>JACAVU010000002.1:8230039-8634781 GCA_014183005.1 Castanea mollissima | reverse complement strand
GGGGGCCAAAACTTTGGAAAAGGGAGCCAAATATAACATTGTAGAGAATATATTTACTTATTTTTATTATTTTTTGTTAGATATATATTAGTCCATTAACATAAGCCCAAGTTTAATTTTATTTTGTGTGCAAACCAAGTCTCCTACTTGTATTAGACATTTATTAGTGTAGGTTTAATCTATAATATTTCTATTTTATGGTTCATTAAACACAAGTTTGTTTTACATCTTATATAATAAAATGTAGCTCTTAAGGGTTTCTTCTATAAACGTAGGCCGTAAGGCTGAAACATAACCTTTATGTTTTTGTGTTTCTATTTTATGCTTTCTTCTTCTGCATCTCTTCAAGCATATTCAACATGGAATATATCATAACTAATATTTAACAATTCTTAAGGCTAGGTTGGCACCTTTTGCTTATGTAATAAAATTTTGGATAGAGATTTGTTACTATCACTAAAACAATTAACATAAGTACATATCTTAAAAGTCTAAATTGTTAGATTGTAGGCTCTTTTATGTTCTTAACATCAATGTCAAATTCGGTTCCAATCGGATGTTATTTAGGGGGTGTTTGGATTTCTAGTTTCCATAATTCATAATTCTGTTTCCATAACTCATAACTCAAAAATGGTGTGACCTATGACTGAAAAGCTTGTTTGGATTTTCATAACTCTGTTTCCAGTTTTTGTTTCCATCACTCAATTCTTTGATTTTTGAGTTATGAGTTATGGAAACTAAAAACACATTTTAGGTGTTTTCAGTTTCCAAAATTCAGTTTTCAATGGCATTTTGGTAATTAAACACACATGGAAGGACCCATAAATCAGGGTCAGCCGCAACTTTTGACCTTTTTTTTTTTTTTTTTTTTTTTCCTTAACCTTTTCTTTCTTCTCCACTGTTCTTCCGTTGTTTTTTTTTTCTTCCTTTTCGCTCTTGTCAATTCGTTCTTCCTTCCTTTTTTTTTTTTTGTTCTTCATCATAGTTCGTTCTTCCTTCCTTTCTTCCTTCTGTTGGCTGGGGTTTTTTTTTTTTTCCCCGCTTTTCTTTCTTCTTTCTCTGTTCTTTAGTTTGTTCAATCTTTTTTTTTTTCTTTCTTCCTTTTCACCTTCAAGCCCAGAACCTACGGCATCAACGAAAACCCAATGAAGAAAGTCACCAATCCACAAAGCATCAGAGCCAACAAAATCCCCAACATCAAAGACGCGAACCCCGTCGACGTTATCTGCGCAACCACCACCTCCATCGAAGATTGTCTCGTCGCTGACGCCATGGCACAATCAACCACCAAGACAACCACAAATCACAGCCTTAACCCACATACAATCATAGTAACCAATCTACCAACCCACATATCAACCACCGATCTGCCATCGCAGCACCCATAGCATCAACCCAGATGCAACCCAAAAGGGCCAAAACACAATCTGATCTCTAATCTACCACCGCAAATCAAGCATTGAACCAATCTCAATGTAATTTGATCTCCAATCCACGAGCCGTTGGCGCCGATGGTGGTCTGGTGTTGAATTTTTTTTTTTCCTGTGAGTTTGGTGGCTATGGTGGGAGAGAGAAAGAAACGATGGGCAAGAGGTAGAGAGAAGAGATGAGAGGCAGAGAAAGATGATATTCAGGGGGAAAAAAAAAAAAAAAAGAGAGAAAAGAAAATGACATTGGGTCAGGCAGTGGGTCCCACAAATAGTAAAAAAAAATTGAGTGATGTAAAGTGAAAACAAAAACCAAACGAGTAGTATTAGAACATTGGGGTATTTTAAGTGATGAGTAATGAGTAATAAGTGATGAGTGACCAAAATTGAGTGAGAAGTGATGAGTGACGAAAAAAAAAACCAAATAGCCCTTATATCCAGTTATAAATTTTTTATGCATAATTTTAGATAACAAAACTTAAAATTTAAACAATGTTACAAACAACATTTGAAAATTGTACTAGATATCAAAGAGAAGCCCAAAAAAGAAAAAGAAAAATCAGCCATACTATTTATTAAGAATACAAATTCCTGTCTAACTTTTTATATTATTTTATACTCTACGGATCATGGTAGTCCAAAACAGAGTACGTCCTTATTAATGACTGAAGTGCATCATTAGGCGGATAAAAGAAAACTAATGTAGATACGCACTGCTTGTATCCTTTCTTCAGCTATTTTTCACACTTCATGCTTGAAATAAAAAATCCACATCAAATCATTTTTACTCATAATTTTTACTTCAGTTATAATTGAGTGTACTTTTTTTCCCCCTAAATTGATGTTCCAAAATTTACCAGGAGAGATTCAATGGCTTTCTCAAGAACCTCATCATCATCATCATCATCATCGCCATCTTCCTCATTTACACCTCAAGGACATATGATGTATTCATTAGTTTTAGAGGCCGGGACACCCGCAATGGTTTTACTGACCATTTATATACTGCTTTGAAACATAAAGGCATCTTCACTTTTAGAGACGATGAAAAAATTGAGAGAGAGGAAAATTAATTTCACCAGAGATATCAAAAGCAATAGAAGAATCGAGGTTTGCAATTGTGTTCTCTCAAAAATTATGCATCTTCTACTTGGTGCCTAAATGAACTCGCAAAAATCATTAAATGTACAAAAGAGACGGGAATAACAGTTCTACCTGTTTTTTATTATGGGATCCATCTGAGGTACGAAAACAAACAGGAACTTTTACAAGCTTTATTAAATACGAAAAAGATTTAAAGGAGCTCACAGAGAAGGTACAAACATGGAAAGCTGCTTTAAGAGAAGTGGCCAATCTCTCGGGGGGTGCATTTGCAAGATAGGTAATTTAATTTGATATACTATCTTTTAAAAATGTTTCAAAAATTCTTCTATATATGGCATGAACTATAGCGGGAACAATGCAATAGAATTTTGATTGAATATATATAACCAAAATATGATTTGATAGTTTCCTCTGTTGACTACCAAAAAAGTTATAAATAAATATTTAAAGTAAAATTACAAAAATTGAAGTATAGAATATGGTGAGTTTAAATTTGTCAAAAGAAAAAAATATAGAATTTTTTTAGAGAGTTGATACAGAAAAATCTTAAATGTTGAACAGTGAGAGAAAAAAAAAAAAGTATATCCATAACATTTTCACAAATCGTACAATAAATCATAAATAGTTTGATGTTATAGGTCATATTTAGATCCATCACTAAAATGATTTTTTGTCTTAGCGTTAACAGTAACAACCCGTAAAAACTTAGCACTTAAAATTTTTTGTAGAAGTATCGTAAAAATGTTATGAATATAACATTTCTAAAAAAAAAAAAAAACATGATAACATATGGATATCTTTTAAATTATATTGTCCTTAGCCCATACATATAAATTATAAAGTAGTGAAGGAGTTAATGATAATTAAATAAATGAATTGAGGAAAAATAAAATTTATTGAAAAAAGAGTTTCAAATTAATTGTTTACTAGCTTGCAACTCCTGTATAGGTAAAGACATATTTAAGGATAAACTTAGATGCGTTTAAATATCTCTACCTAATTTTAATAATACTATTGATGTCATTCTAGAACTTTTGTTAATTCTTGAAAAAATCTTTTAAGGACCACATTTTGCTAGAGTATGTAAGCATTCAGTATTATTTTCTCTATTATAGTCCAAAAGAATTGCTGAATGTTTATACACTTAATTATTATGTCATAACGTAATTTTTTTATTGTCATGTAAGTAATTTATTCAAAGATTTATATATTTTATCCCTAAAAAAAGATTTATATATTTTTTTAAAATTATTAAAATTGGGTTATTACAAAGATATATTGAAAAGGAATATCAAAATTTTGAATATATTAAAAATTTTCATTGAATTCATACTTGAATTAATAATAGTTTATAATATAGATAAGATAGTTTTTTTTTAATTTAATTTTTTAATTAAAAAAAACTTGGAATAGTTAAAATAAATTAGAAGGTATAATTTTCAGTGTGCTTCGAAGTGGTTTTTACTCATCAAAAAAAAGAAAAGAAGAAGTGGTTTTGATTAGGCTTGATGTAGTTCTAAAACAGACTAGAGTAGTTTTAATTTTAGGAAAATTGCACATATTAGAGCATATGAAATCTAATTAAAATGACATTTTACTCAAGTTTAGAACGATATTAGAATCTAATTTGAATTATTATTGAACTTCCACTATAATATATTGTATACATAACTACATATATAGCGAGGATGGCCATAATGATAGTTGTAATACTTTGGCAAATGGCAAAATATATATATTGAAAATATATAGATTTTACATTAAATTAAGGTGTCATGTTGTTAAGGAATGGAGTGCTAAGAGCACTCACATTAGCAATGTATAATAGCATAATGATTAAATTTAGTACATCTATTCCCAAAAATCACTCACATCAATAAGATAAAATTGTGTAAATTTACATTGTTACTACAGTAATTGTGCAATTACTGTTTACATGTAAATCTATTTTTTAATAATTTCTTTTTTCATGTAGCAAGATAGTTATTAATATATATATATATATATGTGTGGTGTGTGTGTGTGTGTGTGTGTGTGTGTTAATGAATTGTAGTGTAAAGTAAATAATTTGATGTAAATGTTTTTGAGAGGTGATTATGTAAAATAGATAAAATAGGTTTTTATGCTTAAATAGATAGAAACTTTTGCATGAACTGATGCAAAGTATGTAAAACTTAGGAACCTTCAAACACAATATATGTGGAAATTAAGAAGTGGGCCAGGAACAATCCATAATTGTATTGTTAAAATTAACTAAAATGCAACACTTAGAGCATTCCCATTAAGGATGCTAAAAGGAGTATATGCTAAATTTACCATCAAAACATAAAAAAAACTACTCCATCAAAGATATCAAATGACAAAAGTTTTGCATATGCTACAGTGAGTTGTAAATACAAGCTCACTGTAGCTTGGATTGTAAAAAAAGTGTGGTTTTTATTCTCATGTCTCTTCTTTCTCTCTCTCCAGGTGGTTTTTCTTTTTCTTTTTTATTTCTCTTTGCCTCTTTCTCTGTGCTCTTCTTCTCCCTCTAAGCTCTTCGTCTCTGAAGGTCTGCCTCGCCGGAGCCACTGCAAGCCTCGCACTCTTCAAGATCACCTGGCCGCCTCGCAAGATTGCTTCACGGCTCTTCAAGATCGCCTCGCCGGAGCCATTGCAAGCCTGAATCATGGGTATGAGTGGGTGGGTTTGTAAAATCGAATCTGGGTTGTGGGTGGGTTTCGGCAACCTTGAGTGGTTTATGGTCGAGGGTATAAGTTGATTGGGGTGGCTTTGGCTTATGGGTGTGGGTTGATTGCTTGGTGGTTGGTATTGTGGGTGAGGCCGTTGGTGGGTTTTTTTTTTTTTTTTTTTTTTTTTTTAAATGCTGTTGAGTGCCGTGGGTAAAGGTGAAAAGCTCAGGCAATGGAGGTGGGAGAAACTTCTAGACCGAGTTGAGAAAGATGGAGATACAGTGGGGAGAGAGAGGAGAGCAGAGGGAGAGTGAGAAATAATAATAAAATGAAAAAAATATTAAAAGAAAGAATATTTAAATAAATTGTTAAAAAAATAAAATGTTGATGTTTGAGATATTGTACAATGAGATGTTAAAATTGTAAAAGTAGTGTTTGAGGTGGTAAATGCTAAATTTTTTAGAATGTTTGATGGGAATGCTCTTAGAGATCCCCATCCCAAAATCTTATCCTATCCTATTTTACCATTCCAAAAAGCTACTTTATCTATTATACCATATCATTTTACAACACACTTAACATCCCAACTTTTATTTTTCTATTCTACTCATTAAAATAATATATCTACATAATAAAATATATATTTTTCTTTTGTTTTTTCCCAAATTTTTTCCTCCACACGTATGTATCTTCCTGACTCCTTCATTCCTTTACTTTCACCTTACCTTCTCTCCTTTGTCTTCCTTCATTTTTGTTTTTTCTTTCTTTGTGTTTTCCCATTTGTTTCGTCTAACCTAAACCAATAAAGCTTCTCTCTGGTTCTCACTCACTATCAGTTCCTCGTCAACAACTTGTCACGCTAGTATCAGTGGGTCTCACAAGCTCCCTCAACCTCTAGTATTGCACCTCCACTGCCTAGTCACCACCACCGCACCTCCACCATGCCCACCACACACCACTGCCACTGCACACCAAAATCCCACCGGAACAAAAACCCATATTTAAAAAAAAAACCTAGATCAACCCGATCAAAACCCAAACAGTTGTTGAGCAAAAATCTCGACCAAACCCACATCGCACTGCTGCCGCTAGATCAACACCACCCATGTCGCCCGCTAGATCAATGTTTCCTCCATCACACCACAAGATACAAAACCAGTCCATCTTCACTGAGCTTGAGCAACCCATCATCGGCAAGAATCACAGCCATCATCGGCGAGCTGAGCAAACCCAGGCTAGACCCACGCTAGAATATGCCACTGTGACAGAGATGTGATGAGAGAGAGAGAGGCTGTTGTGCAAGATCGAAGAGAGGAGATGAAAAACACATAAAATAAAGAGAGAAAAAGTTAGATTGAATAAAAAACTATTATTTAGTTTTACAATTGTGTTACAGTGCAATTTTACATTTAGACAATTGCAAATTTTTTTTTGTAGAAGTTAGGTTTTGCAAGACTGGCTATTGGGGAGTTTTAGGGCTTAAATGCTAAATACTACCAACATCTTATATATGCCATTCCCACTATGAATGATCTTATGAGGGTAGTTCTTTAAATTTTAGCTTTAAGCATTCAATTACATATATGGTCCCAATTTCAGTTTTCACCAACTAAACTGAATTCCATATACCTCCTAAATTATAATTTGGATCCTGTCATAGCCGATTTAGAATCGCAGCTTATAATTGTTCTCTTTCTCTCTCCAATACAGGTCTGAGGCAGAATGTGTCCAAAAAATTGTGAACGTGATATTAAATAAAATGAAAACATTCTTATGGAGGTCATGTGGAGATATTATACCATCTAAGAAGGCTCTGTAAGAAGGAAAATAGTGGAAAACCCCAGCTCTAAGCCCTGCTGCAATACCAGTACTGAGGATGTTGTGCACACTTGGTGGTATTGTCCACAACTACAAGGTAGGGAGGTTTGGGAAAGAGTAATATGCGACATTCTCTTCTGGGGCGTCATTTTGCAGATGAACCAGACCTGGTGTGGACTGGGCTTGAACAGAATCAAGATGAGGCTGAGTTTTTGCTCGTCTACTGTGGCTGGTTTGGCTGAGGAGAAATAAAAAAAAGGTTGGTGCTGAAGTGGGGTCAATTGAAGTAGAGTTAGTGTGGTTAAAGGACATGATATGGTTAATGGATATGTGGTTAAGGCTCTGTTCAGGCGGAAAAAAAATGGGAAACCTCGGCTGTGAGCCCTGCAAATGCAAAACTACTAGTATGAGGACGCTGTGCATGCTTTGTGGTCTTGTCCACAACCACAAGGCAGGGAAGTTCGGCAAAAGAGTATTATGCTAGATTCTCTTTTGGGACGTCATTTGGAGATGAACAAGAACTGGTGTGGATTGGACTTGAAAAGAATCAAGATGAGGCAGAGTTTTTGCTCGTCTACTGTGGCTGGTTTGGCTGAGTAGAAATAAGACAAGGGTGGGTTCGGAAGTGGGGTCAATTAAAGCAGAGTTAGTGTGGTTAAAGGATGAAAAACAGGGGCAACCTCAACCACCAGTAGCGAGATGGACACCTCCAGAAACTAATGTCTTTAAAGTAAATTTTGAAGGAGTTGTATTTCCAGAATCTCAGAAGATATGCGTTGGTATTGTTATTCGAGACAGTGAAGGACGAATCACGGCGGCTTTGAGTGAGAAATTGAGAGGTCCTCGAAAACAAATACCGGGGGTTGTGGAGGCTATTGCAGCCAGAAGAGCCATAATTTTGCCAGAGAACATGGCCTGCGTCAGGTGGTATTAGAAGGAGATGTCAGATGCTAATGCAAGCTCTTCAAACGGGGAATTCTAATTCAGTGTCAATAGGGCATCTAGTTGCTGATGTGAGGCTCCATACAGTAAGTTTCAAGAGGTGTAATTTCACGTTTGTAAATGAAAGTTGTAATCGGGTGGCACATGCATTAGCTCAATATGCATGGAATGTTAATCATTCCAAGTATGGATGGAGGATCTTCCTCCACTGCTATACCACTAGCCCTAAAAGACGCACTAGTCCCTCTAATTGAGTGCTGAAGATTTGCACTCCAGATGATGTTTACATTATAGGAGTTGGGGGATGTGTAGAATGGGTAAGACAATTTTCGCTAGAGTTGTTTAGAACATCATGATAGGATTCACCTTAGGCATGACCTCAAACTTTTCCTAAAAGCTTAAGGAAAAAATCTTATATGCGCCCGGTGCATAAGCCATCCATTTCACTGACAGGTGGGTCCCATAGGTGTGGGGCCCACCTGTCAGTGAGAGAGATGTCTCATGCGCTGGGAGCGTGAGATACTTTCTCCTGCTTAAGATTTCTTTATTAGTGTGGGGCTCACCTGTCAGTGAAAGAGATGTTTCATGCGCTAGGCGCATGAGATACTTTTCCCTGCTTAAGATTTCTTTATTAGAGTTAGTACACTTCAAAATATTTTTCATCAAGTTTCCAACCAAATGAAATGAGCTTGTTAAACTGTTGGAATGACTTGAATTGTCAAAAGTTGGTAACTTGATATTCAACCAAGCCCAAGATTGGCAATCCAACAAATAGCATGCGTGAAGAAATATCACAAGCTTGCATTAAATGTTGTAGATTTATTGCATGGATTCTTGGCTGAAGTTGTTGACTTCCTTAGCAGTAGAAGTCTTGCCATTATTTTCACTAGCTTAAGACTCGGCTATGCACGGGGTACCATTCTATTCGAAGAAACCATCTCTATCTAGATGCTATGATTTGAAAATTTTTCCCAATACACTAACATATTCCATAAAGTTTCAATTCCTATGAAAATCAAATGGCATTAAGGTTTATCAGTGTTAGACTCCTATAACATTAACACAATAACATCCATCTCTCATAAATGAATAATACCAAAAACTGGAACACATATATAGCGCACATTAAAACACACACATACATAGGAGGAAAAAAAAAACAATGCTCATTTATTCAAAAGCTGGATTTCAAAACCTCGAACATGTAAAATTCCCCAAAAGAAACATCACAAATTAATGCATAAACTGACGTTTATATAACTTTTTGAATCATCCAAATGCACAATATTAATGTTAAGACATATGAGATTCATGTTAGGAACAAATTTTATCATGTATTGGCTAATCCTTTGACAAAGTGCACTTTACTTGTAATTTGGTAGATCTAGGATGTGTTTAATACTTCAAGGAACAAGGTTTCAAGATCAAGTGTTAAAGCCATGCGAATTTGTCCAAGAAACAAATGAAGAAATGCTGGTTTTTAAATCTCGACAGCTAGTATCTATCAAGGTTTAAAAAATTGTTTTAGCCTAATGCTCGACAGCTGCTCAACAGATAGGGTATCTATTGAGATTTAAGAAAAATAGATTTTCAGTTCTGATTTTCATCCAATCTGTGAATAGATGTTTGAACTTTCTTTTCTCACAACCTTAAACATATATAATGATTATTTTTAAGGGTCGTCACAGGTTGCACAGTTGCACGAGTGTGAAGCAAAGAGTTGTTCATACAAATTGCGACTGGAAACCTAATTTGCCTTAGTTCTTCTTTCTCTTGAAGAAGTTACCACTTTTGTACACTGTTAGGTTTTATGACCAAGCAGCTTCATGATCTTGATCGTGTTGATGAAATGAAGAACTTTGTAGCCAACATCTTTCTCAAGTTGGTGATTAAGTCGTGTACTGGGATCCGTGCATTTATTGGTTAGTTACGTACTGGGAGCTATGCATTAAAGGAGAGATTGTTACTACGGAACAAGTCCAATTTTGTATTGAGATAAGGGTTCAACTGTAGGTTGGTATAAGGTACTGAGATTCTTTTACTTGTAATTGCTTGTTGCGATAATAATGAATTCTTGAGAGTGGTGACTTTAAAATTAACCGGTGGAGTTTTTGCCTTGGAGGTTTTCTCCATTCATAAACAAATCACCGTGTCTACATTCTCGACCTCAAGGCGGGGGTGTGGACTGATTTGGCTGCTACTACTTCATCTTCATCTTCATCTTCTCCTCTCTCTTTCTCTCTCTCTTTGTGGCCGTCTAAATTTCTCTCTCTCTCTCTCTCTCTCTTTTGAAACTTTTCTCAGTTTTTCAAACCACTCTGCCAAAGAAAAGACTCAGATGTAAATAGTAGCTTGCCTTTTGATTTTCTCAAAGCATCAGAAGATATTAGTTTGAATTGGTGTCACAATCTTTTGACATGTGGGATTGGCATTTATTGAGTTTGGTAGGTGTTTGATTATTTTATATATATATATGTATATATATATATATATATATATATATATGTATATATATATATATATATATATATATATGTTGATAACTCCATAAAAAATATAAAAAGTTGCCAAAGTGATATATTGAGTTATTAGAATATAACTTTGTATATTGTATAAAATAGTAAAAAATAGCAGTAAACTCGAAACGGTATATCGGTATTGATTGGTACCCGAAATATATCGTACCGCAAGCCAAACCGGTACGGTATTGACTTCCTTGATGCATACTAGAAAGTACACATAAGAGCTTTCTTGCAGTCTTTAGATGAAAAAGTATGGCAAGCTGTGGAGATAAGCTGGACCAAGCTGAAGGAAGCGCCGACCGATTGAGATGGTGCTAAGATCAAGGCGGCAAATTTCAAGAGCAGGGCATTGAATCCTTTATTTAGTGCGGTCACAAATAAGGAGTTCAAGAAGATATCCTTTACTAAAATTGTGAAGGAAGCATGGACCATCCTCCAGACAACCTATGAGAGAATCAAGACTGTCAAGGACTCGAAGCTTCAGAGGTTCACTACAAGCTTTGAAGAGATCAAGATGGAGTAGGACGAGTCATTTAATGAGTTCTATGCCAAGCTCAAGGACATAGTGAACTCAGCCTTTAATTTTGGGGAAACCATTCTTGAACCCAAGATGGTGAAAAAGGTACTTAGATCTTTACTTGAAAGATTTCATGCCAAGATCATTGACAGAGCTGGTTGGCAATCTGCAGGCCTATGAGTTGGGTTTGACAAGGATTGGGAAATCAAGTAAAGGTAAGAGCATGACACTGAAGGCCAAAAGCAGTGACACAGATGAGTCTTCAGATGATGAAGATTCTAAAATGAAGTCCTACATCACAAGGTAATTTAAGAAGTTCATGAAGGATGCCAATGCGGAGGGCTTTAATAAGGACCGTAGGCAATTTAGTTCTTCTCAGTCTAAGAACCAAGACAAAGGGAAGAAGGATGCTAGGGATGGAGGTCAGTACATTGTTTCCTCAGGACCTAAGTGTTTCGGGTGTCAAGGCTTTGGACATATGAAACAAGAGTGTCCTACGTATCTCAAGACCATTGGAAAAAGTAAGGAACTTGCTACTACATTCAGTTACGTTGAACCTGGGGTTGATTCTGAAAATGAGGATAATGGAATCCTAAATACCTTTACTGCCACTATCAATCCTACTAAGGGAATTGTAGAAGATGTGGATGAAGAAGAGGACTTGGTGAAGTCAAAGTTTAAGAAGATGGATGAGCAAGATGACATTCACACAGCTTATGCAAAGTTATACAAGGTCTCCGAAAAGCATGAAAAGTTGTATAGGTTGGCCACCAAGAAGCTCAGTGATGTGAAGCTTGAACGAGAAGAAATCTCCACAAAGTTTGATGAAGCCAATCAGATTATTAGAGCACTGAGGTTTGAGAACAATTTCTTAGCTGATAAGACCAAGAAGCTTGAAGTGGAGCTGTTTCAAGTTAGAGCTTAGCTAGAGAGGACTTCAAGTGCAAAGCTTGATGAGATGCTTAGCCTTTAGAAATCTACTTCTAATCGAACTGGTTTAGGGTATGATTTCTCTTCTTCTAATACTACTTCCTCTAGTACTACTATTTTTATTTCTCCTGCTAATAATGTTGAATCTAAGAACAATGATGTCAAAACTGTGATAGCTAGTGAGAACATAGAGAAGGGTAAATCTATCTTAGGAGCACCCCCTAAGCTTACTAAGACAGAGACTAAAAACCCTAGGGCTAAGAAGGGAAATGCTCAAAAGTCTAATCAAAAGAAGCAGCATCTCTGCCATCATTGTGGAGTAATCAGATGTACTTGACTTAATTGCTATAAGTAGCTAGCCACTCAGCAAAGTAACAGTATGATCTCATTGGGAAACCAGAATCAGTTTCTATTCTCTCTTGCTCCTCTTGGAGATCTCCTCAAAGCCCTCATGTTCCTTTCGAACTTGAATGGTTGTAATTCTTCCCCCTCATTGCTAGTTCAAGGGTTCGCTAAAAGGAAATGTTATTTCAAGGTGTGGAAGGAAAAAAGATTTAAGTGATTTAGTCACTTTCTCTCTCTCCCTCTATTTTTGTGTTTGCATTATTTGTGTGTTTTACTTTATTATTTTGAGTCAATCTAGTTTTTATGCATTGCTTTTCTTAACATGTTTTTGTTTGCTTGTTTTTAGTTTGTTTTATTTTTTTTTTCATAAAAATAAAAAATCAAAAAATCAAAAAATAAAAATACAAAAACAGTGTGTATTTATGTACATTGGTACTTGTGTACCTTGGATGACCATTGAAACAAAGTTTTCTAAACTTCGTATCTCTTGTAGCTTAGATGAGCATCTCTATGCACAACTAAACAAGTGAGATTTGTGGCTCATGTTTTTAATGAGTAAGATTAAGTAATTTCTTGTACTTAACACTCGTATCACTCTTTTTGACGAGAAGGACTAGAAAACCCAACAAGGTGTCCACTTGTACTCCACCAGAAAAGCAAACCATGATAGGGAACACCAGCGTAGGTGTATTTAGCCAACCGAAATCCCCGTGGACACGACACTACCGACTCACTCCATTTGCTTGTGTCGGAGGAGAATCTATCTACCTTGAATTCCGTTGATTTACCCTTAAATTTAGGAATGCGCATCACCCTATAACTGGATTGCTCCTCTTTCTTACAGCTGAAGATGAATCCAATCCGAGCACTTCTACTTCGTAAACAATGTAGGGTTTATACCTTAAGAATATATACTAGCATAAGTCGATTGGGTTTGTACCTTTAGAATATTACAAGTCCTAGTAGGACTAGTAGTCTTAACTCTTAAGTCGGAAAAGTAAACCAACAACGACTAGGTTACAAGTCCTTCCAAGACAAGAACTTATTCAAGCCACCACATCAATATTGGAAGAACAAGGTAAAAGGTCGTTGCAATATTGAAGAAGCATGGAGCCTTATCTGAAGTATTTTAATCTAGCCTCTAGGTTGTGATCCAATCGACTACAAAGACGTAACTCATTTGATCCCATACTCAATGAGCTACGTTCAATTACTCAACGTGATGGTTGGCTCCGATACCAAATATTATGAACCTATGGGTAAAGACTCTTGAAAACTAGCTTGCAAGGGGAGAGTGTCCAATAGCTTATAAACTCATGGTTAAACTTATAGTTAATTCATGTGGAATTATTTTTTTTTTAGAAGGGGGTTTAAGGTTTTTAAGGTCGGATTAAGGTTTAACCAAAGTCGAACCGTGATGACATCATTATTAATTTAATAATAATAAAATAGAAATAAAGGTATTAAAATGGTAAACATTAGCAAATTTTACTAAAATATGTCATCAAAAATTTAAACAACTTTCCAATGAATTTTCATGATTTTATAAGGTTAATAGAAAGTAATAAAGTATAAACAAGTGTAAAAATATTTGTGTTTAGTAATCTTTCAAAAAAAAAAAAAAAGAGTCTAAAATAAAGTCATTTTCAACATAAATTTATAAATTGTATATTCACATATAAAAAACATAATTCTTGAACTAGTAACAAAATTATCAAATAATAATAGGTTAAGAGGGAGGTAATATGATAAATTAAAAAAAATTATAATTTAAACTAAAAATAATAAAATATGAAATCCTAGAATAACACACCGAAGGGGCTCAGTGTAGTGGTGAGCGTGTAGGTATAGACTTCTTGAAAGGGGGGGGGGGGGGGAATCTTAGGTTCTATCCCTCATCTCAACGGATTTGTAATTTAGTATGAACCATAAATCATAATTAAAAAACTGGATTTTCACCCGGTTTAGGGTTATTTGGGTGGACTGACTAGTTTAGTCCAGGTATGACAACCTTGTGTAGGATACTAGAATCATATTTAAAATGGCACGAGAGTATGAGCCATAAATCATAATTAAAAAACTAGATTTTCACCTAGTTTAGGGTTATCTGGGTTGGACCGGTCAGTCCAGTCCAAGTCTGGCAACCTTGTCTGGGATACTATCACCATAACATAGACCTGGTCCTTATATAAGAAAGGCGTACTACAAATGCAATAGACGTGAGAGTTTATTTTTAAGGGTTAGACTCAAATTTCAAGGGGTAAAGCTTAATTAGCTTAAATCAGATGATCGAAACTGCATGCCAATTAAATAATGAGCTTGATGATGGAATGAAATCAATAGGCTAAATGCTTTGGGCTTGCACGATGGTTGAATGGCTTGAAATAAATAAGTGAATTATTGAAAGTTACTGAGGTGAACCAGCCAAGGATCCTTCGATGGTTAAGTCAGTTTTCTCTCTAAGACTCAAGTATAGTGAGCGAATGAATAGTATAACATAACTCATGTTTGTGGGATTGAGTCCCTTTTTATAAAGAGTTTGGAGTTAGTCTATTTGTTAGGCACCACTAACATCATGGGAGATGTGTGAACTTAGAGGGGAATGTTGAGCAAATTTTGGGGAATTTACCCCATGTTCTGAGATGAGGGATCGTGGTTTATCCCTTCATAATCAATGGAGAACACTTAAAATTTTACTAAGTGTTTGTTATTCGTCCATACCTTTTATGGTATAGACTACTTATTTGTTTGTAGACGATTGGTGTTGATTAACCTTGATTTGGAAGGTTTCTTTGGTTTCCTCTTATACTTGTAATTCGTCACTTTCTCGTTCCGCTCTTTTGAAGTTTATCTTGGACGTACTTCATCGTGGATGACCATTATGGACGAATAAGGCTTTACAGACCTCCATCAGATATAACACTTATGTTAAAGTAAGATTTTTCTTCAACTGATAAATTCCATGCCACTTCCAAATTAAGCTAAACTTAATCAAACTCCCACATAGTTTTACTTGACTCTGAATCAATATTTCTAATTAATATTGATGGGATTAACGAACTCAACTTCCATGGACGATATCATTGTTACCAACGAGGTAATTCCCTAGGATGAGCCAATCAAATGTCCACATCATTGATGAAAGTAGCAAAGCCATTCAATACGGGCAATAATACCTCGGGTAGTTACAAAGACAGCTGTATGGACCGTTGGAAGTCCATTGAAGCTCACATTATTGAGCATAAGGCAATACCAAGGGAGGCATTAAAGCCACAATAACTGCCACAACGGCTAGGGGCTGTAGAAACATATATAAGGCCCTTACAAGCACCAACACAAGGTACATAGACACACCCAGAAATACTTATTGTTGTTCTACTACATTGTTTTATTTTTCTAAAGGGTTTCCTTATACTGACTTTGGCATTGGAGATGTTATGGCAGACACCACATCGGTGACCACTTTGAGGGAGCTACCTTACCATTTCCATAGCCACAGAGACGAGGGCTTGGCTCCATTCGGACGCATTCACTTCGACTAACGAATTTGCACTTCATCAAATACCAATGCAGTATGCAATTTAATTCTCTCCCCCAAATAAAGCACCAAAATCTCTTCCCTTGGAAAAACTACCTTATCTCGCACTTACACAAAAAATCCACAGCCAATTTACAATTATGCAGATGGAACACTAACTTCAGTAAATAAAATCAAACCAGTTGTGATTTTAGTCAAAACATCAAACCAATGAAACTAAATAACAAACAAATGCAATTTGCTAAACATATTCAATTCCATACCCCAATTTTTTGGTTACTAACCCATGTAAAGCACAAGATAATATAAAAAGTTAAATATATATTGATACTATTCAAATTAAAAAAAGCTAAATATTAATGCTAATGACATTCTCTAAGTCTAACTAACATTCATTTTAGACTTCTAACTTTACATTTGTTCAATTGAGCCATTTAAGTTTGAAATTTATTCAATTTTAGTTTTTAGTCAAATTCCGTCAAAACGTTACTGTTAAGTATTCAATTAATTGATGAAAAAGATATTTTGAAAAAAAAATTCTCACATAAAAGATTTATAAAATGTTTTTATTAATTTTGTAGATCTTTCCATTTGAGAAAAATTTCTTTTGATGAAATTTTTTTAACTAAATTAGGTGGAATGCCTTGAATAAATTTAAAACTTAAAAGACTTAATTGAATAAAAGTAAAGGTAAAGGATTGAAATGAATTTCAATCAAACTTAGATGATGTAATTTGCATTTTACTTTCAAACTTACAACTTACCAAAATCACATGGGAGAGGCGGATAAAACAAAAATGGTGAAAATAACTCAAGGTTGTATGTATTGGATACTTTTGTGAACATATAACTTATTGCGAAATATTGTAAATGTAGGATTACTTTACATTTATTGAACCCCAAATTCCTAAGATTCTCAAATTGAGGTGTTCAATAACTTTGTATTAAGTAAACAAAATAAGTTAGTTTATACACACTCACACACACACACACACACACACACACACACACTAGCCTTTGAGCACGTGCTCACACTTGTGCTCAGAGGCTCTTCTATTTTTGTGTAAAAGTTAATAGTTTTTGTTCATCATAACTCGGAGTTGCTACATTTTTCAATTACAAAAATATCTAAAAGTGTGATGATATTCATACCAAAAAATTATTTTACTCACAAATGCATTAATCCCGTCAAATTCCACATCTTCATAAAAGAAAGGGAAGAGAAAAACCCAAAACATAACCTGTAAGTGAGTAGTTTGCAGGATAGTCCATTTTGTATTTAATAAAGATACAATTGTATAGAGAGAGTTAGTAACATCTTTTCAAAATTATAGAATTGTATAAAATAAAGATACACATACAAACATGCGAGCAAGAAAACATAAAAGAAGAAGAAATAAAAAAGAGTACTAAGAAAACTATGTACCTCTACTTATGTCTTCGTGAAAAAGAGAGGGAGAGGGAGTGAACAATTATTCATGTTTTGTTTTGTTTGGCAACTGGCTTGCCATTCAGAAAAAAAAAAAAAAAAAATATGGTGGTGTCTAAATTTAAGGATATGGATAAGAAGTTATAATAGTGATTTTATAGTAGAAACTTTTTTTTAAAAAAAAAAATCGTAATAAATAAGAGATTTGGGAAAAAGAAAAGTAACCGTGAGATTAGAGTAAGGAAACTAGAAATTTTATTGAAAATAAAAAGGGACAAAAGAAACAGATATGTCTTGATAAAGGAAAAAAGAGAGAGTAAAGGACAAAATTTAACTACAAAATTGGTTGTAACTTAAGGCTACAATCTTACTCAATAAAATAAACATTATTATCTATTTTGAAAATCTAACAATTGAATTGTATATTCTTTACGCTCTCAATACACATGTTAAATTTTGTGTCAATCATATATTATCTACTATATGATCTATAAGCTTATATTTTATACATAATTTTAAACTATAAAAACTTGCAATTTAAACGATTTATTGATGACATAATTATTGATATTTAATTTTCTAAATATTTTGCATACATGGAGAATATAAGAAGAAGATGTAATATAGTGGTAGATTTGTCAAAATTCACCTCTAATAGAAAATATATTGAATAAATTTGTAGCCTTATATTACAATCAATTTTATAGCTAATCTTTGTCCAAAAGTAAAAACGTGGGGTGAGTGGAATATAGGAGAGATAGGAGAGTTGACGTTGTGAAATAATAGTGGTTTTTTATAGTAGGAGTTTTTTTTTAATTTTCAAAATATGAAATAGGAGATTTGGGAAAAAAAAAACATGAGATTAGATTAAGGATAAAGGAAAAAAGAAAAAGAAAAAGAAATAAAAGAAGAAAAGTAAAAACGTGGGGGTGAGTGGAATATGGGAGATATGAGAGTTGAAGCGTGCCTTTGTGTTAAAATTCTTTTCTCTCTTCCTTGTGTGTGTGTTTGTTTCTCAAAAAAAAAAAAAAAGTTTGAAAAACCAACTAAAAGAGTGATTTTATTTTGTAGGGAATTAAAAATGTATTTTTACTAAAATGTCTTATTTAAACTTAAGAGTGTAAGAACATCTTTGAACCACAAAATTGAGAATTCCAAACTAGAGAAGTCTTTTAAATAGTAGTATAGAATAGAAACTTGCAAGCAGTTCCTCTATTGAGTAGTGAAGTCTTTCTACTTTCTTTTGTTAGAGAGTTCATATATCTTGCTTACTCAGACCATGAAGTATATTTATGGATAATGTTTGTGCTCTTGTTTCTCTTCTTCTAAGAAAAACTAAGAAAGCTATGGTCTTGCCTGTGTTAATTGTTGAATGTAAAGCCACAACAAGTGATAACCAAGTTTACAAAATCACCACAAGACTAAAAATTACGAAATAATTGATTGTTGATATAGCAAATACAAAATAGTAATTAAAAAAAAAAAATAGTAAGCAAATCATTGCCTAATATCCAAGGTAGCAAGCGGCAGAGTAATTAGGCAGCCTTCTCTTTCTATAAGGGATTCTGGATAAGGAGGAATGTGAGTTGACCAATAAGGAAAAGCAGAGTTGAAGACGTTGAAGCCATTGTAAAACGTGCAATTCCTCGGAAAATCACAGACAATTTCCACTGTTTTTCTCCTCATGTTGAGTGATAAAACTCTAGGTGGAAGCATCACATACACAATATCCCTGTCATACAGATGATAGGCTAGCACCCACGCTATATGTTTCGAGTGTATATTTTGCCGAGGATAATCAGAAACTATTTCGTTGAAATTAACCTCGTGCTCTAAAGACCATTTGCCTTTTGTATCATAGTCCTTGAGGTCCCAAACAAGTAACTTACTATCATCTTCTTCTACAATTTGGCATATTCTCAAGGCACCATTACACAAACCAAGGCGCTGAATTCCATGCTTTAGTGCCAATTCCACGGGTTTGTCAATGACTCGACAGCATTGCTGGTGTACGGATCATACCCAACAAGGTGTCCATTCGAACTCCACCAAAAAAGCAAACCATGATAGGGAATACCAGCGTAGGCGTAGTTAGCCAACTGAAATCCCCGCGGACACGACACTACTGACTCACTCCATTTGTCTGTGTCGGAGGAGAATATATCTACCTTGAATTCTGTTGATTCACCCTCAAATTTAGGAATGCGCATCACCCTATAACTGGATTGCTGCTCTTTCTTACGGCTGAAGATGAATCCAATCCGAGCACTTCTACTACTACTACGACGTAGGGGAGGAAGCGCCACTGATTGCCTTGTAATTGGATTTAGCACGTAGTACACAGTCATAGGACGAGACCCCACATCATCATCGGCCACGAACACATTTTCGTAGCATAAAAGCAAGTCATGACACGAGGCTTGAGCAATGTCATCCGAAACGAAGCTGTTAGTATTATAATATTGATGTATTAAAGAGGCTAGAGATTTGAATTCGGGTTCCTCTGATGTCACTAGGACCATCTTATTCTTTTTACCATGATTGTTGTAGCTGAAGAGCAAGGTAGAGGGTCGCTGCAAAATTGTAGAGGCGTGGAACCTGCTGTTAACAAAGTAAGCGAAAGAAGGAGAAGAGATTAGAGAGCACCATCGCTGTGAGACACACTTGCATTGAATTATTGATTTCTGAGGCAGCAGGATCAAGATTTCACTCAACACACAGTCGGGAAGTTCATCTATTGACGGAGGTTGAAAAAGAGAGCGAGAGCATGGCCACCACAGAGAGCATCGCACAGCATCCATGACTAATCACTCAGAAAGAGAACCGTAAAGCAATGGTGTTTGTGTGTTTAATTGCCTAGGAGTTCGCAACTCACTATATGTTGCAAAGGGTACCAAAAACACTCTCACAAACCCCAAAGTCCAAAAACCTGAAAATCTCTAGAACCCTATTCTAAAAACAAAAGTTGAGGCTGTCTTTTTTTTTTTTTTTGGATAGGAAGTTGCGGCTGTCTTTGATCACGTGTTTACGAAGCCGCACAACATGTATATATATTAGCATAAGTCGGTTGGGTTTGTACCTTGAGAATGTTGCAGAGTCCTAGTAGGACTACTAGTCTTAGCTCTTAACTTGGCAAAGTAAACCAACAAGGACTAGTAGGACTTTTTCATGTTCTAATCTCATTTTAATTTTTTTATTTGTTTTTTTTTATGGGAACTTTTTTATTTGTTTGATTAAACATGAAATTAATTTTCTATTTATTTCAATGTAAAATGTACGTATCATCGAAATAAAAACTTCAAACCTCTATGCTTCACTATCAAGGATAACCTACTGCGCAACACATTCATCCATTGTAGATTCAACTCCAACTTCATGCATGCTCTTCAATCCTACCATACCAAATAAAGGAAAATATTTTTAAAGTCATTTTTCTGGATGTGATCAAACTTAGAAAGAAAATATTGTGCTTTAAAATTTTTACAGTAAAAGTATTTTCTTCAATATTTTTTATTTTTATGTTAAAACAGACCCAACATAAATAAAAAAAAAATTACAATTTTCTATTTTACTCAAAATCTTTTTTTTTTTTTTATGCTTTTTTTTGCAAATACTTCCACACCTATGCAATCCTCTTTCTGTAGTTATTGGTAGCTTATTACCTCTTAATGTTTTACCAGAAAATTGAAAAAATAAAAAATTAATTGTTAAAATACAATAATTTTCAAATTATTTAGAAGTCCACCGCATTTTTGAAAATTTTTAAATAATTGGGATATATATAATTCATTACTAATTGGATTGTGACTCTATTTAAATGAATTAAGCAACTATTGACCTATAAAAATTATCAACTTAAAAAATAATTTTAGTATAAATTGTATTAATTAGGGATATATCCCTAATTATATAAGGACCATGAGCCCAATGTTGTACAATTAAACTAAGAGTAGAATGTACACCCAGCCGTCAAATTTTAACTTCAATTTGGATTATATCCTATTGAAAGAGAAATTCTATGAATTTATAATAAGCCCATCCCACCTCTAATTTTTCTATTTATTAATTATATTAGTATTAATTTGATTATTGTGTTGACACATCAAGGACATTGTTGACATATACATGGCCGCTGGACATTTGCCTCATACGGACATTTACGTTCTCCTGCTCTCAGAAGGTAATGAAGCTGAGACTTATCAAAAAAAAAAAAAAAAAAATGAAGCTGAGAGGACCTAGAAGACTATAAGTCTCGGTATTTCTATTAATATACCAATATGTGTCAATTCAGCTCCAAACTATTAACAAATAGGTTCTAGGTTAAAGCATCGTGTATTAGACTATTATGACCTTCAACTAGAGGGAGTCATCTCAAAGCAATGTAGTATACAACTGAGGCCTATCAAAACAAGTTCATCACGTGAGCCCACCCAAATTACTGGGTCCCTAAATTAGCCAGTTAGATTAGGTGAGTGTGGCCCAGTCCATTTATCCTTTTAGGTTACGACTTGGGCCTTTGAGATTCATGAATGGGATTGGAGAGAAAAAACTGTGGATCCAAAATAGAGTTATTAGTGATATATTCTAATGCAGTGAGATTAACATAAGTTTAGCTTTGAAAGTTGAGGCACTGGCCATAAGAGAAATAGGTATCTTCTTCAATCCCTGAACCTGAAATATGGTTAGATGATGAGGAAATTATAAAGGCCTTAATATCTATGTTCATCCATGGAATATCAGAACAATTTGTCAATATGGTTGGCATAAAGAAGGTGTTACCATCTCTAGCTAGGCCCCACACTGCAGATGTAGGCTGTAATAGGTGTATGTTATCTTACTTCAAAAAGGTCAAAAATGAAGAGAACTGTTAAAATAAAAATATATATAATTTAGATAAAAAAAGATTTGTAATTTTTTATGTAAAATTATACATAAAAATAAACTGAATAAACTTATATAAAAAAATAAAATAAATAAACAAACAAAACAAACGGCATATGAGTTCACTGCACTAAGCACCGTTTGTCTTGTTCAGATCAGTGGCCCATTCTCTTCAATTCTATGAGTTAGAGTTGGACAACTGGGCCATATATTCCTAGTTTCTCGCTAGTCATTTTACATTGTCCAAACTCCAAACACATAAGCATCTCACCTCTACATTTTGACCAAAATAACCGGACGACAATGATTTTCCAGTTTTCCTAAAAAATTGAGTCTGAATCTTGTACCCGGTAAATTAAATATGAACAGTACGTTCACTTAAAAATTGTGAACGGTACGAATGGAGAATTCATTGGTGATTGATGAGGGAATTAAATGAGAAAATGTTTTTCTTCTTAAAAAAAAAATAATAATAATAATAAAATGAGAAAGTGTTTTCGCATAAGAGAGAGAGAGAGGGTGTTTAAATTTTTTTTTTTTTTTGATGAAAGAGAGAAAGTGTTTAATTGAATTAAAATATAACGTTAAGTAGATAAAAAGAACCTGGATTTGATAAACCTAATAAGGGTGAAGTAAATATGTTTTGCATTTAACATATGAGGTGGGTAGTTGCCCCTACCAAACTAGAATATTAAAGATTCAGCAAAGAAAAAACGAAAAGAAAAAAGAAACTAGAACATTAAAGAACGTGGTAGAATAGCTTCTTAGCAATTACTGTTTCCTTATTATTTGAGTAAGAAGCACTTACTGTTGAGTCCAAATCTTCTGTCTCACTTTTTCTGCTCCACTCTATGCTCCATCAATAAAAAATTGTCACGTGTTCACCGCATTAATTAAATACTATCATTATTGACTTATTAATGCTACCGTTATTAATTAATAGTATTATTTAATTAATGCGGTAAACACGTGGCAAGTTTTTATTGGTGGAGCATATAGTGGAGCAGGAAAAGTAGGATAGAAGATTTGGACTCCTTACTGTTGAGTCCAAATCTTCTGTCTCACTTTTCCTGTTCCACTCTATACTCAACCAATAAAAACTTGTCACGTGTTCACCTAATTAATTAAATACTATCATTATTGATTTAATTAATGCTACTGTTATTAATTAATAGTAGTATTTAATTAATTAGGTGAACACGTGGCAAGTTTTTATTGGTGGAGTATAGAGTGGAGCAGGAAAAGTGGGACAGAAGATTTGGACTCCTTACTGTTACCCCAACAATAAGGTATTATGACTCTTTTGTACTGTGGTATTTTAATTTTGGAGTTTGTTAACCAATGTGCTATGCTGTTGTTAAAATACACTTGTTGCTTTATTTTTAAAAAATAATGTCAAGCGATATACTTAAATCAAAAGAATGACCCACACACAATCGCAATGAATTTGTGCATGAATGTAAGATACTGAATAATTAACTCGTTAAGGGGAGACCATAACGTATTTGCTAATGAGCCATTTTGAAAAAGTTTTGATATAGATTTCATAAGGTATATAAAAAATTGAAAAAAAAAAAAAAAAACAGTTGCCTTAAGAGTATTTTCTAAATTAATGCTCGTAAGGCATTAACTTTTTCTATTTTAATTTATCCCTTCTTTTTGTAGGTTCTTTTGTCTTTAAAAAAACATGGCAGGGTGCTATTTAACTTTAATGAGGTTTTAAATAAGTAATATATAATTCTTATATATATATATATATATATATATATATATATATATATAAAATGAGAGAGAAATAAAAATGTTATTAATTAGGTGAAAGAGGTATAAAGCAATTAGCAATTAATGTCGTTTTTCTAATCATTAGATTTATTAGAAATATATTGTCTAAAAAATGTGTAACTCTTGTCAAATTACACCTAATATAACTCTCTCTCTCTCTCTCTCACACACATACATTAGACTCGTTACAAGCGCTTTGCACGTGCAATTTTTTTATTTATTATTTATTTGTTTTTTTGGTTTAGTGTAATAATGTTTAAAAGTGATATATAAATTATTGTGTTTTTTTGCTTTCAAGAAAGAGGTAAAATAATGTGGAATAATGTTTAAAAATGAGATAAAAATAATGTCCTAAGTTTTAAGCTGAATGGAGAAGATAAATGAAAAAGTCTAAAATTTAGGAACAATAAATTATTTTTTTTAACTAGTTTGTGTTTTTTATTTAAAAATTATTTAATTAAAAAATAGGGGTATTTTAGAGAGTTTAAGAATTTGTGTGAGGATATTTTGGTACGCAAAATGTTGAAATTCAAACAGGAAATCCTGTCATTAATAGTGTGCGTGTATATATATATATATATATATATATATATATATATATATATATATATATATATATATATACATACATACAAGTAAAAAAATTTGAGATTCAAAAAAAAGAAAAATGATATATGTTAGTGTGGATAGATGATGATTTGTGACAATTTTATAGAATTTGGATAACAAAAATTTTGGAATATTTTAAAGAATTAAAAAAAAAACTATAGAAATTTCGTGATAAGAATGAGTAGTTTTTATGTGAGATATTGAGTTTTTTTTTTTTTTTTGGGAAGTAATTTTGTATATATTTTTTATAAAGATAATTGAATTATTTGAATACAAATAGATAACAAATAAAAATAGGAATCATACATTTGAATACAAATAAGTGGTGAGAATAACAATTTTCTTTTCTTTATTCGTGAGATAGTATTACTCTTCTAACATTTTTTTTGGAAGAAGTAATTTTGTTTTTATTTTTTTATGAAGATAATTGGAGTATTTGAATTCAAATAGATAACAAACAAAGATAGGATTTAGACATTTGAATATAAATGGGTGGTGAGAATAATGATATCTTTTTCTTTTATACGTGAAATAGTATTACTTAACGTTTTTTTTTTGTTTTTTTGTAGTAAAAAAATTAAACTAAAGGGTATGTTATTTCAGAATTTGTATGAGGATAGTTTGGTACGCCAAAAATTAAAGACGAAACAGGAAAATCCTCTTGTTAAAATATTTTATATATATATATGTGTGTGTGTGTATGTATGTATGTATCCAATCCTTTCAAACATGTTATGCTATCCATTATCAGCTGCACAAAATCAAGGGTGAATAAATGGCAATACAATTTTATGTAAATTTTGTTTCCTTTGAAGACCACTAAGTACCAGTCAGTCCAGCAAAGAGTTTGTTCCCAACAATTTACTATTAGAGGAGATGCAACGTTGATACTAGAGGGAAAAGGCAAACAAGAAACAAGAAATGAATTGAATCCTATAGTGTGTGATATATTGTTCTTCAGAATTTTAAAAAAGTAAAAAGAAAAGAGATTTGCCTTACCTCCAATGTTCTTGTGTATTGAAAATGACACATGCACTACATGTTTTCAAAAATAGTCATGTGTTGACCTTATATCCTATCCAATGCACAAGAATATTGGATGTACGGAAGCCTTACCCACGGTATAAGAAATACAATTTTAGATTTGTGAGACAAATTATTGCTATATATGATTTAGTATACTTAATTCAATAGCAACATAGGAGTATAGATCATTGGTGCAGAATTAAGTACTTTCTAAAGATAAAAGATGAAGATTTATTCAATGTTAACATTCATGTGGTACAAAATTGCTAAATAGAAAATTTACTATTTAACTAGGTGGAGAAAGAGCAAGTTAAATATGCCGAGCAACCAAAGCACACTTATGCCATATTCGATTACCCTTGGGAATCGCCTTGGATGCCCTTGATGAGTAATCTGGTAAGTGAACAATTGCCTTATCCAAATCATCGTGACAAGTTTTTCCCATTTTCTTAATAAGTTGTACGCAACATTTCCTAGACACAGGTAATTTCTCAAACATTCCAAGGAATATTTCTTTCCCACACTCATCTTCTACTCTCCTAGCACAATGCAACAAGTGCAAGGGATACCCCCGTACATGCTTTGGTGGGCTTATCTTTTTTTGAGCAAGTGAGGCCATGACTCCACTTGCTAAGATCAAAGCTACCATGATGAAGATGTTGTTGAACTTTGCCATGGTGCAAAACTAGTACCAGCTAGCTAGAGGTTCCTTAATTTTCTATTTGATTAGACTGAGGTTTTTGGGATGGCTTTCAAGAGTGAGTGATGGGTATTTTTATATGGGTGAGGAGAGGTGGTGAGATGATTTTGGATTTAAAAAACAGTTTTTGAACTTTAATTTTGCATGAGATTCTTTCATTTAACTTGTCCAAAATTTGATGGGGGGTTTCTACATTGCAATGAATAAATAAAAACGTTTCTATCATTTATTTTGTTCTAGAGTTTTTAAAAAGCTAATAATATTCTAAAATGTATCATCGAAATAAAAACTTCCAACCTTTATGCATCACTATCAAGGATAACCTACTCCAACACATTCATTCATTGTAGATTCAACTCCAACTTCGTGCATGCTCTTTAATCCTACTACACCAAATAAAGGAAAATATTTTTAAAGTTATTTTTATGGATGTAACCAAACATTAGAAAGAAAATATTGTGCATTAAAATATTTTACAGTAAAATATTTTTTTCGGAATATTTTATTTTTATGTTAAAACAGACACAACATAAATAAATAAATAAATTCAATTTTCTATTTTACTAATTTTTTTTTTTTTTTTTTGCAAATGCTTCCACGTCTTTGCAATCCTATTTCTATAGTTATTAGTAGCTTATTACCTCTTAATGTTTTGTCAGAAAATTGAAAAAAAAATTAATTGTTAAAATACAATAATTTTCAAAATTGTTGGAGAGAAAAAACTGTAGGTCCAGAATAGAGTTATTAGTGATATATTTCAGTGCAATGTTTCACATCCATCCAAGATTAACTCAAGTTTAGCTTGAAAGTTGAGGCACTGGCCTTGATAGAAATAGGTATCTTTTTCAATCCTTGAACCTAAAATATGGTTAATTAGATGATGAGGAAATTATAAAGGCCTTAATATATATGTTCATCCATGGAATATCACAGAAATAGGTATCTTCTTCAAACAGGTAATGAAACCGATCGAGGGGACTTAGAAGACTCTAATCTCGATTTTTTTGTTAAAAATACCAACATGTGTCAATTGAGTTACAAGCTATTAACAAATAGGCTCTAGGTTAAAGCATCATAGAATATTAGACTATTATGGCCTTCTTAGAGGGAGTTATCTCAAATGAAGCGAAAGAAATTGAAACATGTAGTATAAAATTGTGACCTATCTAAGCAAGTTCCTCGTTACGTTCGTGATTCACCCCAAATTATTGGATCCCTAAACTAGCCAGTAAGATTAAGTGAGTTGGCCCTGTTCATTTATCCTTTTGGATTAAGACTTGGACCTTTGAGATTCATAAATGGGATTGGAGAGAGAAAACTGTAGGTCCAGAATAGAGTTATTAGTGATATATTTCAGTGCAATATTTCACATCCATCCAAGATTAACTCAAGTTTAGCTTTGAAAGTTGAGGCACTGGCCTTGATAGAAATAGGTATCTTCTTCAATCCTTGAACTTGAAATATGGTTAATTAGATGATGAGGAAATTATAAAGGCCTTAATATCTATGTTCATCCATGGAATATCAGTTCAATTTGTCAATATGGTTGGCATAAAGGAGGTGTTACCATCTCTAGCTAGCCCCGCACTGCAAATGTAGGTTGTAATAGTTGTATGTAATCTTACTTTAAAAAGGTAAAAGAATGAAGAGAGCTGTTGAAATAAAAATATATATAATTTGGATAAAAATTGATTTGTAATTTTTTATGTAAAATTATACATAAAAAAAAACTGAATAAACTTTAAAAAAAAAAAAATACAAAACAAAACAAACAGCATATAAGTTCACTGCACTAAGCACCAGTTGTTTTGTTCAGATCAGTGGCCCATTCTCTTCAATTCTATGAGTTGGCGTTCGACAACCGGGCCGTATATTACTAGGTTCTAGTCATTTCACATTGTCCAAACACATAAGCATCTCACCTCGATCCACGCTACATGCATTATGACCAAAATAACAGTACGACAATGACTTTCCAGTTTTCCTAAAAAATTGAGTCTGAATTTTGTACTCGGTAAATTAAATATGAACAGTACGTTCCCTTAAAAAAGGTAAATGGTACGAATGGAGCATTCATTGGTGATTTGATGAGGGAATTAAATGAGAAAGTGTTTTTCTTGTTAAAAAAAAAAAAGAAAAAAAATTCTCTCCCCCAAATAAAGCACCAAATCTCTTCCCTTGAAAAAATTCTATCTTATCTCACACTACTTACACGAAAAGTTCACAGCCAATTTACAATTATGCAGATGAAACACTAATTTCAGTAAATAAAATCAAGCTCATTTTTTATTTTAGTCAAAACATCAAACCAATGAAACTAATTAAATAACAAATAGATGGAATTTTCTCAACATATTCAATTCCCTACCTCAATTTTCTGGTTACTAGCCCATGTAAAGCACCAGATAATATAAAAAGTTATATATATATATATTTTACTATTCGAATATAAAAAGCTAAATATTAATGCTAATGACATCCTTTAAGTTTAATTGAAATTCATTTTAGATTTCCAACTTTACTTTTGTTCAATTGGGCATTTTGAGTTTGAAATTTATTCAATTTAGGTTTTTAGTAAAATTCCATCAAAACGTTACTGTTAAGTATTCAGTTAATTGATGAAAAAATATTTTTTGAAAAAACAAATTCTTACATAAAAAATTTATATTAATTTTATAGATTTTTTCATTTGAGAAATCTTTTTTTAAAACTAAATTAGATAGAATGCCTAAATTGATTAAATTTGAAACTTAAAAAACTTAATTTAATAAAAGTAAAGTTAAAAGATTAAAATGAATTTTAGTAAAACTTAGAAGATGTAGTTTGCATTTTACTTTCAAACTTATAACTTACTAAGAGTATCCAATACAAATTCTTACATAAAAAATTTATATTAATTTTATAGATTTTTTCATTTGAGAATTTTAAAAAAAAAAACTAAATTAGATAGAAGGCCTAAATTGATTAAACTTGATTGAATAAAAGTAAAATTAAAGGATTAAAATGAATTTCAGTAAAACTTAGATGATGTAGTTTGCATTTTACTTTCAAACTTATAACTTACTAGCATCACATGGTAGAGTTGGAAAAAACAAAAATGGTAAAACCAACTCAAGGTGGTATGTATTGGATACTCTTGTAAACTTATAACTTAAATACTATATATATTTTTGCAAGTCTTCTCATTGCATGGGGCATGGACATTGAGTAGTTCCTCTTTTGAGTTGTGATGCAAAGCCATATTTGAAGTCTTTCTACTTTCTTTTTTAAGAGAGTTCATAAATATACCTTGCTTACTCCAGACCATGAAGTATATTTATGGATAGTGTTTGTGCTTTTGTTTCTCTTCTTCTAAGAAAACTAAGAAAGTTGTGGTCTTGCGTGTGTTAATTGTTGAATGTAAAGCCAGAACAAGTGATAACCAAGTTTACAAAATAATCACAATCCTAAAAATTATGAAATAATTGATTGTTGATATAGCAAATACAAAACAGTAATTAAAAAAAAAAACAGAAAATAGTAAGCAAATCATTGCCTAATATCCAAGGTAGCAAGCGGCAGAGTAATTAGGCAGCCTTCTCTTTGATAAGGGATTCTGGATAAGAAAGAATGTGGGTTGGCCAACAAGGAAAAACAAAGTTGAAGACGTTGAAGCCATACTAAAACTTGTTATTTCCACTGCATAAGAAGTAGCGGACAATTTCCACTGTTTTTCTCCTCATGTTGAGTGATAAAATTCTAGATAGAAACATCACATACACAATATCCCTGTCATACAGATGATAGGCTAGCACCGACACCATATCATTGAGTCGAGGATAATCAGAAACCATTTCGTTGAAATTAACCTTGTGCTCTAACTACCATTTGCCTTCTGTAGCATAGTCCTTGAGCTCCCAAACAAGTAACTTACCATCATCTTCTTTTACAATTTAGCATATTCTCAAGGCACCATTACACACACCAAGGTGCTCAATTCCAGGCTTCAGTGCCAATTCCATGGGTTTGTCAATCACTCGACAGCATTTGCTGGTGTACGGATCAAACCCAACAAGGTGTCCACTTGTACTCCACCAGAAAAGCAAACCATGATAGGGAACACCAGCGTAGGCGTATTTAGCCAACCGAAATCCCCGTGGACACGACACTATCGACTCACTCCATTTGCCTGTGTCGGAGGAGAATCTATCTACCTTGAATTCCGTTGATTTACCCTTAAATTTAGGAATGCGCATCACCCTATAACTGGATTGCTCCTCTTTCTTACAGTTGAAGATGAATCCAATCTGAGCACTTCTACTTCGTAAACAATGTAGGGTTTATACCTTAAGAATATATACTAGCATAACTCGGTTGGGTTTGTACCTTAAGAATATTACAAGTCCTAGTAGGACTGGTAGTCTTAACCCTTAAGTCGGAAAAGTAAACCAACAACGACTAGGTTACAAGTCCTTCCAAGACAAGAACTTATTCAAGCCACCACATCAACATTGGAAGAACAAGGTAAAAGGTCGTTGCAATATATATTGAAGAAGCATGGAGCCTTATCTGAAGTCTTTTAATCTAGCCTCTAGGTTGTGATCCGATCGACTACAAAGACGTAACTCATTTGATCTCATACTCAATGAGCTACATTCGATTACTCAACGTGATGGTTGGCTTTGATACCAAATATTATGAACCCATTAGTAAAGACTCTTGAAAACTAGCTTGCAAGGGGAGAGTGTCCAATAGTTTATAAACTCATGGTTAAACTTATAGTTAATTCATGTGTAATTATGGTTTTTAGAAATGAGAGGTTTAAGGTTTTTAAGGTCGGATTAAGGTTTAACCAAGGTCAAACAATGATGATGTCATAATTAATTTAATAATAATAAAATAAAAATAAATGTATTAAAATGGTAAACATTAGCAAATTTTACTAAAATATGTCATAAAAAATTTAAACAACTTTCCAATGAATTTTCATGATTTTATAAGGCTAATAGAAAATAATAAAGTGTAAACAAGTGTAAAAATATTTGTGTTTAGTAATCTTTCAAAAAAGAAAAGTTTAAAATAAAATCTCTTTCAACATAAATTTATAAATTGTATATTCACATATAAAAAACTTAATTCTTGAACTAGTAATAAAATTATCAAATAATAATAGGTTAAGAGGGAGGTAATATGATCAATTAAAAAAATTATAATTTAAACTAAAAATAATAAAATATGAAATCCTAGAATAACACACCAAAAGGGCTCAGTGTTGTGGTGAGCGTGTAGGTATAGACTTCTTGAAAGGGGGGGGGGGGAATCTTAGGTTCTGTCCCTCATCTCAACAGATTAGTAATTTAGTATGAACCATAAATCATAATTGAAAAACTGGGTTTTCACCCGGTTCAGGGTTATTTGGGTTGGACTAACCAGTTCGGTCCAGGTATGACAACCTTGTGTAGGATACTAGAATCATATTTAAAATGGCACGAGAGTATGAGCCATAAATTATAATTAAAAAACTAAATTTTCACCTAGTTTAGGGTTATCCTGGTTGGACTAGCCAGTCTGGTCCAAGTTTGGCAACCTTGTCTGGGATACTATCACCATAACATAGACCTGGTACTTATATAAGAAAGGCGTACTACAAATGCAATAGACGTGATAGTTAATTTTTAAGGGTTAGACTCAAATTTCAAGGGGTAAAGCTTAATTAGCTTAAATCAGATGATCGAAACTGCATGCCAATTAAATAATGATCTTGATGATGGAATGAAATCAATAGGCTGAATGCTTTGGGCTTGCACAATGGTTGAATGGCTTGAAATAAATAAGTTAATTTTTGAAAGTTACTGGGGTGAACTAGCCAAGGATCCTCTGATGGTTAAGTTAGTTTTCTCTCTAGGACTCAAGTATAGTAAGCGAATGAATAATATAACATAACTCCTGTTTGTGGGATTGAGTCCCTTTTTATAAAGAGTTTGGAGTTGGTCTATTTGTTAGGCACCACTAACATCATGGGAGATGTGTGAACTTAGAGGGGAATGTGGAGCAAATTTCGAGGAATTTACCCCACGTTCTGAGATGAGGGATCGTGGTTTATCCCTTCATAATCAATGGAGAACACTTAAAATTTTACTAAGTGTTTGTTATTTGTCCATACCTTTTATGGTATAGACTACTTATTTGTTTGTAGACGATTGGTGTTGATTAACCTTGATTTGGAAGGTTTCTTTGGTTTCCTCTTATACTTGTAATTCGTCACTTTCTCGTTCCTCTCTTCTGAAGTTTATCTTGGACGTACTTCATCGTGGATGACCATTATGGACGAATAAGGCTTTACAGATCTCCATCAGATATAACACTTATGTTAAAGTAAGATTTTTCTTCAACGGATAAATTCCATGCCACTTCCAAATTAAGCTACACTTAATCAAACTCCCACACAGTTTTACTTGACTTTGAATCAATATTTCTAATTAATACTGATGGGACTGATAAACTCAACTTTCATGGACGATATCATTGTTACCAACGAGGTCATTCCCTAGGATGAGCCAATCAAATGTCCACGTCATTGACGAAAGTAGCAAAGCCATTCAATACGGGCAATAATACCTCGGGCGGTTACAAAGACAGTTGTATGGACCATTGGAAGCCCGTTGAAGCTCACATTATTGAGCACAAGGTGATACCAAGGGAGGCATTAAAGCCACAATAACTGCCACAACGGCTAGGGGCTGTAGAAACATATATAAGGCCCTTACAAGCACTAGCACAAGGTACATAGACACACCTAGAAATACTTATTGTTGTTCTACTACATTGCTTTATTTTTCTAAAGGGTTTCCTTCTACTGACTTTGGCATTGAAGACATTGTGGCAGACACCGCACCGGTGACCACTCTGAGAGAGCTATCTTACCACTTCCATAGCCACAGAGACAAGGGCTTGGCTCCATCCAGACACATTCACTTCAACTAACGAATTTGCACTTCATCAAATACCAATGCAGTATGCAATTTAATTCTCTCCCCCAAATAAAGCACCAAAATCTCTTCCCTTAGAAAAACTACCTTATCTCACACTTACACGAAAAATCCACAACCAATTTACAATTATGCAGATGGAACACTAATTTCAGTAAATAAAATCAAACTAGTTTTGATTTTAGTCAAAACATCAAACCAATGAAACTAAATAACAAACAGATGGAATTTGCTAAACATATTCAATTCCATACCCCAATTTTCTGGTTACTAACCCATGTAAAGCACAAGATAGTTGGCATAAAGGAGGTGTTACCATCTCTAGCTAGCCCCACACTGCAAATGTAGGTTGTAATAGTTGTATGTAATCTTACTTTAAAAAGGTAAAAGAATGAAGAGAACTGTTAAAATAAAAATATATATAATTTGGATAATTTGATTTGTAATTTTTTATGTAAAATTATACATAAAAAGAAAATGAATAAACTTTATAAAAAAAAATACAAAACAAAAACAAACAGCATATAAGTTCACTGCACTAAGCACCAGTTGTTTTGTTCAGATCAGTGGCCCATTCTCTTCAATTCTATGAGTTGGAGTTGGACAACCGGGCCGTATATTAGTAGGTTCTAGTCATTTCACATTGTCCAAACACATAAGCATCTCACCTCGATCCACGCTACATGCATTATGACCAAAATAGCAGTACGACAATGACTTTCCAGTTTTCCTAAAAAATTGAGTCTGAATTTTGTGCCCGGTAAATTAAATATGAACAGTACGTTCCCTTAAGAAAGGAAAATGGTACGAATGGAGCATTCATTGGTGATTTGATGAGGGAATTAAATGAGAAAGTGTTTTTCTTGTTAAAAAAAATAAAAGAAAATAAAAAGGAAAAAATTTAAAACTGACTGGAATTTTTCGCTTTTATCATTTTAGCCATTTAATTTTTAATTTTGTCATTTTAATTTTTTAACTTTAAATTTTTGTCAATATAATATTTAGTTAGACCTTAGTTACGTATTGCAGTTAAGTGAGCTAAAACGATGTCATTTTTGCTTTTTTTTTTTAGTTTCAAAATTTTTTTGTTTTTAGTTTCAGAATTAAAGAAAAAAAAATATTGAACCCATGAAATCAAAACCAGAAAACACATGTTCAAAAAAAAAAAAAAAAAAAACAGAAAACAGAAAACACGATGAATACTAATTTTGGGGAAAACTCGATCAGTTTGAGAGAGAGACCGAGTCACCGGAGGTGAGGTCGGTGTTGTGAGTGCACTCGCCCCTAAGATCCATAGCGAAGGAGACCGCGAATTACTAGAAGGGCCCGCGCGTGACGGTGAAGCTGAATGTGCAAAATCATCAGGCCAAGGTGTTGGTGGTGCCATTGGCGGTGGCTCTGGTCATTAGGGCATTGAAGGAGCCAGAGCATGACCGGAAGAAGACGAAGAATATCATGGCACGTGCGTCTCTGTGGGTTGCACTGTTGATGGGAAAGACCCTAAGGATTTGCAGCAGGAGATCTCCGTCGGATATTTTGGTGAATTTTGAGATATTTCAAGGTAATTAGATGATATAGATGGATAATTATTTAGTTTTTTTTATTATATTGAATTATGGTGTTTGTGTTTGATTTAATGATTTTTGTGGTTAATTTAATTTTGCTTTTGCGATTGTTTGTATTGTTTGGTTTGATGTGCGATTGTTAGCTCTCTGTGTGGATGGGTATTTTATGTTGTTCATACTATACATATTTTAAATCCTGAAAATAGAACTCAACATCCTCTTCTTCACATTGATTCTCTAAAATTAGAATGTTAGCAATAGAAACCTTGCAATCTCTGAATCTGAAAATCGTTCTCTATCTTAGTCTCTCTTTCAAACTTGATTTATCAGAAATCCATCACCTTCACAACCTCAATCTTGGTCTCTCTCTTCATACCGACCCATTGTGTTTTTTGGTTTTGATTTCAGGGAAGGGGAAAGGCATTGTCCCCCTTAAATGTTTTTTTTTAACAGCTTTTTTTTTAAAAAAAAAAAATCTTTTAATTCCGAATTTAAATTAAAAATTAAAGTCAATTAACGGTAGCAAGTAACTGAGGATTAATGGAATACTGCATTGACAAAAATTGAAAGTTAGAGGACTGAAATGACAAAAATCAAAAGTTAGATGGTCAGTTTTGGATTTTTGCCCCAAAAAAAAAATGTTTTTCCATAAAAAAGAAAAAGAAAAAAGAGAAAGTGTTTAATTAAATTAAAATATAGCATTAAGTAGATAAAAAGAACCTGGTTTTGATTAACCTAATAAGGGTGAAGTGGATATGTTTTGCATTAACATTTGAGGGGGGTAGTTGCCCCTACCAAACTAGAATATTAAAGAATGTGGTAGAATAGCTTCCTAGCAATTATTACCTTATTATTTGAGTAAGAAGCACTTTTTGTTACCCTAACCGTAAGGTATTATTGACTTTTTTTTGTAAGGTGGTATTTTAAATTTGGATTTTGTTAACCAATGTGCTAGGCTGTGGTTAAAATGCACGTCTTGCTTTATTTTCTAAAAATAGAGTCTAACTGTATACATATATTCAAACTGTATACATATATTCAAAGAATGACACATTCAATCACAACTAATTTGTGCATTTACGTATGACAATGAATAATTAACTCGTTAATAGGTGTCTTTTTTATTTATTCTGTTAATAGGTGTCTTTAAAATATTTTTCTCATGAAAGTTTTATCAAAACTTTTTCAAAATAAACCATCAACAAATATGTTAATAGGTGTCTTTAAAATATTTGTTGATGGTTCATTTTGAAAAAGTTTTGATATAACTTTCATGAGAAATATAAAAATCTATAAAAAAAAATATTTTAAAATTATTTTCTAAATCAATGCACTTGGGTCATTCGTTAATTTTTTTTTCCAGAAGTTCTTTTGTCTTTTTGAAAAGAATATATATTATTTAATTTTCAAAATGACCACATTAGTTTCAAGTTCAACTTTCTATCTGATTTGTGTTGCATGCAGTCCTCATCTTCTAATCTCATAATAACTAGCTTGCTTATATATATTATTGTTTTTTGTGTAATTAAAAATTGAACTCCAGATCTCTTATTTAACTATTAAAGATTTTACCGGATTAGTTAATTAAATTTTACTTATATGTTTTAAACATGGATAATTTTTTTTTTTTTTTTTTAGAATCATTTTAAACATGGAATTAAGGAGAGGTAAAGAACACCCCAATTTTGGTCTCGTAGGCAGCATGATTGGACCCTCAAAATGGTATAGACCACATATGATGAAGCCTAGCTAATATTGAACTAACCATTGCTCTTTCTTTTCTTTGGATTTAGCTATTTTATTTATTTATTTTTTAAATGAGAGCCATTTAGATAGATTGTATTACTTACTCGAGGAGCCTTAGAAGGATTTTGCACCGTCGAAAATTTTATCAATATTTAGATGATTTTTAGTGACTAGAACCTAGTCCTACTGAATAGATATTGCTCTTTGTTTTAAAAAGGATAGCATTGTTTGCGAACTTACAAGTACTCATCTAATTTGATCTAATCAATGGAGGCTAAGTTAGGGTGGTGCTATAATGCTATTTCACACCTAATTTGATTTTACTCACATTACCATGTAAGATATAGCAAGGTTGCGTTACACGTTCCAATGTTCTAAAGAACACAAAAATATGAAAGGATATGCTGTCTCTCGTGACAGAATGGTACGACGAACATAAATTTCCTTACTCACAGGTCATATTCCAACTCATAAATTGGCGAAACAGGGTAAGTATGAATGTAATGTTATGGTACGGTCTTATGCCGGGTAGGTGATAAAAGCTGCGGTGTGCAAAAAGTTTCTGCAAGAAATTTAAAGGACATCATGTAATTTCCCTTTGATTAAACCTCCATTAAGATTTATTATTTCAATTAATTAAAGTTTTTCATAATAATAGACAAAGCAACGACAAATGTTTAATGGGTAATATTTCAACTTGTGCTATTGTCAAAATTTGCTTAATAGTACTTTTTTAGAAAAAAAATTGGGTGAATAGCATATGTTTGAAATTTTTTAGTTAGGTAAACTGTTTTTGTAAGTCGAGTTTGGTGAACTTGAGTTTGGGCCGGAAGTTGAGTCTGACAAACTCAACTTCCAAGCAATATTGACGCATCTTGCTTGGAAGTCGAGTTTGTCAAACTCGACTTCCAACCCAAACTCGAGTTTGCCAAACTCGACTTCCAAAAACAGTCTAACTAACTAAATAATTTCTTTCGTGTACTGCTTTCCAAAAATTTTTCTAAAAACATACCATTTGGCAAATTTTTCTGTGCTATTGTATAATTTTCTAATTACCAGTTAATTACCACAATGATCAGTTCAAATGTGAGGCACGATTGTCAAATTCTTAATGTAGTTTTTTTCCATGAAATATACTAAAATACAATAAAAACTAAAATGAATTCAAAATTAGAACAAATCAATTAGATTAGAGGAGTATGGATTCTAATTCGCTCAACTGATAAGGTCTCTTATCATTTGATTGGTCTCTTAATTGATGATAAAGAGTAATTATCATAGACCAAATGCTATAAGTTTTATGAGAGATATTGGAGTGAATGAGAGTGAGATAGATGAGACTACCAACAAACTTGAGATATAGAATGGTTCACATAGAAGTTTGCCATCATTTGGAGTAATTCAGCATTAGGTTCTAACATGGTATAAATTATCTTCTTTTTTGTGAGTCTAGCTCGATGGAGGAGTATATGTACTTAGTCTATGTTAGGTAGGGGTGGAGCCAAGGCGTTCGAGAGGGGGCAATTGCCCCCTTGACTCCTTTTAGAAAAGTTTAAAAAAACTAGTATAAGTCTAGCGTATATATAGATCTCTCAAATGCTTTGCCCCTTTTGTATGTCCCACAATAAAACAAAAGGCAGCCCCTACTTAATACAAGAAGACAACTCTAACATTAAAGGAAGGGAAAAAAGTCATACAATTGAGGGATTCAGCATTGTTAGGGTTTTAGGCCCTAGTTGAGTCAAATTCAATCAGATTTCTAATCAATTAATTAAAGTGATTAACATTTAATTTGATCTAATTTAAAACAAACATCACACAATCACAAAACACAAAAGAACACCAAGAATAATGATCTAGGAAAACTTTTGAAACTGTGATTTCAAAGTAAAAAATCCAGGGAAGATTTAACCTAAACAATTCTTAAGGCAACATTTTCATCAAATACAATTGAAATTTATATAATAGACTTAATCCTAAATCTACTGTTATCTCATGTAGTACTTATTGGCGTGACCACACATTGCTTCGAATCCATGGATTCTTCTTTTTAGGACTATTGCACACGAATTCTCTAGTTTATGACTTTGAGATCTCCACTCAAAGGTTTTAAATCAGTAATTGTGATTAACTGAATTCTCTATGGCTTCATATAGATTTGCACTATGGTAATAGCAACACCGTGTTGATCTTTCTCTATGTGCTCTTTAACTCTCATGGGTTGAATAGATGGAGGTTTAAATCTACTTTGAATGTCTCCAGTATAATGAGATTGAGAGAAACTTGGTTATATAAACCGTAGCTGCACATATGGTGATTTTTCTGTATAAAAAGCCTCACTAGAGATAGCTTAAGATGTTCTTTAAATAGCATAACAAATGGATCAAGAATTGGGCTTGAAACTAGCAAGTTATGCGCTTTTTCATGTTTCAGATTTTTACTGATCCGCTACTCACGATCGGTCGAGCCAGGTGTCGAGCTGGTGTCCAAGTGACAAAACTTTTGTTTTCTTGCGTTGAACTTGATTCTTTCTTGATTTGAACTTAGGTCTTGGTCTTGGACTATATAATACACATTTGACACACTCAAAACTCACCAAAAGACTATAAATGGATTACATTTGATCATGGTTTGCCAACCTAAAACTATGGACTCTACAAGCACTTTCTAAGCAAAAACTAATGTCATTAAAAAAAAATTGTCTTGTATTTGGATTTCAACATGTTACTATTCATGGTATTTTAAAAGTTTTTCTCAATTTTATTTTATTTTTTTCATGGAATTTCAATTGTTTATGGGTCTTATATTGCATACACAACAATAAAGCTACGATCTCAATATTTTCAAAACAAATTCATTACAAAGCTAGGTGACAAACTGTTATTAGTAGATAAAATGAAATATCAATGGTAAGTCAAGATGACAAATGGTTTAAACTTCAACTTTTTGCTATGAAACCAGATTAAATAATTTAAATTATATAAAAAACATTAAATTCTACATATGTTTTGAAAGCAATTGAGGTAGTGTATATACAACGATACAAGTTTATTGCTACAGTTTTAACACTTTTACATTTACTTATTTCCTCTATTTAATTTAAGGAATCAAATTTGATGTACAAAATTTATGTATTTAGATTATTCTCTTGTTTTTATTGTTAGTAACTATAAATTGATTATTTTTGTTTCATTATTTGAACTAGTGTGTAGCCTCTTGCATATGCATGGGTACAATAAAAACAATTACAATTATACAATTTTTTTAGAAGATATTTAAATTATACATAGTATTATCTTACATTTTTTTAAACCATACATTTTTAAAATATGTAATAGTTTCTTATATAGACCCTTCGGTTTTTTCACCAAATAATTCACTTGCCACAAAAAATAAAAAAATAAATAGACACGTGATAGAAAATTGGACTCTTTGATTTTTACACTCACTAATTCACTTAGCAAAAAATTAAAAATTAAATTGGACATGTGGTGCAAAATTGAGAATTCAATTAAAATCTAATTAGATTTTCTCTGAGTTTTAGCTATTAATATATATATATATAAAGATGAAATGTATATTTGTAGTTAATTGTAAATATGGAAAATATTGAACGTAATACTGAGTTTGTATTGAATTCTAAACAAACTCGTATTTAGGTAGATTTTTCTAATCTTCTTGTGAATCCCTCTTTAAGTAGAAAAAAAATTTGGATGATAAAATTTGTCTTTAAATCTTGCTCCCTCTGAAATGAAATTCTAGCTCTGCCATTGAATTGTCAAGTGTTGTCCATTAGAGGAGGAAGATACTTCAATGCCAAGAAAATAGTTGAGAGTACAAAGGTCTTTCATCTTAACATAGCTAGCTAAGAAAGTCCTTGAGTTCTTGGATTACAATGAGATCATCTCCAGTGATGATCATATCATCGACTCAAAAAGAAGCTTAAAAGGTAGAGATCCAAAAGGGATTGTGCATAGAAGGTTGTGAAGGATAGGAGGGGAGCGTTGTTGGAGGAAAACTAGAAAGAGAAAAGAGGAGATTGATGGTAGGCGTCAAAACCTTAAAAGAAAAAAAAAATTAAAAAAAAATATTGGGATGAAAGATCAAGTATATTACATTTTCTTTTTCTTTTGCTAACTGAGTATATTGCATAATTAATAGTAGTAAGTACCATACATAGGTCGAGTCTTGTAACTCAATTGATTAACACCTTCAAGTGTGTCCACGACATTCAAGGTTGAAATTCCTTCTCCCTCTTTTAAATGCTCTAAGTAATGTTACATCATCCAAGAACTTGTTATAAATTTCATATTTTGAAAATCTAACCGTTGAATTATATGTTCTATTTGTTCTTAACATGCATACCAATTTTTATGCCAATCGGATATAATTTACTATTCGACCATAAACTCATCTTTTATGCATTATTTTAAACTATAAAAACTTGAGTTTAAACAATTAATTGATGACATGACTATTAATCTTTGATCGCCTTGAAATTTTGCAAGTATAAAGAATATACGAAGATAATGTAATCTAACGGTGGATTAGTCAAAATTCGCAGTTACACCAGGTGTAACTTGAACCCCCCCCCCCCCCCCCCACACACACACACACACACACACACACACACACACACACACACACACACACACTATACATAGGAAATCTATATATAATTAAAGAGGCCAATTTACAGTACTTCTAGTAATACAATACAAGTATAGTGACGAAGAGCATTTATATAAATGTAATGTGAATTCCAATTAGTTCAATTGGTAAAAAATTTTATTAGAGTAAAAGATTTAGAGTTCAAATACTATTGGTTGATATTAATGTTTTGGCCTAATGATAAAAAACAATTTTCATTGAGCAAGCACTACAAGTTTAAATTCTAGGAAAATTATTGAATACTCTAGGAGTATCATAAATACGTATTTCCTCATCTCACATGAATTGTAGATCCCATTATGAATTTAATTAGTGGGACCCATAATTATGTGAAAGGAAGGAGTATGCATTTATGATATCCCGAAAGTATTTTATAATTACCCTAAATTCTATTGTTATCAATTATATCATGATCACTATCCACCCTTGGCATGATGGTCACTCTACTAGTACAAAGTTCTTGAGAGATGTGAGGGGCAAGACTGAGGTTCAAGTTTTCATAAAAGACTTTCATACACATATATGCTTAGATTAGATTAAAGTGTGATTGATACAATAAACCAACAGTTGTATTATATTGAGAGATGTTGCAAATGAGTATTTATAAATTTATATATTTTTAGGGTAAATTAATGAAAATTATAACCGTTTTATTCACATAAATATTAAGCTCATTATTTTTTCGGTAAGAGTTTTTTAAAAGAAAAGGTCACGATAAGAATGCAGTCTAAGTTTTCTTCCTCATGATGTTTCCTTTCCAAGTGAAAACACAAAAAAGCCATCGAATATTAACATATTCAGTGCATCCTACAGGTTTTCATGGTTTAACAATTTCCTCTTTTTAATTTCTACCAAAACAAATACATATGTAAAATCACTAAAATCCAAATGTTCTTTATATGTATCGAAGTTTCATGTATTTAACCATTTTTCCCATCAGAAGAAGTGTCATATGAATGTGCGCAGTATGCTTAGACATATATATAACATTCTCTGTGCGTTGTCCCCACAAAAGAGTGTGATCGTTGGATAATTTAATACTATCTTTATCTACATTAAATTTTCTTTTTTTTGAAAAATCATAGAAGTTAAAACTTTTCAAATATCTGACTATTTGCAGGCTCTATTACAAGAAATAATTTCTTGAAAATGATTGTAGGCTAAAGGTTTTAAATCTAAGACCTAGTAAATATAAAAAGCCAAACTTGTAATCCAAACTGCTTAATTTACTAATTAGGTAAAAAGAAAGGTCAATGCCAGTAAGCCAAATTGTTCCTTTGTTTTCAATTCTTGGTGTGAAATAGGCAAGAGACATGGAGTCCAATACTCATGTTATAGGAAATAAATAGTAGCAAAGTTTACTGATATGGCTTTGTGCCACCGACCTTTCGGAATAACAGAAACTTCTTTGGAGGAATGGGATAGACATGTATAGGGTCCAAGTTGAAGCAGACATGACAATAGTAGACAAGTTATAATCTTAAATCACATGGAGTCAATTCAAATTAAATGAAAAAATTGAAACATGCATGCCAAATTGTGGGTTATAAAGGCCAGTTTTTTCCTCAACTTTGTGTGGTCCTCCTATCCCAGGTTTTTCAAATTCTCCCCCTCCCCTAATTTTATTAAAAACATTTAAATTATTTTTGAATTTAGAAAAAACATTATACAAACACTATTTGAAAGAAATAATTTCTCTATTTTCATCTTATAATATTCAATTTTTTCTCATACATAACTCATTATCTTTATGAGCATTTAAGCCATATATTCATAAAAATATATAAGCAAATAAATTAAGTAAACTGTAAAAGTGCCTTTTCTTTTTCAAAAAAAAAAAAAAAAAACTCCTCATTTTGTGTTTAGAGAGTTAGGGATATAGGGATATATGGGGTTTTTTTTTTTTTTAATTAGAATAATTTAGTTTATCATCCATCAACCAAAAAAAAAAACATTTAATTTTTGTTATTACTATATTTCTCTTGTTTTAGATTGTGTATGTTAAGAAATATAGAAGTGACATTTATCACACTAAAAAACATAAAATGTATTATTTAATGTATCTAAAATAAATTAAATGATTTTGTATAAATTTTATTAATTAAAAGATAATTGTACACGACTTGATAAAATAAAATATATGTTTTGAATTATATAAATTTTTATTTCATATGCATGTGTGTTTGTTATTTTGTAGATTAAAGAAAATTATTGATATATTTAACTTTGCCTCCTAAAGAAATTTTTTGGCTCCCCAATTACACACCTAGTATTTACAATTTACAAGGGTCAGGAAGACTTGAACCCAGAAACATACTGAGATATGATGAGGCCATGGATTGCGAAATGGTGCACTTAGAATCCTGATAAGGCAACCATTTTTCATTTATTGGTTTCTATCGACATTTACTAAGCTCTTCTCATATACTTTATAATCTAGTGTGTAGCTAGGGAAGTACTTCACAATTTTAATGAGGGGTTGCTTCTGTGGCTGGTGATTGACAAATTTCTTAAATAAGAACCAAAAAGAAAGCTAAGGGTTTTTAGAACAAGACAAGGGTCGTTACTCATACTACCCCCACAACATGGATGGAAAGAACGTAATTGACCAGCTGATCGAGCTGCATTTACACCTCAATTAAAGCTTTACTCAATCAAAGTGACTTTCCCACATGATCCAAAGAGCACTTCATCAACCAATACATAATACACACAATAATGAAGCAATGACACAAGAAATGCTTTGCAACATGACACCTATCTAGCTATGCTCAATCTCTATCTTGGTGCTATATAAAGTCATGTTTAATTAAGAGGTCTCGAGGTTCAAAATTTTCCTGCTAACATGCATTTAAATCATAGCTCGGGAAATATGGACGTTAAATAAAAAATAAAAAAAAGGAAGAAAAAGAAATGCTGGCATGCATGCGTGTGTGGATCGTGTTGTAAGAAGAACGGACACTTCAAAACTACGGCGTGTCTGTGTGTAGAATGTGTTTTGTGTTAGGCATGCCGGAGACCATTTTGCATGCTTGTTCTAATTATGTTGAAGAAAAATAGAAAATAATTCTTTAAATTTTATAATTTGTTCGACACTTCGGAGGAGAAAAGTGTGAAGTGAAGTTATGCAGAAGTTGCAATTCTCTGCAAATTTTTGGCCAAAAGTTGGACTACTTGATATTTGAACATTTGTTAACGTTGCGAAATCGTTTCTAACTTTTTAAAATTTTTTATTTACATATATGGCACTTTATCTATAATTACCCATAATATATATAAACACACAATAAATTCTGTATGTATTGTTAAATGTTGCTAGCTATTTGTAGAACCAAATAAACTTAGTTGTATTATGGGGAAAAAATTGTTCTAACACATTAGCAATACTTATGTGAGGGGCAAACATTATCAGTACAATTATATTTTACCATTCTAAACTATACTACTATTTATATTTACCACCCTAAACTTTTAGAATGCATAAGCACCACCTTAAATTATACCTTGTGTTTTTATTCATTTATTTATTTTTATACCTTACCGTTATTAAATTGGATGGAAAAGCATGTCACATGCAATTTATATGACCTTTGCATATATGGCATCGCATGAAAAAACCCAACTGCCCCTCTTTAATTTCTTAAAACAAAGGTTATGTGGCACTATAAGGGTTACATTTTTCAAATGATTTTGTTTTAATGGATTGAAGAGTGGCAATTCGGTTTTTTTAATGTGGTGTCATGTATGCAGAGATCGCGTTAGTCACATATGACATGTTTTTCTATCCAAGTTAACATCTCCACTGATGGTAGGGTGTAAAGCAAAACACAAATTATAATTTGGGGTGGTAATTATGCATTTTGAAAGTTCATAGTTTTAAGAGTAAATATTTCATTATTCCTCAGGTCTTCAAATTTTCTATTTGTTCTTTCATTATTGACCCCTTTTAACTCCAAAAGATGCATGCTGTTGGAGTATATTTTTATAAAATTTATGAAATGATCTTTTAAGTGGGAAAAGAAAATTTCAGTTTCGTTTTCCCTGATGGATTTCGGTTTCATTCTTAAAAGTGTAATCCAAATTAATATAAGGAATTATCCTTTTTAAAATGCTTCAGCTCTCTTTCTATTAATTTTAAAGCCTTCGGTCCTTTATTAGTAGTTATTAGCAGTGAAGTCAGTACCGTTTCGTACCGGCCGGTATAGCTAGAATTTTTCGTACCAGTGAACAATCTGGTACTGATAGACCCTAATTTCGTTTCATTTTAAATACCGAACTATTCCCGTTTGTACCGGCCTTTTTGGAAAATTTCGGTCATTCCGGTCGAAAAATGCATTCCAGCTTGGAATGTAATTCCTCTACAACTTGAGAGAGAGAGAGAGAGAGAGAAGGCACAGCTCAAGCACAGAGTGGCCAGACTAGCAAGTGCATCGTTTGATTGAGGAGAAGCAACTTGCAAGAGAGAAATTAATCTGTGAGGAAAAAACAAAAGTAGATCTTAGTGAGACTATGGGCTAGTTTTAAATCTTTTGATGAGAAAAGTATGCGTGAGAGACTAGAGAGAGAGTGAAAAAAGCAGATTTGTGAGGGAGAAGAAATGAAGGAGAACGTGGGATACTGTACAAATAAGATTTAATCTGAAAATATGTGTGGATGGGAATTAAAGAGAAATGCCATAGTAATAAAAGAAGTACATAAATAAACAAAAAAGATAAAGTTGACTAGACAGGATGTGGAGGAAAAATAAAATAGAGATTTTTTGTGTGTGTATATATATATATATATAGATGTTACGTTTATAATATTTTTACAATAAATCACAGATGGTTAATTGTTGTTAGTTCAAATTTAAACCTAACGCTAATATTACTTTTTTTATCCCAATAATAATAAAAAGTAATAACCTGCCATATAGAATTTGTTGTGAAAATATTGTGGACATATCATTTCTTATATATATATATATATATATATAGCGGTAAACTCAAAACGGTATACTGATATTGACCGGTACCCAAAATATATCGTACCAGTGACCAAACCGGTACAACCTCAAGTACGGTATTAACTTCCTTGGTTATTAGTCTCCTCTCACTCATAGAATGCATAGCTTAAATAGTTTTTGACCACAAACTTAAAAGGTATATATGTCATAAAATTGATTACTATGCGTTACTGCTTTAATGACAAACGTTTTGAGTTCTTTAAATTCATAAACGTAACAACTTACATGTAAAGCTATGAACCAACTGCAGACAAAGCTCGAATTCAATTGAAATATCAAATATGAGTAGGCTCCTCCAGACCTATATAAATATATGTGGTCAGCTAAGTGGTGAAAAAAAAAAATTCTAGCCATCCCATTTTGTCGGTAAATTCTTAGCAAGTCTTCTCAACCATCTGGCCATATATTTATATAGAGTCCAGTTAACAAGTGGCATTTAGGTATTTATTAATAGGCAATTATAAGAAAGTTTTGAATTACTTTCAAGTAAAATATAAAAAGCTGTAAAAATTTATTTATTTTTTCTTTTTTTCATAAAAATCTTCTTCTTTTTTTTAAATCAATACCTTTAGGAAATTCATTAAATTTTTTCCATTTTTATATACATATCAATTTAAGTAAAAAATATGAAAATATTGTTTTTTATATACTATATTTTTTGGTGAAAAAAAAAATTTATTTGAGAACTTTTCATCCTACTAGTAATGTAGACTTCTAAGGATATACAATTTGGTGGCTGAGCCTGTTGTATCCTGAGGATGGCGTGCAAAACTATTGGTCTACTACACAAAAAAATTTCATAGATAGCACATATTGTCTCAAGAGAGAGAACTAGTCTACACCTCAACTCTACTACCTCTAAACTCATGGAATTGACAATAACAATTTATTTCTCATGTTACAGGATATGTTGTAGCACTAACGGGGTAATATCTTTATATTTTATGGTAAACTAGAGCGTTTTTTTTTTTTTTTTTGGTGGAAGGTAAACTAGAGTTTTTGTGAAATAGCATTATCCCCAACTCCTCTTAGACGAGTTGAAAGCGGTAGGGGCTCAAGCTGTGGCCTGTGGGTAGCATAGCTGTCGACAGTATTTCTAACCATTAAAATAAAGACGGTAGATGGTACTAGATTTATGAAGCTGTAAAAGACAAAATCCACCTAATGAAGTGACTAGTTAATCTTGATTGTTAGTTGCTTACACTAATCCAGTGAACCAACCACATTGAAGAGTTGTCTGGCTTTGTTTGCTTACATTTAATTCATTTGGTATTGGAGTGATTCTTATGTTTTTTTATACGAAGAATGATACTCATTCTTCTCACATTTATAGTATAATCTATTTATTAAATTTATGATAGATTTTATCATAAAATCTATCATAAATATGAGAGGAAAAAATATCATTTTTCTGTACTTTTAAAATACATAAAAAAAATTTCCTTAGCCCTCATTGTCCATGATAAAGTACAATGAAAGGAATGGAAAGGTTGGCCCCACTAATTGTTCTTGATAAACTACCATTTGATTGTCCCTAATAAATTACAACTTATTAATGTCGGGACATGATTCGAACTCAAATTACCTGCTCTTATACTATGATCAATCATCACTTATTACAAAAAGCTTAAGCTGATAAAAATGGTAAATCACGTACTTCCACCCGTCAAATTGACCGACTAATTTTGTCTTAGCAATGAGACAGACATACACACTTGAACCATAATAACAACCATGATTCCACTTCATGCATTGCCTTCAAGAGTTGTACAATAATACCCAGCTTAAATTTTACATGCATATGCAGTTGAAATTATGAGTTGGGCATTATAGACTTCATATAGCAGTGGTTGTAACAATAATATATAGGCCTAAATTAATAGACACCTTTCTCATAGAGGAGGCTGGCAAGTGAGTGTGAGCTGTCTTTGATCTCATGGACTTTGATCTGATTACAAAAGAGCTAAATCCAACGGCCTTGAATTGCTAACTCCAAACCGTGACATTCATGTCACCATTAAATAACCTTGCAGTTTTAGTCTCTCTCTTATTAAATGCAGTTGAGCTTGAAATCTTAGTTGATTTTGCTTTCTTTTTTTTAAGCTTATCTGCTAACAATGAATTTTTTTTTTGCTAAACATCTGCTAATAATGACTTGTGTTATCATTTAAGTTCATGTATAATTTTTCCTGTATTTTGGGTATATATATATATATATATGTGTGTGTGTCAACACACATAAAACAAGGCCAACCAGAGTCAGCCACATAGAGGTCCTTGAGAAGCATAATCATCTGTTAAGTGTTCTGAGTTCTTAAGTTGGCGTGTCAATGGCTTCAGTTGGGGCGGTGAAGCTCTTTTTCTGTTTCGTTCTATGGCTTTCAAACATACTCTCTTCTTGTGAAGGTTTTTTTTTTTTTACTTGCTCCCATATATTTTTAACATCTCTAGCTAGCTCTGTGCTTTCTTGTATTCACAATTCTTTGTAGTCTGTTTGTCTGTATGTGTTATGTATCATTACCTTTAACTTTACTCGAAACATTTTTCTTCAAGATCAATGGGTACAAAATAAAACCCCAAACAGTGAATTTTGTGATGGGTTATCTTGACTTAGATGGTTTGTTTGTTTGTCTTCTTTGGCTAGAATTGGCTCATATTTCTTAATTTTCCTCTCTTTTTTTCTCTAATAGTTGACCAGCAATGGATGTACAACTGGTTTTGATGGGCAGCCATATGCACGAGTAAGAAGAAAATTAGGAAATGTAGTATGTGATAGTCTTTCAAGAGTGTTGATATATGCTGTTGTGAATTCTCTCTGGAAATTGCTTTTTTTACTTCAAGAGCAGTAATTTGTTTTGACCATTTTTTTAGGCCCCCAACTTTAATTGACTAATTGGTTGTCTTTACAAATTGCAGATTATGTTTTTCCTTTTACATTAATTAGCATTCAATTCCATGTTAACTAGTTTGATCTAATAATTATGTACTAGTAGATATAGCATTGTGCTAAGTTAAATGAAATGTAATGAAAAGTAGTATTCTGCTACATTATCCAAGATCTAGCAATCCTGAAAATTCAGTAAAGTTATAGAGGAGTTTTCTAAGTCGAATGGAATGTCCTTAAAATTTTTGCAATGCAGGTAAGGAGAATTTCTACGAATACCGGTACCCATTTATCAGACGTGCGAGCTCATTCTCAACATCATCATCATTCTCATCATCCTCTGGTGGTGACAATGTTTATGATTACATAATTGTGGGAGGAGGCACAGCTGGGTGTCCTTTGGCTGCCACCCTCTCTCAAAACTTCAGTGTTCTATTGCTTGAAAGAGGGGGTGTCCCTTTCTCCAATTCAAATGTCTCATTTTTACAGAACTTCCACATTGCCTTAGCAGACACTTCTCCAACTTCTGCCTCCCAATTCTTCATTTCCACAGATGGAGTCCTGAATGCTAGAGCTAGAGTTTTGGGTGGTGGCACTTGCATCAATGCTGGCTTCTACACTAGAGCAAGCGCAAGGTATGTCATGCACGCACAAAGTCTATCTTGTTTAATGAGTTGAGCAATATCCTAGAATCAATTCACAATATTTTTAGCATGTTGAAGTTAAGGTTCATAAAAAATGAAAATAGTTAAATAGAGGATAAACTCTTGAAGTTTTAGGAAAGGTTTGAGGATAGATACACACTAATGTACTTATTTAGTAATGATTTAAGAGTCATTATCCAAAAAATTAAGATTATGCTCAATCCATTGATGTATTAATCTCCCATTTAAATCATAAACATGACAAGATAGCATCTTTTAAGATTACTAGATGCTATTGCTAAATAGAAGTCACTTTCTGACTAAGAAGATGTTAATATTAGTCAATTAAATGCTACATGGTCCTTGGAAACAAAAATTGTGTGGCCCGATTAGAACTTATTGACCAACAGTTAGTGAAATCAACAGTTAAGATTGTTTAGTTCGGAACAATTTATTAGTGTAATTGATACAAAATTTATGGTATGCGTATGACTTTCATGATTATGTCCTTGTACTATGAACCAGAGCATTTATGATTTCATCTTCCACCTTGGCTCTGATACCATTTGTCAGACCGTAGGCTATGTCATTCCACCTCAAGACTAATTGGTGATGAGGAAGACACACTCAAATCTTTTATGGCATTTAACATCACACCACGCGGGCCTATTTTTAGAATAGTTGTACGGAGTCAAATTGTGGTTTTCCTAACAAAAAGGAATCCAAACGTTTAAGTCGGTCATATTGTGACCACTAAAAATAAACATGTGGTCCATAACAATAAAATGTCAATGACATTATATCTCACCAATATTTCTAACTTATCTACCCAAATTTATCTGAGTTTAATAACGCAAACTTATTATAACCTATGTATGGGGGCATTAAAGTGGTGGGACGTTGGTGTCTTTTTTGTTTTTTTTTTTTAAATGGTCAGTTTATTGTTAGTTTATTTATAATAAAAAAAATCTGGTATTTAAAACAAAGTACATTTTTATTTTAAATATTTTGAAACCTTGTACATTTTTAAAATGTCAATGTCAAGTACTACATTTTTACACAAGCCACAACTTGTGACTTGTGTCCACTGTAATGAAACAAAGGATTAAGGGTTTAATTTCTATTGCATCTACCAAAAATAAATAAATTAATAGTGATAAGCTGGGCCTGCCTGGGCTGGATTGAAAGTTCTCAGGATAACCTTAGCCCAGAAAATGTTTGGCGAAAAGCCCAGAACATATTTGCTCCATCTAATTGGATGTGGGTTTTGACTTTTGAGTGTCATGTTCTCCTTTTCTTTTCTTTTTTTACCTGACAAAGGATTGAGGCTTTGACAATTGACACCCTGTAAGTTTCAAGGGTGGGGAGAAAGATTGGCCTAATGATTAAGACTTTTGATAAAAAGTTAATTGTACATAAAACAGGAACAAAAATCGTGTAGGTTACATGGTAATTGGCCAAGGATAGAACTCATATAGATTTTGTAGGAGCAAATATGGTCATACAAAATGACTGCACATATAGTTGAACATTTCTGGTAAGAAACATATAGCCAAGGCTAACCTGTAGCCATTCTTAGAGAGTTAAACCTTTTAGTGAAACTTTTGTTACTGATTAAGCAATGGCATGCAGGTTTATCAAGAGAATGGGTTGGGATGCCAAGCTAGTGAATGAGTCCTACCCTTGGGTTGAGAAACAAATTGTTCACCGGCCTAAACTTGCACCTTGGCAGAAAGCTGTAAGGGACAGCCTTCTGGATATTGGGGTGTCACCTTTTAATGGATTCACATATGATCACATCTATGGAACCAAGATTGGTGGGACCATTTTCGACAGATTTGGCCGTCGGCACACAGCTGCTGAACTACTTTCTTCTGGGAACCCTCGGAAGCTTACTGTATTGATTCATGCCTCTGTCCAAAAGATTGTATTCGACACAACAGGTAAGTTAGCATCTTCACTTGGACTTACATCTATATGTTATGTACACTGTCTAGGCATTTGGTCACAACTTACTTTATGACTATAACTATCTAATGAAAAGAAGTAAGGCGAACTTCAAGTTTGTTAGAAGTTGATCATAGACATAGCACTAATGAGATGATAATGTCTAATATAGGAAAGCAACCAAAGGCTGTGGGGGTCATTTTCAAAGATGAAAATGGTGACCAACATCAAGCAGTTCTGGTAAATAAGGCACAGAGTGAAATCATATTGTCTTGTGGAGCAATTGGGACGCCTCAAATGCTACTGCTAAGTGGAATTGGATCAAAAGCTGATCTTAAAAAGCTCAACATTCCAGTAGTGCTTAATAACAAGTTTGTTGGGAAAGGCATGGCCGATAACCCCATGAACACAATATTCGTTCCCTCTAATAGGCCAGTTGAGCAGTCACTCATACAAACTGTAGGGATTACAAAGAAGGGTGTGTACATTGAAGCTAGCAGCGGATTTGGACAATCCAGCGATAGCATTCACTGCCACCATGGTATCATGTCAGCCGAGGTAAGCACCAACGTCTAGAAACTAAAGCTTGATTTTTAATTACATTGGAGCTGTCAAGTATTAATTGAAAACATTGACTAGAAAGTCAAACTAACATTCTTCCTTGAAATTTCTTAGCTTATGAAAATACTCATTCTGAACTGCATTTTGTGGTATGACCAGATTGGGCAGCTCTCCACAATCCCACCAAAGCAAAGAACACCAGAGGCCGTTCAAGAATACATCAAAAACAAGCGGAACTTACCTCATGAAGCATTCAAGGGAGGCTTCATTCTAGAAAAGATTGCCAATCCCATATCAACAGGTGAGCTCAACCTGATCAACACCAATGTTGATGATAACCCCTCTGTCACCTTCAACTACTTCAAACATCCATATGATCTCCAACGCTGCGTTGAAGGAATTCGCATGGCCACGAAGATTGTCCAGTCAGAACATGTAACAAACTTCACAAGGTGTAACAAGGAAACTGTGGATAAGATACTTAACATGAGTGTCGCGGCTAGTGTGAACCTTATACCTAGGCACACTAATGACACTAAGTCCATGGAGCAATTTTGCAAAGACACTGTGATCACAATTTGGCACTACCATGGTGGGTGCCATGTGGGCAAGGTTGTCAACCCTGAGCACAAGGTTCTTGGTGTTCACAGGCTCCGTATTGTTGATGGCTCAACATTTAGTGAATCCCCAGGCACAAATCCTCAAGCCACTGTAATGATGATGGGCAGGTACTACTAATTAACATTTTTTGCATCAAAATTTTCCCTTAAAAAATAAAATAAAATAAAGAAGTAGAAGGGAAAAGATGGAAAGAAAACGAACAAAAAAAAAATTATGGTAATGTTGAAATATATTTTCCTCTCTTTTTAACATGTTTTTGGGAATGATATTTAGGTACTACTAACATTTTTTGCATCAAAATTTTCCCTTCTTAAAAAATAAAATAAAATAAAATAAAGAAGTAGAAGAGAAAAGATAGAAAGAAAACGAACAAAAAAAAATTATGGTAATGTTGAAATATATTTTCCTCTCTTTTTAACATGTTTTTGGGAATGATATTTAGGTACATGGCAGTGAAGATTTTGAGGGAAAGATTGGGAAGAGCAGCTGGCATATGAGGGAGGGTGGAAGCCCAGTTAGGAGGATGAGAAAGTGTTGATTAGTAATGTAATTTTATCATATTAATTCTTAGCAAGCAGTAATATCAAATATGTAGAAAATGGCTAGCCACTGGAAATCCTTATTCCATCCTAAGCTCTTTATAATTTTAGTGTGTATTCTTGAACACTTCTGATAACTCTCCCTTTTTCTTTTTCTTTTTCTTTTTTTTCTTTTTTTTTGATAACCCTCCATCTGGTTGTTAATAGAAGTCCTTTTTTTTTTCTTTTTTTTGATAACCCTCCATCTGGTTGTTAAAAGAAGTGTGGAAAGAAAATTACAATTTTGAATGTCATGTGTTATTGTGGTTTGAAAACTAAAAGAAATCCTCATCTCAACCAATCTAAACTAGTAACTAGTTATATTAGGTCTGGTTGAGTGGATGTTTTTCTGGTATTATATGTTTTAAGAGTGCCAGCCCCAAAAACTTGGGACTAAGGGTTGTTGTATAAGTTCTAAGAGTCAATATTCTTTTCCTAAATTTCTCCTTAACCAAATGGAGTGCAACTTAAATTCGCACTAAGAGGTTGTTTGGTTAGCTAAAAAAAGTGGTGTTTTTTTTTTCATTGGAACCCACCACAAAAAACTTGTTTGGTTTAAGAATTTGTACTCTGTTTCATTTTTCAATATCCTAAAAGTTGGATTTAAATAATAAAAATGAAAACATTTTTTCAGTGTTTTCATTTTCATAAAAAACGAATATAGTGGCAATTCTGTAAATATTGTAAAAACACAAAGGGCTTCACCTAATTGATTTGAGTGTGTGCAAGTGAAAAGAGTAACTTTAAAAAAAAAAAAAAAGTACTAAATCGTGTATGATTAATTTTATATCTAAATTATGTATTCAAAATAACTTACAAATCATTTTCAAATTTAAAAATTGGTCATTATTTCTATATTCAATTTTAGAATTTGAATATAGAAAAGGGAAAATGAAAAGTAAATATGCCACTTTTTAGAACCAAACAGGAATTGTTAATGCATAGTCTTCTCCCACCTAAATCCTTGACGTCCACGTTAGGGCCCACTTTGTAGGGTAGTATCTTTGAGCCTACATAAGGTTACCGGGCTAACTCTTGTACCATAAATATTATCACGCCCTAAACTTGACCAAGAGGGCTAAGCACACAACAATAGCTACACACTTACAAGTTTTTTCACCTTATAAGCATGCAATGCCTTTAAAGAGCAATAATAAACCTCAAAAGTTGCCATATTAAATTAAATCAAATTAAGCACAAAAGTCCAAAATAATAATAATCTCCATCACTGCTAAAAAGAGACTAAATTTCATAAGACTAAGAGCCTAAACAAAAGATAAATTTTAAACATAAAAGTCCAAATCTTATTCCAGCAAATCCTAAACTTCACTCATGCTCACATCCTAGCAGAAGCCCGTAAACATGCTACTCTTGAGGATTAGAATCTGAAAGGGAAAAGGAGTGAGTTGACAATTCAATAAGTAATCAAATTCTAACTAGCTGAAACAAGCATATAGAATGACAAAATAATACATTGTGCACAAGGTCAAATATTTCACATGTATTAAAGTTATAATATATATAATGTGGATTCCAAAAACATAAGAAGTTTCATGGACTTAAAATAGTTCATATATTCAAAGATATTCACATTCTTAGCAATCTTATATATATGACTATGGTCACGTTATATCCTCGTGACTAGGCATAAGATTTAGATAAAACTAGTTACATGCTGATATATATCTCTCATTAGTTAAGTCCAAAAACACGATAGGCTTGTGATGCCATAGATGAAACTAGTTTCGATATGAATGAATAACTCTCATTGGTTGGATATCAGAGATTCAGAGCATAGTTAGATTATTTAAAAGCATAATTCAAACAAAAATATATCTCATTAAACTACTTGTGTAAAATTACATATATAGAAATTAAATATATTTCTGATGATTCCTTATTCTTTATATTAAATATATATAGCTAACACAATTAAAATAAACATTGTTACAATTGTAAAACAATATTCAGTAGCTAATAATACAATAGTATAAGCAAAAATAAAACCACTTAGGAGAAAGTTATTTACCTTAACTACCACACCACAATATGCACTCCTCCCTAACATTTCCTCTTAAATACTTAAATATCACCTAAAACATATTTTCATGTACTATTTACTCAATAGCCAAATAATTAAAGAAAATCTTGCAACAGTACCGAGTAGAAGAGAAATTTCTAAAGTATCCAAAAAATTTCAACTACTAATATCTCACAGCCAAAACTCTGCATATTCACCTTCTTTTTTTTTACTTTCATGCCACCATTAATTCCTAGACTTAGAGCTGTAAATGAATCAAACTGTTCATAAACAACTCAAACTTGGCTTGATAAAAAGTTTGTTCGTATTTGTTTGTTTATAAATAATCCAAGCTTGAGTCTTAGTTTAGGCTTGTTTAATATACAAGCCAAGTCCAAGTAAAAAAAATTGTTCATGAACAATCTCGTGAGCTATAAGGTTCGATAGGAAACAAGTTGAGTATAGACTCATTTATAAGCTTCATATGTGTTTGTTAAATAATCCTGTTACACATATCTTAATGATGACATGGCCGACATGTGACTACCTATTACTTTAATTTTTTTTTTCTTCCTTCTAAACTAACCAAGCAACACTTTCGAGTTTAAAATTTAGTTACATATTTTTTAAAATAAAAATAAAAATTTAAGTGGGCCATATATAGTCCTTCCCTATCTCATTCATAATAGTTACAAACAAGTTTTGTTCTAATGTGGATGCAAAATTTGTACTTTGAATAAATGCTAAAATTGATAGTGTGGTGGGCCTTTTTGTGTTGTTGGGCTCCCTCCTGCTGCATTACAGTCGTGGGTTTAAGGTAAGAGAGTTAGGACTGGCCTAAATAAGGCTACGCTTTAGGCTAGCTTATATGCAAGTTGAGCCGTCCCAATATAGACACGTTTGGCATAAACATCACAGGTTGAGTGTTTGGCATAGTCACGGCAAGAATAACTGTTATAGGTGCTACGGCAGGAATACTGTACAACAGAATGAATAAGACTAACACCAATAAGGAAAGTAGCTAACAAAAGATATAGTAGAGTAATATAACAAATGGAAAAAACGTTACAACAAACAACCTAATAACTGAACAGTAAACTGATCACTCAATAAGCATAAATAACAAAAAAAGAAAACTTGTTTGCCTAAAAAGTAAGCTTAACTTTTCAGCAAAAGTGAGTTTAAGAAGGGAACCAATCCCCAACGTAAGTAATCTTAAGGAAGCCTTCTACCATAGAAGTTATTCACTTTGGAAAAATTCCTAAATGGTTTAAGCTTCAATCGTCAATCTCTCAGAGAGTGGGTCTATCAACAGGGAGAGAAAAAAGGAAGTCTATTGATGCATGCCTCTATTCCTACCACTTATATCTTTTTGGTTTTTTGTATGTTCTTTCTTTTTCTTCTCTGTTCTTTCTTTTCTACCTCTCATTCCTTTTTTGTTCCTTCCCCTTTTCATTGTTCATAATTACCCCTTTTATACCATCTATCATGGTAGGATTTGTCATTTTTACCTTTCAACTATTTTTGGCTCCATATGGGCGTCCTTCCAAGACTGCTCACTGGCTAGCTAGTTGCTCAGCCACGACCATTACTCTAAATGTGTTAGTTGCACCACTCTTCATTCCCAGACAAAATTGCTTGTCTTGTTTCTTACCTCTCTGTTTTTCACCTCCCTCATCCAGATAAGGATTAAGCCTCTTCATTACCTACCTCTATAGCATGCATCAAATGGTCCTAGCCCATACTTACCTTTTTTGGGTGAGATGTCGTCCCAGCAGGACATTTTTCCCCAAAGAAGTTTGAGCAGGAATCCCAAAATAGACCCCCTTTTTTTCCCCACTGCTAAACCATTCTCTCTAAAAGCCTTGATCCGTGGCCCACCTCCCATGTATTGGCTGAGTATAAGTAGGTGGTGCCCTAGCCCTTTGTGTATGCTCCACGTCATCTGAATTTTATTTCCTTCTTGCCTTCATATCATTTTTGCTGCCTCCGTGTTTGTTTGATTCTGTTGTACGTGCTGGTTGGTATTTATCTTTTGTGGCGTGAAGAATGTGTAGCCTTTTGGGCTCATATTCCCTGCCTTTTACCCTTTTTGGATTGGGCATTGCTTGGGTAAAAGCCCTCATCTTCCTACTGAGCCCATGTTTTCCTTTTCTATGTCAATGGGCCTTTTGGTTATGGATCCTACTATATCACTTAATCGTGTCTGATATAGTTTTACCTCTCCTTTCATTGCTTGTTACCTCATGGGCTTGTGGGCTGATGAACCTGCCATGCTAGCCCATCTCTTCATCAATCTTTTGCTCAGGACTCCCTTGGCCCACTTTTCATATCTTTACCTCTTTTGTGCTTGGTTGGCCAACATTCTTACTGTGCCAACCCATTTCACGACTTCATTTATCGGGCTTCCTCAGCCATTTACTTCTTACATCTTTTCCTCCCATGGGCTTTTTGCTAGATTCTTTGGGCTTTCTCGGCCCAATTACCATATCTTTACCTCTTATTGCTTTTCGGGCTTATTGGCTTTTAAGCCAACCCATTGAGTTTACCAAATCATTTCTTGAGCTTTCTTGGCTCATTTACTTCTTTTTTACCTCTTATTATTTCCATGGACTTATTACTTCATTCTTTGAGAATCCTCAGCCCATTTACTTATTTTTTACCCTTTTTTTATATTTATTTATTCTTGTGGGCCAACTGGCCATCAATCCTACCATTTTAGCCTATTGCGCTTGTTTCCTTATACCTTTATTGTTTTCCCTTCCTCACATTCTATATTGTTCGGTTTCTTCTGTTGTTGAGCCCTTTGCCCAAAAATGGTATCAACATGTAGCAATTTTGGTATTTTGCTATACTAATATTTGAGTTGTGAAATTTGATTTTAATTACGGGCTTTGGATGGGTATCGTATGTGGACTTTCTGTTCAAGTTATGGCACTTGTTATAGTAAACTTACGAGCTGATTGGAATAAAGAGGTAAGAAAATGTTATTTGTTTAACTTTAATCCATGACTTGGACTTAACCTAAAGGAGTCAAGTAAGAAACTAGCATATTCAGCACACACAAAAAAGTAAGAATAATTAATTAATGATCCAATAAATTGGGACCATGCCATAGGACTAAAATGATCATGACCATTGGAAATGTGCTAATCTGTTTGGGAACTGTTTTTTCAATTTATTTGCTTATGTTTAATTTTTTTTAATGTCTCACTTTTTTTAAATACAATTATATTTAACAAACTTTTACAAAGCAGCCTTCGATACAAAGTTACTTCCAAACGCACTAGACTAGAAAAGTGCTTTCAAACTTAAAATTAAGTGTAACAAAAATTTTCTCATACTTTATTCTGGTGCCAAATTTATACCTGCAATGTAATGTGTCCAGGTTTGTTCAAAGGCATAACATTATTCCCTACTAACATTGGGTTTAATTTTGCCAAATAATGGTATTTCCTTCCTTTTTCAGGCAAATAAAGCTGTGCGTGGTGCTCAAAGGGGTGGCAGCATAATTGTTGAGGAGGAAGAGGAACTATAGATTTGATTTTCACTTTTCATCGCACATCAAGAAAATAAATTGTTGATAAATAATTCTCTCTTTTTTAGAAAGCAAATGAAGTGCTTTACTTGTAAAAATTAAAAAGAAAAAAATTATTGCTCTTGTTGAGATTTAAAGAAGTTTCAAGTTAGCTTAGACTCTGAAAACAAATATCCTTAAATATATTATCATTTCCAGTCCTGCAAAGTTTTAGAAGTTAGAGCTTGCAAACTATCCTGACTGAAGCCGGCAATATCAATCCTATCCTATCCTATTTTCCTTCATGTACACAATAAATGCATGCAATTATAGATTACTAGGAGTAACGGGCAAACACCAATTTTGGTCCCAAAAATTTGCTTTAAGTTCCAATTGATCCCCAAAGTTTAAAATGTTGTCATCAGATCAGATGCCTAAATGTTTTAACTGGTTTTAATTTGGTCCTTCTATTGATGTTCACTTATGCAAACTCAGAAAGCTGTCTCAATTTGTAATTGTGCCTAATATCAGAAATTTTCATGATCTCTGCCCAATGATGAAGTCAAGAATTTTTACAGATAAGCTAAATATTCATATCAGTAACTCTTAAGCATAGGTTACCTTTCAGTTCCAATTTTCATGATCTCTGTCTCCAAAGAACACAGTCAAACATTTAACTGTTTTTCCAATAAAATTAGGAAATTTTACAAGACCAAGTGATGAAAGACTTTCAAAAAACAAAACCTAAACTTTAATTTTCACGGCATACAAAATCTGTAACCCATTATGTACCACATTGCAACAACCCAAGTAAAGTGACGGTACAGCACATTCCAACTGGCGCAATTCACAGTAGCTCATGGTCACAAAAGCATATCATGGATGGAGATGTTTGAGATTTGGAAAACCAGTTTCACCCAAAATCATCAGTATGTCAAAATTTGAAGTCAAGATGTCCCAATATGTCATGCAGTTGCTTCGATTTACAACCTACTGCTCAATAGCTGGTCCTACAGGTGAAGGGAGTGGTTCTTCTCCATTAGCATTGGTCTCAATGGCATTCTCAGCTAAAGAAGGGGGTTCTTCACCATGCTCATTGTTCTCAGGATGAAAATTGATTGGGAACTTTGTGACCCTGGGCTTGTCAGCCAAAATATTTCTTTGAACCCTATCAACCGAAACCTTTGGTGGAGGCTCCTCTCTTAGCTGTTCGTCATCATAATCATTGTTCACATAGTATCCAACTCGAATAAACTCTTGTCCAAGATAAGAACATGTCAGTAGCAGTACTGTGACGCCAATGATATCTTCATCACGGATTTTTGATGGGTCTGGAGGATCTGCCTGCCAGGGGCTCCAATAACAAAAAAATTAGTGTTATTTAAGCAAATTAGCATTGAAAACCAAGTTTAGGCCTTAGCACAAGCATTCATCACAAACTACCTGAAGAACAAATCGGTAGTTGCCAATGTTGACAGGCCCAACAAGCACACTTTCAAGAAGTTGGTCATACATCTCATCCTTAGGATATCCCACGTAAATGAGTTTCCATTCCAAATCTGCAATGTTTTATGAGTTAAAATATGGCAAGGCTAGCAAGGCAGAAGTCAAAGAAACAAATTTAACTACATAGAGTGTGATAACAAACAAGGGAAATGCACAAAAAGTTTATATTAGAGCAAAAAAAATTAAAAAGTTCAAAGAGATAAATGAATGATTCCCATTAGTATAATTAAGTGACTCCACCTAACAGGGAGAGTGGGGGAGAAGAGAGAAGGCATCGAGTGGTTAAAGAGAGCATCAAATACTGAAATACAGCTTTGCTGCACCTGCAACTTTTACCCTTAGCAAATGTACAAAATATCTTGACAAAACATGCTACATCCTCAAAGCAGTTAATATCTCAAATTCAAGTACTTGGTAGCTGGAGTTCAAAAAAGAACTTCTATAGGAAATATAGAAATGCTTCTTCTATGAGTTCTATCAAAGATATAAACATCTACATGCTTAAAGTCGAAGATTAGTTTATTCATTCAGGGCAAGAAAGAAAAAATTAAAAGGAACAGGCCAAAAACCTCACTTAGATCCAGTGCCTTCTTCAAACCATCAGGGGCTTCTTTGTTGTCTCATCATGTGTAAGCCATATGTTAAACAAACACACGGATTCTAACATAGGACTAACTAAATCAAACTATTTTTGAGTTTCTCTTCCTATTGAACACTTCACCTAAGCTTATCATATCCAAAATTTATCAATGAATCAGTGACTAGTTGCATAATTCTCAATAGATGGACTTCAAATCAAATCAGGACTGGATCAGACACCATTGGATTCTTAGTTTTCTTAAAAAGTAATTATAAAGCATCCAAATATATGGGAAGAATTAATCAGATTACAAATGCTCAAACGTTACAATTTTTTTTCCCAGGTTAATCTTCCTTTAAGTCAGATACTGCTTGGTCATTCTGCATATATGAAGCTGTCAGATAACTGCCTACTCTACTCTACTCTACTCCCTTCCACTCCGCCTCCCTCCTCCCTCAATCCAAACAAACCCTAAGATTTTACCCCTTTGTGAACACAACAAACAAAAAGGCCGTACCCAATGCACAAAACTCCCACTTTTGCACAGTCTGGCATAGGCAATTGATAGATAGACAATTGTACCCCCAATTTTCATTTTCTATTTTTTTTCAGAGAGGCTGAATCCTGGACTCGAACTCTTCGTGAACACAACAAGAATGTCGAAATTGTGATTTCCAACTTCCTAGTCATTCAACAAATTCAAAAAAGCAAAGAATTCATGCCCAAAAAAGAAAGAAAATAAAATAACATTTGTCCTAACTAGTTGCAAGAACAACAACATAAGACTTGCTAGAGTACAAGAAAGAATTGAGAAACATCATCATAAGTCATAACAACCAAGACAGCTTTCAAACTCAAAAAGACTTATAATTTACGAACTTTTACAATAAATTAACAAAAATTAATGCAATAGAAGCCTAATTAAATTCAAGTAGTAGCTTAATTGTTACAATAATTAACAAACAACAAACCCTAGATGAAGCTAAAAGAAACAAAACAAAAAACAAAACGGTGGCGTTTTGTGAAGTAGTTACCGTCTTTGAGAGGGGTCAAGCACTCGTAGGAGATCTCGAACTGAAAGGGGTTGAGAAACGTGGCTGGGTTGTCCAAAACGGCGACGTTTGTGATGTTCACGGCGCTCATAGTCTCGACCCGGAATATGAATACAACGGATTTGGATTTGGATTTGACGGTTCGGGTTCGGGTTCGGGTTGTGGATAGGGATCGGTTTTTCTCATTGAAAAGTGGAAGCTTTTGAAACAAAGATTGGACGGTGAACCGGTGACTGAGAAATGGAGGAGGAAGAAGAGAATCAAAACGAGGCTGTGGTATTGGGTTTTTATTTGGGAGATGGAATGTTGGGGTTACCGGCTGTAGCCGGTGATTAGTGTGGAAGGACAAAAGGTTTACAATTTGGCGGGAGTTTTTTAACATGTCCAATTGTTTTTATTGTTCTTTAATTTTGATGCCATTGAACTATTTTCAAAAATTAAAATGACTATACTGACATAATCCAATCTTCAATAACGTAAGAACGATTTTTTTTATTTATTTTAATAATACATGGTGTAAGAAAACTTCAATTTTTTAGCAAAATTACAAGGGCAGAAGTTAAGCATAATATACAAGCTTTGTTCGGATTGTAAGAAGTATCTTGGTTTGCTAATGGTTGAGAGAAAATCCAAGGTTAAGGCTTTTAAAGACCTATAGGAAAAATATATTTCTAAAACAAGGAAGGAGATCTTAATTAAAACAGTTATTTAAATCATTCCCACTTACTCTAAGTATTTTTAAAATCTCAGGCTTTATGTGGTGTTATTAACTCCGTATTGGCAAAATACTGGTGGGGACAGTCAAAGAATGAAAAACTTTGTAATAGAAAGGAAAGAGATGATATAGGTTTTAGAAATATTTAAGCTTTTAATTTAGCTATGCTAGCAAAACAAGCTTGGCGATTGATTCATAATACTCGCTCTCTGTTCTATCGAGTATACAAATCAAAATGTTTTCCAAGATGCTCTTTTATGGATGGAGAGATAGGCAGCAACCCTTCATATGTTTGGAGGATTCTATTAGCAACTAGAGATGTCATCAAGGAAGGTTCTAAATGGAAGGTGGGTGATGGAAGGTACTTTGAAGTTTCAAACCGTAAATGGCTGACACATAAACCGATCTTTTTGGGAGAGACTCGGCCATATCTGCTTGTAAATGAGTTGATTGATAATGACACGGGCCAATGGGATAGAAAGAAAGTTTTTGATCTCTTTGCTCATTGGACAAGGATGGAGATTCTGCAGATGCCTTTGTCAAGATTGTCTTCAAGGGATGAACTGCTTGGGCAATTTGGAATGCTAGAAATAAATTTTGTTTTGAGCATATCCAAACCCATCCAAAGGTTATTCTTGATGGAGCAATTAGTTTTCTGCAGGAGTATCAGAGGCTGGTAGCTGCTCAGTGATTTGTTTTGGGTGTTTCTGTTGCTGTTTGGTTTGTATGTCTAGGGGTCTAATTTTTCTGCATATCTGTTGTTTTTCTGCGTAGTGGTGTTTTTCTGCACAGGGATGTATTTCAGTATTTTGCACAGTGTTGTTTTCCTGCAGAGTTTTTTTTTTTTTGTGCACAGTGGTATTTTTCTGTAGTGTTGTTTTTTTTTTTTTTTCCTGTAGTATTTGTTTTCTACAGAATAAGTCCGGTTATCCCCTGTTTTGATGTTACGGGTTCTTATGTACTGTTTATTATACTTTATTTAATAAAATTTCTATTTTTTATCTTAAAAAAAAAAAGAAAAAAGAACCAAATAGCAGTTTCACCGCTATTTAAAAACCGTATGGATGGAATCTGTATCCAAAAAAAAAAAAAAAAAACCGTATGGAATCATTTGGTATATAAATTAAAATTTTAATAAGAAGCTATAGAATTTCAATCCCAGCCACTGATATAAAATTATAAATGGTTGGTGTGGAGTGTGGACCAGGGTTGGAAGATTAAAGATGAGAATAAATCCCAAAAAGAAATGAAAAGGAAACACATGACATGCAATGTAATGGGCCATACAATAGGGAGACATCAAAACATGAGAATGACCCAAGAATTAAAGGCTAACAATGGATAGACCAGTCCGGAAAAGAAGACATATTGGATGGGCTCTAACACATTTAAGAGCATCTTCTCCCAATACCAAATCTTTGGTACCCACTTTCCTCGCTTTTTGAACAATGAAAAAGGGCCCGGCTCAGCCCACAGAGAGTCCCACTTGAAGAATAGTCAATCCAAGCAAATAGGATTTCACCTTATGATTACAGCATATAATACAACTTTGTGGTGGGACAAACAACTGCATCAAAGTTGATTCTGACGCTGACGCAACTAGAATCGTGACAAGGGAGCATGAGTCCGAGTTGTTTGGCCAAGAAGATTTGGGGAGCTGATAGACTTTGTTTTAATAGCGAAATGGATCATTGTTTCTTGCAAGCCATGTGTGTTCACAAACATAATCTTGCATAGCAAGAACATCTTATGGTTAAGTAGTATGTAATCTTACACTATGTTATTCCTTACATTGGTACTAACACTAATGATTAGCTAGAATTTATAAGATTATATGGAAGCATTTTTAGACTTGAAGATTGTGGGTGGGTTAAGTAAAACGAGATGATGGAATTGTAAGGGAATTTCCTTGGTAAACTGAATATGATGAGCTTTAACGTGAACATCACCCTTATTTATAAAGAAAAGAAAAACCTTATGGCTACTTTTGGTTAGAGCGAAAATAAGGAGGAGAGAAAATAGGGGAGAGAATCTAGGAGATTTTTTGGGTGGGAGAGGTGTTTGGTTTGAGTAATTTTTTGGGAGAGAAAATTGTGAGATCAGTTGTTTCTTCCCGAACTCACTATTTTTCAACCTCTCAAAATTGGAGAGAAAATGGAAGGAGAAGGGTAAAATAAATATGATAAACTTCCACAAAAACATCACCCCTATTTTTAAGGAAAAGAAAAACCTTAAGACTAACATTTGGTTGGATTGAAAATAGAAATTATACAAAACCGAGAGAGTAAGTAGGGGAAATTTTGGGTGGGAGGAGTGTTTGGTTTGAGTAATTTTGGGGGAGAGAAAATGGGGAGAAGAAGGGGTTGGATAGAAATTACTCACCTATATCTCCCCCTGCCCCTAAACTAAATAACTTTAGTCCTTTTTTTTTTCTCCTTCATTGTTGAATGTTAGGTTTTTTTTACCCCCAACAATACCTTTTTTTCCTTTATATATAAAAAATATATAAGTTATGAAATAGGGGTATAAGAGTAATTTTATACATACTTTATTTTTTATCACTCCACTTTTTCACCTCAAACCAAACACAAAATGAGAGGAATTAAAATCTCTTTAATTTTATCCCCTTCTATTTTCTATGTCCCCATTTCCCATCCCCCAACCATATAGACCCTAAGTGAAACTTAGATTGACCCAATGTTAGGGTTAGCCAAAAACACTTCGATAGTTACATCAACACTACAATACTATGTGGATCTAAGTTATTGATAAAATTGTCTGTTTTTTAAGGAATGGGGTTGGTTTTCGTGGGAACCACACCCAAATCTAGGCTTTTCAATGCGATAGAGGTTGTTTCATTTGGTTGGCTGATGAGATGTACCCTAGGTAACAAGCTTAGTTTTCAAATAAGGACATGATCAATCGCATAAATGAAATTGAAATTTGATAAGACGGTAATTTTTAATGTGAAGGGAAATCAACAATTGGGAAAGCTCATGAAACTATTATTTTGAAGATAATAATGCAAACTTGCTAGCTTTTGCGTGCAACAATTGACAAAGATTGTTCATTCGGTTTGCTGGTGGCGTGTACCCTTCGACAAAACATGTTGCAAATATGGACATATTTAAATGGTTTAAGTGTGATTGAAAATTAGTGAGACGTAATAACTACTGATGTGAAGGGAAGTCAACACTCGGTAACAATTATGAAGCAATTCCCTTTAAGAGCAACATAGGTCGTTCAAATGGGAGATTCCTTTAGGCATATATTTGAGCTCTTCAAGGCATTCAATCCCATCGAAAGGCAATGACAAGGGTGGTGGGTAAAATGGCGATGGAGCTGAGCATCAAGGAGGCACTTCTGGATATTGTATTATTGTTTAGTCTAGGATATTACTAGGCACTGCACCCCACTAAACTCAACTCCAAGTCTTAAACATGACGCTCGACTTATAAGCCCTTCAAGGCCAGGTTTGGGCTGATGGACTTAATTAAAATCATGGGCTTGTTGGGACTTTAGTCCCTCAAATGGCCCCTCATTTTTTACTTGCCCAAATCGAGAAGAAGGAGAAATGAAATTTTGAGAAGCATAAATTATGTGCACAATTATGACTGTGTGATCATGTGCGTCCTCCCATTTCTTTGTAAGACTATCACACCTAATAGCATATTGTAATTTGTCAATTAGTGTGCGACTTGAGGTCACACGCACACAATTGTTCTTTTAATTTATATTGAAATGTAAATTTCTTTTATATATATATATATATATATATATATATAAAGAAATACACTAATTAATATTGCGATTGATGTCACTAGATGATATGGAATTCATCAATTTACATGATATGATATTGTGAGATAACTTGATTTAAAATAATCAAAAGAACATAATTCTTGCTCATAATTCTTGATCCAAAATAATCAATAGAGCATAATTAACATTACACTAATTAATATTATACTTGTCATGTAATAGACTCTGTCATTAAGTGATCGATCAAAATACTATTGGACTAATAACCAAAATAAAATTTTATTTTCATGCCACATAGGTGTTACTGTTTACTATCACATCAACATAAACTTAAAAAAGAACCCAAAAAAAAATCACAAACTCCACATTTAGGATTGATAGACATCAGAAAGAAATTACAAAGAGGAGATTAAGGGTGCCAGGCAATGGCAACGGAGACACACCTAGCTAGGGGTGGCAATTTTTATCCATGTCCATGAACCCACCCATTACCCACCTTATTTGGATAAATCTTAACCCAATCCATTTGAATATTTGGGTTAAATGGGTAAAGACTCATTTGGTTATTTAATTAGATGGGTCTAAATGGATAAATCTACTAATACCCACTAAATCCATCTAAAATTTAAATAAACAACATAAAATCTAAATTTCTAGAAGATGACCAAAATACGCCTGAAACCTAAAAAAGACCAAAATACTACCAAAACCCCAAAAAATGACCAAAATACTCCCAAAACCTAAAAATTACCAAAATACCTCAAAAACCTAAAAAATGAACAAAATACCCCTAAAATCTAAAAATTACCAAAATATCCCCAAAACCCAAAAAATGACCAAAATACCCCAAAACCCCAAAAATGATCAAAATACCCCCCAAAAACCCACAAAATGGTTATTTTTTAGATTTCGAGGGTATTTTTTGGTAATTTTAAGGTTTCAGAGGTATTTCGGTCATTTTTAAGGTTTATGGGGTATTTCGGTCATTTTTTAGGTTTAGGAAGCATTTTGGTAATTTTTTGGGTTTTGGGGGTATTTTGGACATTTTAGAGGTTTGGGGGAGTATGTTGCTCATTTTAGAGATTTTGGAGGTATTTTTCACATTTTGTGGGTTTTGGGGTATTTTGATCATTTTTTGGGTTTTGGGGTATTTTGGTCATTTTTTGGGTTTTGGGGGTATTTTAGTCATTTTTAGGTTTTGGGAGTATTTTGGTCATTTTTTGGGTTTTGGGGTGTATTTTGCTCATTTTAGAGATTTTGGAGGTATTTTGGTTATTTTGGGGGTTTGGGGGGTATTTTGATTTTTTTTTTTTGGGTTTTGGGAGTATTTTGGTAATTTTTAGGTTTTAGGGGTATTTTGGTCATTTTTTGGGTTTTAGGGGTATTCTGGTCATTTTTTGGGTTTTGGGAGTATTTTGGTAATTTTCAAGTTTCAGGGGGTATTTTGGTCATTTTCGGGATTTTCGGTTATTTTGGAAATTTTTAGTTTTTGGGGGTATTTTAGTCATTTTTTGGGTTTCAGAGGTATTTTGGTCATTTTTTGTGTTTTAGAGGTATTTTGGTAATTTTTAGGTTTTAGGGGTATTTTGTTCATTTTTTAGGTTTTAGGGGTATTTTGAAAATTTTTTAAGTTTTGTGAGTATTTTGGTTATTTTTTGGGGTTTTAGGAGTAATTTGGTCTTTTTTAGGTTTCAAGGGTATTTTGGTAATTTTCTATAAATTTAGTTTTTATGTTGTTTATTTAAATTTTAAATGGGTTTAGTGGGTATTAGTGGATGTATCTATTTAGACCCATTTAATTAAATAACCGAATGGGTCTTTATCCATTTAACCCAAGTATTCAAATAGGTTGGGTTAAGACTTATCCAAATAAATGTGGGTAATGGGTGGGTTCATAGATATGAATAAAAATTGCCACACTCTTCTCTCAAGTTCACTCACAATCCTAATGGCCAGTAACCTCTACCTTTCTCTCTCTGGCTTTTAATACTTTCATCAATCATCAAACACTTTTTAATGCTTTTGAACTTTAGCTTTGGTTTTTTTGCGGGTTCGTGTTTCATTGACGATTGAACAAAAGGCCTCCATTTTGGTATTGTGTCGACATCCGCAACACCATTTTTGCACGACCACACTCCCAATGGAGGCTAAGGTTCTCCCCTCAAGCTCTTAGAAGTTTATATGATCACAACCACACCACCGTTTTGTAGGTTTTACCTTATTTTCGTTCTCCATCAAACCCAATGAATTCTTACAAGATAGATAGTTGGGTCTGCTCCATTACAATAGCATTAAAAAAAAAAAAAACATTTGGAGTTGTACCCAACACCGAAAAAAAAAAAAAAAAAAAAAAAAAACACACACACACACACACTATTGGACTCTCTGGGGTCCACTTGTAGCAGTGGAGCTAAATAGCTATATTAGCTCTACCAAAACACAAAAAATCCCCTTGCAACAGTGGAGGTATAGCTAAATTTTTTAGCTTAATTGCTACGGTGCACATGTATAGATACATGAGCACTGTAGCTGAGAGCTTAAAAAAATCAATTTTTTATTCCTCCAGCCGGATTAAAATATTTTCTTTCCTTTCTTTTTTTCTTTTTCTTTTCTTCTCAGAACTCTCACAATCTCTCAACTTTCAGACCTCTCACGCCGCCGACCAACGCTGCCACAAACCCAGCTCCGATCACAGCAATCCCTACCACCACCACCACTACATCTTCTCCCATCTCTCTCTTTCCTCTCTTCTTTGTCTCTATGTCTCCAGCAACCACCACATGAGAAAGAGGAGTTCAGCCACCCACCACCTCACCACCACACACACCCCAACAATCACACAAAAAAAAAAAAAAAAAAATCAGCAACCTCTCCAACACCATACACACACCACCACCACCTCCAACACACAAAAACCCACAAATCCACCACCACTAAACCCATAAATGCACCATGAACCACCACTAACAACAACCAAAGCAACCCCAAAACCCATTAAACCCACATCACCATCAACACAACCAAAACCAACTCCATCAACCCACTACCACCAATCACCAAACCCATCTCAAAAATAGAGAAAAAAAAAACCCACTGATGAGCAAACCCACCACCACCACCTATCTACACGAACCTAGACCCATTCCACGGACCAAATCCACGGACCCAAACACACGAACCCAAACCATAGCACCACTATGGACCCACCATGCTTAGCCACCGTCGAATTTATGGAATCAAGTAGAAAAAAAAAAAAAAAAAAAAAAAAGAAGTAGAAAATGAGAGCTGGAGAAAGAAAGAGTGAGGGAGGTTCTGGAGAAAGGGGAAAGTAAAGAAAAAAAAGGAGAGGATAGAATCCTATGGGTATACGTGTGTGGTGGACAAAATGCAAGAGGAAAAAAGAAAAGAAAAAAAAAGGAAATGTATGGATGAAAGAAAGGCAAAGAATAAGAAATTTAAAAATACTACCACAATATTTTCACAATATTTTTACAATAAATTTTAATTAATTAGCTAATATTGGTGAGTAAAAATATAATTTCAATCGTGAGTTCAAATTAGAACTAGTAACAACTTTCCATATAATATTTTGTTATGATGCTTGTGAAAGTATTACAAAAAATATTGTGGATGTAACACTTTTTGTTGAAAATATAATTGTTGAGAATGAATAGAGGAAGAAAAAATAAAGATTATTGTGGCGGCGGCGGCACCGGTAGTGGTTGCGGTAGCGATTGCGGTGGCGGTGGAAGAGTTAGTGGCGGCGGCGGTAGTGGCAGCGGTAGTTGTTGCGGGTGGTTATGATTGTTGTTTATTGTAGTGGATATATTATTTTATTGTAATTGATATATTATTTTATTGTGATATATATATATATATATTATTTATTGTGGTGTTTATATTATTTTATTGTGTTGAAAGCTAAAATAGATCCACTACAGCAGCATGTTTTGTAAAATGAGTAGGTAAAATAGATAAAGTAACTTTTTGTGAAGCTAAAAAACTAAATTTTAGCTCCACTGCTGTGGATGCTCTTAGCCTTAATGTAATTCCATATTCGCTAGCAAGCATAAATGTTTGCTTACTTCTCTTGTTCCACATGAGTTATAAGTCCAAATTCGCAAGCAAAGCATAAATGTTTGCTTACTTTTATTGTTCTAAGTCTAAGTTCACAAACAAGCAGAGATGCAAAGAAACGTATGAATGAAAGAAAGGCAAAGAATAAGAAATTTAAAAATACTACCACAATATTTTCACAATATTTTTACAATAAATTTTAATTAACTAGCTAATATTGGTGAGTAAAAATATAATTTCAATGGTGGGTTCAAATTAGAACTAGTAACAACTTTCCATATAAGATTTTGTTATGATTCTTGTGAAAGTATTGCAAAAAATATTGTGGATGTAACATTTTTTGTTGAAAATATAATTGTTGAGAATGAATAGAGGAAGAAGAAATAAAGATTATTGTGGCGGTGGCGGCAGCGATTGCGGTGGCAGTGGAAGATTCGGTGGCGGCGGCGGTAGTGGCAGCGGTAGCTGTTGTGGGTGGTTATGATTGTTATTTATTGTAGTGGATATATTATTTTATTGTAGTTGATATATTATTTTATTGTAATAGATATATTATTTTATTGTGATGTTTATATTATTTTATTGTGTTTAAAGCTAAAATAGATCCATTGCAGCAGCATGTTTTGTAAAGTGAGTAGGTAAAATAGATAAAGTAACTTTTTGTGAAGCTAAAAAGCTAAATTTTTAGCTCCACTACTGTAGATGCTCTTAGCCTTAACGTAATTCCATGTTCGCTAGCAAGCATAAATGTTTGCTTACTTCTCTTGTTCCACATGAGTTATAAGTCCAAATTCGCAAGCAAAGCATAAATGTTTGCTTACTTTTATTGTTCTAAGTCTAAGTTCACAAACAAGCAGAGATGCAAAGAAACGTATGGATAAAAGAAAGGCAAAGAATAAGAAATTTAAAAATACTACCACAATATTTTCACAATATTTTTACAATAAATTTTATTTAATTAGCTAATATTGGTGAGTAAAAATATAATTTCAATGGTGGGTTCAAATTAGAATTAGTAACAACTTTCCATATAAGATTTTGTTATGATTCTTGTGAAAGTATTGCAAAAAATATTGTGGATGTAACACTTTTTGTTGAAAATATAATTGTTGAGAATGAACAGAGGAAGAAAAAATAAAGATTATTGTGGCGGCGGCAGCACCGGTAGTGACGGTGGTAGCAATTGCGGTGGCGGTGGAAGAGTTGGTGGCGGCGACGGTAGTGGCAGCGGTAGCTGTTGTGGGTGGTTATGATTGTTGTTTATTATAGTGGATATATTATTTTATTGTAGTTGATATATTATTTTATTGTAATAGATATATTATTTTATTGTGATATTTATATTATTTTATTGTGTTTAAAGCTAAAATAGATCTACTGCAGCAGCATGTTTTGTAAAGTGAGTAGGTAAAATAGATAATGTAATTTTTTGTGAAGCTAAAAAGCTAAATTTTTAGCTTTACTGCTATTGATGCTCTTAGCCTTAACGTAATTCCATATTCGCTAGCAAGCATAAATGTTTGCTTACTTCTCTTGTTCCACATGAGTTATAAGTCCAAATTCGCAAGCAAAGCATAAATGTTTGCTTACTTTTATTGTTCTAAGTCTATGTTCACAAACAAGCAGAGATGCATGCTTACTTCTATTCTTCCACGAATCATAAGTCTAAGTTTGCAAGTAAGCAATGTCTTGTCTTGCCTACTACATATGCATAATAATCCTACATATAGTAGAACTTCTAGGTGAGTTCTACATGAGATTTACTTTAACAAAATTGAAATTGAGGTTGACTTGAAGCTTTCCTAGGTGTGTTTCGAAGCCAAATTTGGATTTGTGTTTCTGTAAGTATTGATAAATACTTTTAATTTGCAAAGTTATTTAATATATATATATGTGTGTGTGTGTGTGTGTATTATTCTAACGCTATTCATAAATAGTGGGTTGCTTTACTTGCTTAAAAATTTGTCACACAGATGTTAAATGTAGTAAATTTTATTGCACTTGAAATATCACTATAATTGTGTTTGTGAGAGATATATTACTCTTAAATGTTTGGTTTATGTCACAATTAATGTAACTTTGATAAAAGGTATATCATGTTTTTTTTTTTATAAATCACTTTTCTCTTGAATCCAAGCTTTTATTTAATATCTATTATTGTTTAATACATGCAAAACTTCTGAATAATTAGTTGTCATTTACTCTTAAATTTATAAGATTGGTGGTTTACTTTTAATTCCGAAGCACCTTGACATATCACTTTAATTTTTGGTAAGCATGATAGTTGTAGGAAAGAAATTTATTCTAAGAGTGTGTTATCAAAAAAATATTATGGAACAAAAAAAAGCATTGAGCAATATAACCTTTGTAAAGGTTACCTAAAGTCTAACTTGATCCTAATTCCTCAATTTTTTCATTTTGCGCCCCATAATAATAGTAAGATAGTTTACGTTTGCTCCAAACATTACCAAATCTTTTTTTTTTCCCTATTTACTCCTAACTTTTTAGGAGAATTCCCATTAATTAAAAAAAAATCACAACTTAAAAAAAAAAAAAAAAAACCAATTAGAATGACTCCCATCTATCTCAATAATTTGTACTTTATATAACATTGTCTTACATCCAAAACAATAAGTTAAAGGTATATTTTACAATCAAATCACTCAACAGAATACCCACCCTTATCTACGCTATTCCTCAAAAGGACTATTCACAATTGTGAGTCCTTATAGTTGTTAATAAAGGCTAGTTTAACCCAATATATGCCAAATGTGGGACTCAATATCACACACCCACATATACACAATCAATCAAATCGAGGTATCATAATCTCCTCGACTTAAAACCCTAACATACTCATTAGGGTCCACTTTGTGGGGTAGTATGTCTGAGCTCACACAAGGTTATCGGGCTGGCCCTAATACCACAAATATTGTCAAGCTCCAAACCCAACCAAGAGGGCTAAGTACACAACAATAGCCATACACTTACAAGTGTTTTCACCTTATAAGCATGTGGTGCCTTCAAGGAGCTATAATAGACCTCGAAAATTGTCATATTAAATCAAATCCAATTAGGCACAAAAGTCCAAAATAATAATAATTTCCAACATCACTAAAAAGAAACTAATCTATAAGACTAAGGGTCTGTTTGGGATCCGCTTATTTTACTGAAATTGAAAACTTTTTGCTGAAAATACTGTAGATGAAGGTAAATGTTAGTTAGAATAGTACAGTGGATCCCATAAATAGTATTAAAAAGTGTAGTGAAACTCATGAATAGTAGCAAAAATAAATTGATTAGTAATATAGGTTGGCAAAAAATAAGCTAGCTAAACAAACACTAAGAGTCTAAACAAAAGATAATTTTTAAACATAAAAGTTCAAATCTCATTCCAGCAAATCCTAAACTTCACTCATGCGCACATCCTAGTGGAAGCCCATAAACATGCTCAGGGATGGAACCACCCTTGGACAAGGGGGGCAATGGATCCCTAAATTTTTTTTTAAAAAAAATATTATTATATATGTGTACTAATTTTAGCAATTTTGTTCTATAAAATTACATTTTCTTTCTCTTTAACAATATCATTGATTCTTTTAAGAGTAATGTTATACTCATAAACTATTTTATAATATTTTTATAAATTGTTTTGGTAGCAAATTCTTATTAGTTCGCATATAGGCACACCACTCATATCATTTTTTTTTTATTTTACTAGTAACTACTTATCATATCGGTAATTTATAATAAAAAAAACTTGTAACTCTAGCTGTGGGGAGTAAAAAGGTGCTGGTATGTATATGGGCCTTTGGGCCATGCTAAGGAAGGCCGACCTACCCTTAGGTTCAGAACTTCTTAGTACCTTGGGTCAGTTCATGCGCCGAGGACCCGAGGACCTATCCGAGGTTGATTTTACCCTTAGATATGCATAGAAGAACCAGGGACGTCATCGTATAAGCTCAGGAACGGTATGACGGAGACCAACGGTTAAGAGGGGTGAACCCCTGGATGTCCTAGAAGCACCGGTGTTTGAAAAGTACTAAAGGCTGCCACCTCCACATTAAAGACCCTTCACCTACCGCCCTAGCCGCATTAATGGGGAAGTGACACCTGAACAGTGGAAGGGAAACTTCTGGTTACTATTCAAAAGCACTGAGAAAAGAAATATCTAGGCGAAGGGGGAGATGGGGCAACACGTGTATGAGGGATCAGAAAAGATGAATATATAAGGGGAGACCCAGAACAGAAAAGGGGACCTCTCGCTTTGTAATAAAAAGAAAAAGAAAGAAAAGAAAGATAATATAAGAACAGTCTTCGGCTTACGTCGGAGGAGGTTGAGTTACAATATTTCTTGTTATTTTTAAGTGCTGTCAATCTTTGATTTGCCATACAACCCTTAAACTGTTCTTGGGACCAGGTGCAATTGTGCACTTACAATTGGCGCCGTCTGTGGGGAATCTAGTCTAGGAGAGGTAGGGATACTATGGCAGGCTCAGGTGCTTACCGTGCAGAGTCACAAGGATCACAACCGGAAGATCAATTCGAACGTCTTGAACGTCGAAGGGATCGTGAGGGGAGTGTCCATACGGAGTACCCAAGGGCTAGTCATACTCCTGATGGGGGCAGCGCCACCCACGACGATGGTTCTAAAACCATGCAGGAGGAGATCAACCGTTTGAAGAGAAAGCTACGTCGCGCTAAGCGTAGGCTTTCACCGTCCTCATCGGATTCTTCCTCCGAAGAAGATAGGCGAGGTAGACACAGCTCGAGGTCGTGCTCACCTGCCAGCTCAGCGTCTTCCGGTGAGAAAGATGATCAGCCAGTTCGCAAGCGCAAAAAGGTTACATCTCGGGGTCAGGCAACGACACTATGAGCAGGGCGTTGCACCAGCTCTCCAAATCTCCGTTTTCACGGAGGATTGAGAAGGGGAGGCTTCCCAGGAGATTTACCCAGCCCACCTTCACCATCTATAATGGCCAGACTGACCCGGTGGAGCATGTGAGTCACTTCAACCAAAGGATGGCTGTGCACTCTCACAACGAGACTCTGATGTGTAAGGTCTTCCCCTCTAGCTTGGGACCTGTGGCCATGAGGTGGTTCAACGGCCTCAAATCAGGGTCTATAGGTTCATTTGGGGAACTGACTAGGGCGTTTGCCTCGCGATTCATCACTTGTAGCAGAGTTCCTCGGCCATTGGACTCGCTACTATCTATGACCATGAAAGACGGAGAGACGTTGAAAGCATACTCTGACCGATACTGGGAGATGTTTAATGAAATAGACGGTGATTTTGACGAGGTGGCACTGAATACCTTTAAAGTAGGTCTTCCTACTGACCATGACCTGAGAAAGTCTTTGACAAAAAAACTCGTCCGCAGTGTACGTCGCCTCATGGATCGTATTGATGAATACAAGAGGGTAGAGGAGGACCAACAGCAAGGCAAGGGAAAGGAAAAGGTTATCCCTCAGGAGAGAAGGGATTTCAGGTCGGACAGATATCACAACAATAAGCCGAGGAGTAATTACTTTGGGCAATCTGTCTCGGCAGCACCTCAGGCTATCAATACTGTGTTCCGAGAACCGATGCATCAGTTATTGGAGAAAGTTCGTAAAGAGCCCTTCTTCAGATGGCCCAGTAAGATGGCAGGGGAACCTGTGAAAAGAAATCAAAATCTCTTCTGCCAGTACCATCGAGATGTGGGCCACACTACTGAGAACTGTCGGACCTTGTGGAACCATTTGGAGCAACTTGTCAGTGAGGGAAAGTTAAAGGGGCACTTATGTCAGCCTACTAGTCATGTCAGTCAAGTCGGTTCTAACAACTAGAGGAACAATTCATCTCGGCCAGCATTAGGAACGATTAATGTTATCTTTGCCGCGCCCGGAAGGACCGGTTCTGGTCCCACTAGGGTACTGACTGTCTCCCACCCTTGTGCTGAGGATGTGGGCAGCAGGCCGAAGAGGTTGAGGGGCACTTTGCCCATCCTAGGTTTCTCTGAAGAGGATAAGGCGGGGACTATCCAGCCCCATGATGATGCCCTTGTAGTTACATTGAGGATAGGTAATTATGATGTGAGGAGGGTGATGATAGACCAGGGTAGCGGCGCAGATATCATGTACCCAGATCTATTTAAGGGGCTGAGGTTGAAGGGGGAAGATCTTACTCCTTATGATTCACCTCTCATAAGCTTTGAAGGGAGATCGGTTATGCCGAGAGGAAAAATTCGTTTGCCCGTCCAATCCGGCTCCGAAACGGTGGAGGTGGACTTCATTGTCATTGATGCGTACTCTCCATACACAGCCATCCTCGCCAGGCCTTGGTTGCATGCGCTTGGGGCTGTTTCCTCTACCTTGCATGTGAAAGTTAAGTTCCCCTCAGGGGATTCTGTTGAGGAAATCCTCGGCAGCCAGTCTGTGGCCAGACAATGCATGTCCGCTGCAGTATTACATCAAACAGAAGCCGAGTCTTCGGCCGTGGTCACTAAAAATTCATAGTAGTTAACACCTCCTGATGCATCTCGAATGCTGACAGGAGAGGAGACACAGTGTGAGAAACTAGAGAAGTTTCCGGTGGCTGCCGATCCGGAGAAGTTCTTCCAAGTTGGTATACTTCTCCCACACCAGGAGAAGATGGATTTGTTAGAATTTCTGAAGAATAATATTGACGTTTTTGCGTGGGATCCTTATGACGCCCCAGGCGTGGATCCAAACTTCATTTGTCATCACTTGAATGTCAACCCAGCCATTGTTCCGAAGAGGCAGCCACCTCGGCGATCTTCCAGGGAACATGCAGAAGCTGTAAAGGAAGAAGTTATCAAACTCAAGAAGGCTGGAGCTATCAAAGAAGTTTTTTACCCCGAGTGGTTAGCCCATACTGTGGTTGTTAAGAAAAAGAATGGGAAATGGAGAGTATGTGTGGACTTCACCGATCTGAACAAAGCATGTCCCAAAGATTCGTTCCCAATGCCGCGCATAGATCAATTGGTGGATGCCACTGTTGGACATCCTCGGATGAGTTTCTTAGACGCATTCCAGGGTTACCATCAAATTCCTTTGGCGGTGGAGGACCAGGAAAAGACTGCTTTTGTTACTCCAACAGGAAACTACCATTATAAAGTCATGCCATTTGGTTTGAAGAATGCTGGGGCTACCTACCAAAGAATGATGACTAGAATGTTCGAAGAGCAAATGGGGAAAACCATTGAGGTCTACGTGGACGACATGGTGGTAAAAAGCAAAACAATACCCTCACATGTGAAAGATTTGGCCGACACTTTTCAGATACTGAAAAAATACAAGTTACGTCTCAACGCCTCCAAGTGTTCTTTCGGCGTGGGTCTGGAAAGTTCTTGGGGTACATGATTACCCATAGAGGCATAGAGGTAAATCCAGCACAGGTCAAGGCTATCCAAGACTTGCAGCCTCCTCGGAACCCAAAGGAAGTTCAAAAGTTAACTGGGATGATAGCTGCCTTGAATCGGTTCATATCGCGGTCAGCTGATCGCTGTCGTCCTTTCTTTCAATTGTTGAATAAATGGAAAGGGTTTCAATGGACCGAGGACTGCGAGTTAGCTTTCCAACAACTCAAGCAATACCTCTCTCAACCACCTATCCTGTCTCGTCCGGAGGCACATGAGCTTTTGTTTGCGTATTTAGCAGTAGCCGCCCATGCGGTCAGTCTGGTCCTGATAAGAGATGATGACGGGGTGCAAAGACCGGTATATTATGTTAGTAAGTCCTTGGGCGAGGCCGAGGTCCGTTATCAGCCCTTGGAGAAAGCACTCTTGGCTGTGGTTCATGCCACGCGAAAGCTCCCCCACTATTTTCAGTCCCATACCGTGGTTGTTCTGACCCAATTGCCCCTTAAGGCAGTGCTGCGTAGCACCGACTACTCAGGAAGGGTAGCAAAGTGGGGGACCATCCTAGGGGCTTTTGATGTTAAATACAAGCCTCGCACCTCAGTAAAGGGTCAGGTCCTTGCTGACTTGGTGGCGGAGTTTTCTGAGCCGTTGTTGGAAGAAACTTTAACAGACTCCCCCATGGGTGAAAAATCAGTTGGTGTGATCACAGCTGCAGTATCTGCGATTTGGAAAGTGTATGTGGATGGGGTAGCCAATCAGAGGGGGTCCGGTGTTGGACTTGTCCTGGTATCCCCCGAGGGAATTATTTTCGAAAAATCACTGAGATTGGCATTCTCGGCCACTAATAATGAAGCCGAGTACGAAGTGGTACTGGTGGGCATGAAAATGGTGCATAGAATGGGAGGAAAGGAAGTCCAGGTCTTCTCGGACTCTCAATTGGTGGTTGGCCAGGTCAGAGGAACCATGGAGGCTAGAGACCCGAGGATGCAGGAATACTTGGCCCAAGTCAAGCGCCAGCAAACTGAATTTGACTCTTTTGTTTTAACTTACGTCTCTCGGAGTGGAAATACTCATGCAGACTCCTTGGCCACACTGGCAACGACCTCGGATCAAGGCTTGCCTAGGGTTATCCTCATTGAGGATTTGCTGGAACCCACTCTTGTCATTGCCAACGTGCCTCGCGTTCATCTAATAAGGCATGGTCCTAGCTGGATTGACTCAATCGTGTCTTTTCTTAAGAGTGACATCCTTCCCGAGGACAAGTTCGAGGCTGATAAGATACGTCGAAAGGCACCACGTTTCTGGTTGTCCGAGGATCAGAAACTCTACAAACGTTCCTTCTCAGGACCGTATTTATTGTGTGTACACCCCGACTTAACGGAAGGGCTTCTGGAAGAGCTGCACGAAGGGATTTGTGGCAGCCACACTGGGGGAAGATCCTTAGCTCACAGAGCTTTGACTCAGGGCTATTGGTGGCCCAATATGCAAAGAGAGGCTCAAGACTATGTCAGGAAATGTGATCAATGTCAGAGGTTTGCCCCTAATATACATCAACCTGGAGGAGTTCTTAATCCCCTTTCTAGCCCTTGGCCCTTTGCACAGTGGGGATTGGATATAGTTGGGCCGTTTCCAAGAGCCGCAGGTAGCAAAAGATGACTTCTCGTGGGAACAGACTATTTCACTAAGTGGGTGGAAGCCGAGCCCTTAGCGAATATTAGGGATGTTGATTCCAAAAAGTTTATTTGGAAAAATATTATTACTAGATTCGGCGTACTACACACGCTTATCTCTGACAATGGTGTTCAATTTGACAGCAATGCTTTTAGGCAATATTGTGGTGACATGGGCATTACGAACAGGTACTCCACCCCAGCTTATCCTCAGGGAAATAGGCAGGCCGAGGCCGTTAACAAGGTCATCGTTAATGGGCTGAAGAAAAGGTTGGATGATGCGAAAGGTAGATGGATAGAAGAGCTCCCTCATGTTCTGTGGACATACCGAACCACACCACGTCGGTCCACTGGAGAAACGCCATTTTCTATGACTTATGGAGCCGAGGCGGTCATTCCTCTAGAATTTGGTTTTCCCACCCTAAAGACAAGTTCTTTCAATACTGAGAGTAACAATGGACTTTTGGAGAAGTGTCTTGATTTACTTGAAGAACGACGTGAGACAGCTATGGTCCAAATGGCTTATTACCAACAAAAACTTAAACGGCGATATGATGCCCACGTGAAGCTAAGGCCATTAGCACCTGGGGATTTGGTACTCAGAAGGGTTGTGGGCACTGCTAGGAACCCAGCTTGGGGTAAACTTGGACCAAATTGGGAGGGCTCTTATCGGATAACTTCAATAGCGGGCATAGGCTCTTATCGGTTATCGGATTTAGATGATAATATTGTGCCACGCCCGTGGAATGTAAATAACCTGAGAATGTATTACTATTAATGAATTGTATTCTTGTTTATACCCAGTTTAAATTCAATAACATTTCAGGGAGTTGAACTTACAATTTTTAAGAATCAAACAGAAACTTGGTTAAGTGTGGTCCTCGGACCACAAACCTCGTGGAAATTGATCTCTTATCATTTATTAAACAGAACCTTAGTTATGTCGGGTCCTCGGACCTCCTACTTTGGGAAAATTAATATCTGAAGTTACTGTTCTTAAGAATCAAATAGAAACTTAGTTAAGTGTGGTCCTCGGACCACAAACCTCGTGGAAATTGATCTCTTATCATTTATTAAACAGAACCTTAGTTATGTCGGGTCCTCGGACCTCCTACTTTGGGAAAATTAATATCTGAAGTTACTGTTCTTAAGAATCAAACAGAAACTTGGTTAAGTATGGTCCTCGGACCACAAACCTTGTGGAAATTGATCTCTTATCATTTATTAAACAGAACCTTAGTTATGTCGGGTCCTCGGACCTCTACTTTGGGAAAATTAATATCTGAAGTTACTGTTCTTAAGAATCAAACAGAAACTTGGTTAAGTGTGGTCCTCGGACCACAAACCTTGTGGAAATTGATCTCTTATCATTTATTAAACAGAACCTTAGTTATGTCGGGTCCTCAGACCTCCTACTTTGGGAAAATTAATATCTGACGTTACTGTTCTTAAAAATCAAACAGAAACTTGGTTAAGTGTGGTCCTCGGACCACAAACCTTGTGGAAATTGATCTCTTATCATTTATTAAATAGAACCTTAGTTATGTCGGGTCCTCGGACCTCCTACTTTGGGAAAATTAATATCTGACGTTACTGTTCTTAAGAATCAAACAGAAACTTGGTTAAGTGTGGTCCTCGGACCACAAACCTTGTGGAAATTGATCTTTGGTCATTCGGGAAAATTCACATTTGAGCTTGATGTTCTAAAGGATCCAGTGGAATTAATTTCTAATTGTATCTGAAAATTGACATCTTGTTGTTTGCTAGATCAACTCTTAAATTTCTTATAGTCTTAAGTATTAAACAAAGTTATCCAAGGAATGAACAGAACCATATGAATTGATGAAGTCTACTAGTCGGACCATAGACTCGGTCAAAATTAACTTCTTATTGTTCATGGGAGGCAGTACCTTACTGTCCATTGATTCGGATCTTAAGTTTGTTTCTTTAATTGTTAAACATGTTTATGCAAGGAATGTTCCTCGGACCTTTCATCCTATTAATAATAATGCTATATATTACAAAGGTTTAATCGTGATATGAAGCCTCTCTGTTTTAAACTAAGTTATTATTAATATATTTCAATCAGGCCACTTCTTCGCCAAGTGTTTAATGATATACGTAGGATCGCGTAGAGGCTATGATTGTATTATCCTTGGAGTTAGATTTGTTTACTTTAAGAAACTTCAGTAATAAGTACAAAACGAACAAAGTAAAAGCGAATGCGAAGCGAGTAAAATTTAAATAAAATTGTTCTTTGTCAATTACATAAACACTTATTACATATAAGGGATAAATATGGAGAAAGAAAAACCCTAAGCTCGGCCCTAAGCTTCAGGAGGAGGATCTACATGAGAGGTGCTGGGTGCCTCGGTCTCTTTGAGCTCCACTTCAAAAGGAGTAAGAATTTGTTTTCCTTTATCCGCTGCTTTTGGTGGAGGGACATTGTGTTCCGTGGCTTGGCTGAGGTTCTTCTCGGCGTCTCCGTCTCCTTCCTTTTCTTTATTGGAACCCAAGGGTTCTGTAGGATCAGGAACTGGCTCCGGGACTATGGGGGGCAGGGCAGGAAGAGTTGTTTCTGGAGTGGGAGTAGCAGCAGGAGCCTCTTCGATCTCCTGTATCTCAAGGGGAAGCCAAATGTTTTCAGATTTCCTCAGATCCGAAGATAGAGGAATTCCAGCTACATTTAGGGCTTCCCCCCAGACTTTCTGACAGTATTCACGGCACAAGGCCGCGAAAGCCTCTATCAGCTGTTCCTCTGTAGTTGCCACCCCTTCCTCGAAACTTGCCTGCTTGGCAGCTTTCAAAGAGTGTTGAAACTTGTTGGCCTCTTCCTTCATCAATGCAAGCTCCTTTTCCAAATCCGAGCATTCCCTTTGGGCTCGGGTCAGCTCATCATCTTTTTCGCGGAGGAACTTGCGTTGCCCTTCTATTTGGGTCTTCATAGTCTTTAGGTTTGACTCCACCCCATTTTTCTCCCTCTTCAGCTCAGCCACCTCCGAAACCAACTTTTCATTCTCAGCAAGGGCCGTTCCCAGGGACTTCTCAGTCTCCAGCCTGATCTCTAGCTCGGCCCTGGCCTTCTTCCGAGTGTCTTCAATAAACTTTTCAGCTACAAAGACCTCTTGAACAGCCTGTAATAAAGTATGATGAGGTCAGGTACAACAAAAAGTTATAAGTATTGTTAAAAGGGGAATCTTCCCAAACAGGAGTCAACTTACCAGCGCCAAGTCCCTTTTTAGAGATAAGAATAGTTGCGGCTGGCTCATTTTTTCCAAGGACTCCATGTCCTTAGGCAGCAAAAGGGGGCGCTCCAACACTTCGGCCAAGTGGTGAGCATGGCCTTGTTGAAACGCCCTTATACTTGATTGGCAGGAGATAGGCGCGTCGTCCAGTTTCAAGTCTAAGGACCAGGTGGCCTGTGCTCGGCGCACGTCGGCCATTTCCCTGATCTCTCCACTCTCAACTGAGCGGACCCTACCCTTACCCTTGTCTATCCTTTGCTGCTGAGCCGGAGGGGGTTGGTGGCGAGCCTTCTTTGGGTCTTTACTAGTCAGTCCCTCTACCTCCCCCTTTCTCTTTTTCTTGGGATCCTCGGCGGGGAGCTTTGGTTCAGCTGGTTGAGGTGGAGGTGGCAAAACTGGGGGAGTCTGAGACGTCCCCGTTTTTCTCTCGGCCACCTTTGTGGCTCTGTTGGTGAGGAGGTCTTTCATCCTGTCCATGTCTTCCTCGGAATCGTCTTCCGGCAAGGCTACGACTTGTCCAATCCCAGAAGCCTCAGTGTCTTTTTCTTCCTCGTCCGAGAGTACGACGAACTGATTCCCTTGATGCCTTTCGGTATCTTCAAGTTGGAATTGGTCTATTTCGTCGTCCAAGGTGTGAGAGGAAGATACTTGCTCTTCTGGGATAGCAGCTGCCTCGGAATGGACGGCAAGGGGAATGGCCGCTATGGGTCGTAGGTACAGGACGGTTTGAGGAGCGTCGGGGAGGTCGTGGTCTTCGAGAAAGTGGGGTCGGGCTACGTTTATTCTTCTCCTCCTACGGTCACCGGCAATTATAGCGTTGTCTATCTCCTGGAAGTCCGAGGATATGGGAGTATATCCGAGGATCAAGTGAGCCGCTCGCAGTTGAAAGTCTTCACTGACGAACACCTCGGATCGAAGTACTCGGTTTAGGTCGGCGACGTTGCAAAGACTCAAACGAGGGTGCACGTTTCGCTTATCTGCAAGAAAAGATGAGAAAATAAACAACGTGGTCAGATTCACATAGCAAAAGACAAAGATAAACAAACAGAAATATATCTAAATATGCAAGTTTTTTAGTGTTGAGGGAGGTTTTGGGTGGGGAGGTTAGTCCTTAGGTGTCGCACCTGGATCCCCCCACTGTACTGGGCAGTGGAGACCGTCGTGCCAGTTTCCAGAGACGATCAGGTAGTCGTCCTTCATGCCTTTGTTGGATTTGGGCAAGCAGGAGATTAACCTAATGACACTGGATCGGGACTTAATATAGAAACCTACGTTGGATAGCTTATAGGATTCGTACAGAAAAACGACGTCGTGCCACGTGAGGTTTAAACCCATTTGTTCATTTAAGGCATCGACGCTACCTAAAACTCTAAAAACGTTGGGGAGGCATTGATCTGGACACAACCGATGGTTGCGAAGGTATTCCCTCATCACAGGTTTCATTGGAAGGGTCATCCCGCCTTCTATAAAGGCTATCATTGGGATTATAACCTCTCCCTCCTTCCTAGAACCGGCCACGGCTCCTGCCGGGCAATATTTTAAGCCTACGTCACCGGGAATGTTATATTTGGCTCTGAAGCCCTCCATCCCGGCGGCGGTATCAACTAAACATTTGAATCTACCCATTCTAGAAGAACGACAGGTTAGACTCTAAGAAAGAAAGGGTTTGCAAGGACAAAGTCCGAGGACAAAAAGGTTAAGAATGAAATGAGCAAGAACTTACGGAGTTTGAGGATGTGCAAATTTCCACGATTTTCTGAAAATAAAATATGATTGCTGATGTTTTGATGGGATTAGTCCCTGGGAATTAAATAAAGGCGCAGGTTCCCGAAGCGTCACGACGTGCGGAAAAGCAGCCTCAAAATTAAGTTTATCCCGCCCAAATTTTCGTGGAGAAACCAGGGCCGTTGGATGCCCATCTCACCGTTGAACGTGGGGGGCAAAATGTAACTTACAGTAATAAATGCGCGCGTTTTTGAAAATGAAACCGCCAAGTGGCATCTTCCGGTACGCGAAACGGTTTCCACACGTGCGATCATTCATGAAGTGTGCAAAATAAGTTCTCGTCGGATCAAAATCCTATTTTTCTCCTCGGACGTCGAAAATTAGAATTTTGAGGGGCTATTGTGGGGAGTAAAAAGGTGCTGGTATGTATATGGGCCTTTGGGCCATGCTAAGGAAGGCCGACCTACCCTTGGGTTCAGAACTTCTTAGTACCTTGGGTCAGTTCATGCGCCGAGGACCCGAGGACCTATCCGAGGTTGATTTTACCCTCGGATATGCATAAAAGAACCAGGGACGTCATCGTATAAGCTCAGGAACGGTATGACGGAGACCAACGGTTAAGAGGGGTGAACCCCTGGATGTCCTAGAAGCACCGATGTTTGAAAAGTACTAAAGGCTGCCACCTCCACATTAAAGACCCTTCACCTACCGCCCTAGCCGCATTAATGGGGAAGTGACACCTGAACAGTGGAAGGGAAACTTCTGGTTACTATTCAAAAGCACTGAGAAAAGAAATATCTAGGCGAAGGGGGAGATGAGGCAACACGTGTATGAGGGATCAGAAAAGATGAATATATAAGGGGAGACCCAGAACAGAAAAGGGGACCTCTCGCTTTGTAATAAAAAGAAAAAGAAAGAAAAGAAAGATAATATAAGAACAGTCCTCGGCTTACGTCCGAGGAGGTTGAGTTACAATATTTCTTGTTATTTTTAAGTGTTGTCAATCTTTGATTTGCCATACAACCCTTAAACTCTTCTAACCTGGGTTTCAAGCCCATACTCTACAAATTCATATTGTTTAAGGCTCATTGGGCCTGAGCCCATAACTGTTCTTGGGACCAGGTGCAATTGTGCACTTACACTAGCATTTTTCTCATTTTAGCGACCATAAAAAAAATTTATAGATCTAAAATCTAAAAATATATATATATATACAAGCCCCAAAATAGAAATAGCTTAACAAAAAAATTACCAATAAAACTAAAAATAAAATCAAGCTCAATTAACTAATTTTATCCAAAATAAATAATCCTGCCCTTTAAAAAATTCTAAACAAAAATAATTTTGTTCTTATCCACACACACACACACACACAAAAAAAAAAAAAAAAAAAAAAAAAAAAAAAAAAAAAAAACTCAGCAGTTAATAGCAGAATCAGAGGTTGAAACTGCCACACACAGCCAACAGTAAAACTGTCTTCCCTAACTCAAAGTTTTGGCTCTATCCCTCTATATGCTACTCTTTAGGATCAAAATTTGAAAGGGAAAAGGGGGGTGAGTTGACAATTTAATAAGTAACCAAATTCTAACTAACTAAAACAAGCATATAGATTGACAAAATAATACATTGTGCATTATGTCAAATATTTCACATGTATTTCACAAGAGCGTTGCATTTAATTCTTGATAGAAACTACAATTTTTATACTTGCTGTCTCAAGATTCTTTCAGGTTTAGGCTTTTCTTTGAGGAACATTAGACTATTTGTAAGATTTGGTGTCTATTGATCCAATAGACTACTAGATCCCCCCAAAAAGAAAGTATATATATATATATATATGATCGTTCCGAAATACATAAGATTGGTCCTCTGTTCCCTTTTCACAGGTGACGCTAGTTTGTATTTCTAGCACGAGTCAAATATCCTATACTGCCAAGGATTTCTAGCTTTGATATAGGTAGGATTGTAAACAAGCCAAACTTTACCAATTAGTGCATATTTGAACTTGGTTTGTAAGTAAAAGTCAAAAACTTGAGTTTGGCTTGAGCACGTGATAAGCCTAAAATAATATATGAGCTTGAGATCGTGGGAAAACCAAAAAGTTTGAGCTTGTCTTGATTAAGCCCAAACTCAAGCTTAAGTCAAGATTTTGAGCTGGAGATCTAACAAAATTACATTATCGAATGCTTAAATCTCCAAAATCAAGTTTAAAAAAAAATAGTGTAATCATTTTATCATGGTTCTAGTCCTATTTATGATTAGCTATTGTTAAAATTATAATTTTACATAATTAAATTCATTCATTCATTATTTGTCTATAGTTTTTGCATTTATTCAAAGCACAATTTTTGCAAGCAAAAGAAAACTTCAAAATTGGTTTTCCACGGAGAAATTAAGCAATAAAAAAATGCTACTAGACACAAAAGCAATTCTCACACCACTTTCTCTATTTATTACTATTTTTTTTTCCTTTGTGATGTTCTTTTCTTTTTCTAAATAAAGTGGATGTTATATTGTTTGTGCATGTGATAAAAGATGGAGCTACTTCAACATTTTTGCCATCCAGAACATCCCTTGGTCTTCAATGAAGATGAGAGACAAGAACATTACTGTTATGGGTGTTGGGAACTAATATTAGGTCCTAGTTATAGGTGTATACAATGTGAGATATTTACGTATCCTCATCATAAATCATGTGCAGAACTACCCCTTGGATTGTACCACCCTTTGCATCCAATACATCCTCTTATTCTCTATAATGAAAGGACATATCGGTATGATGAATATGGCAAATATGATGAATATGGCGAATATGAAGAATATGAAGAATATGGCAAATATGAAGAATATGGCGAATATGAAGAATATGGCAAATGTGAACTCTGTAAAGAAAATCATGATGAATACACTTATCGATGTTACTATTGCAACTTTAACCTTCACGCCAGATGTGCTATTTTACAACTTAAAGCCAAATTCCATGACCACCCATTGACTCCCATTGGCAAGTCAATCATGTTCACTTGTGACATTTGTGGCAAAGAAGGAAAGGGTGTCCCTAATCTGTGTGGTCCATGCAGTCTTTGGATTCATAGAAGTTGTGCTTTTTACCCACAAAGAGTCAAAGTTATACGTCACAGGCATCCACTCCACCTCACCCATTCTTCCCTTGAATTCCATCAAACTAAGTCTCGATTTTGTCAACTTTGTGTTCAAAAAGTGGACACACACTATGGGCTTTATTATTGCTCCAAATGCAATTTTGTTGCCCATCTTAATTGTTCTTTGGACACGAGAAACCTAGAATACATAAATGTTTTGGAACATAAAGACGAAGATGAAGATTCAGAGTTCGATGAATCAATTGACTTAACAACTTACAAAGTCAAAAAATTCATTGAAAGAGAGGATGGAACTCAAATAGCCACAGAAATCACACACTTTAGTCATGATCATGACTTAAAGTTTGTTAATGAGGCTCAAAATAACCAAAAATGCAATGGGTGTGCACGAGACATTTGCCCTCCTTTTTATAGTTGTGTAAAGTGTAACTTCTTCCTTCATGAATCTTGTGCAAAATTACCCAAAAAAAAACGACACCCCCTTCATCAACACCCACTCACCCTCCTCGCAAAGTCACCTAGTGAGAGTAAGACGTTTAGGTGTTATTCATGTGGTTGGCATTGCAATGGTTTCATCTATACTTGCGAGACATGCATATTTGAACTTGATGTTCAGTGTAGTTTGACACCAGACATCCTTACCCATGAAGGTCATGAGCACCAACTTATCCTCTCTAGCACAGCTTATTTACAATGTTGCACTGCTTGTGGTTATAGAGGAAACCATGTATTCCGGTGTACCACTTGTGAATTTGCATTGGACTTCAAATGTGCAACACTACCACTTTCTAAAATGTACAAAGAACATGAGCATCCATTCACTCTCTGCTATTCTGCTGAAGATGACTCTGGTGAATATTATTGTGATATATGTGAAGAAGAACGAGACCAAAAGCATTGGTTCTATTACTGTGAAGAATGTAACTATCCTACTCATCCCAGGTGTATTTTTAGAATATCCCCAAATTTCAAGTAATACATATAATGGCAACCTCTTTAGAGTTGCTGACATATTTGATTATCACCCACACTCAGTACTTTCAATGAGGAAATTATAAACCACCCTCAATGTCACAGTTGTTGTAATCCTTGTAAAGAGTTTATTTGTCAATGTGCCCAATGTAATTTCAATATAAACAAATATTTTTTATAAAAAAAATATTGTTTTTATTCCATAATAGACTTAGTCCTCAAAATTTTTGATGTGTGAAATTCATCAAATGAAATATGCAGCAGTTGTTTTTAGGATAAATTACCATTTTACTTTCTAACGGTTACACTATGAGCCAAGTTGGTCCCTAATGTTTCAAATTTGTTTGTTTGTCCCCAACCTTTTGTTATTGTGTCAAAATGGTCATTGTCATTAAATTTTGGGGGAGAAATGTGTACAAGGCTAATGGTGATAATGATTTTTTTTTTTTTGAGATAGTTATAATATGTTACTAATAAACTCACTACTCGAACTCTTTCTTCTCTAGAACCCTAAGTACTTTATGCAAGGGTAGGTACCAATTGTTTTTATGCCCCCTGGATTTCCACACAGCTGCAAGTTTCGCGATATGTAACCCCTTTTGATGACATTTCGGCATGTCAGTTCTTTCTCGCGAAGGTGGGATACGTGGTACTTAACCTCCCTAAAAGATATTTTAGACTCAAATTGATGTGAGTCTGGGAGTACGAGATACCTCTTAAAAAGAGGCAAAAGGAGTCACCACCTAGTTCTAGGTCTAGGAACCAAAACATGACTCCATGAAGGTCTTCCCACTAGACAAGGTCCGAAGTTAGGGTACACGATAGGAAGAGGTTAGGCACCCTAAGCCTACCCAGCAGTAGCTAGAGGTCGTCTACAGGTCATGTGAAACAAATATGGAAAGCATAGTAGACATGTGAAAGGCAAACTATCATGTGAAGGTCCAAGAAAGATGTAAGCATATGCACAACTAATCTTGTGAACATGAAAGAATGTGAATATCCAAACATGTGAACATACAAGCATGTGAAGATATGAACATTCAAGCATGTGAATATCTAAACATATGAACATGTGAGCATCTAAACAAGGGAAGATGTGAGCATACAAGCATGTAAGCATATGAGCATTTAAGCATGAAGACATGTGGACATGGTTGAATGTGAAGATATGGACATCCAAGCACGTGAGCATGTGAACACGAATACATGTGACAATATGATCATCAAAGTGTATGAGCATGGGAACATCCAAACATGCGATCATCAAAATGAATGTGCGATCATCAAAGCATGTAGACATGTGAGCATGAGAGCATACGTGCATGCGAACATGTGAGCATACAAGCATGTAAGGATATATAAGCATGTGAGCATCTAAGCACATGAGCATCTAAGCACGTACCTTTTACTACTCAATCACCTCATCATTTAAGCACGATCATTAAAGCGCGTAAGCGAACATCCAACTGCATGATCACTTAAGCATCTAAACATATTATCATCCAAGGGTGTGCACATGTGGATATCAAATAAAGGGTTGAATACTTAATGATAATTAATGATTAAATCTTATGAAAGAGTGACACTTAATTGGAGTGGAGTCTTCATGAAATCTTGAATGTCTTTCCTTTATTAAACTCAACATCATTTATTAAAAGTACTCTTGGTCTTTAAATGTGTTTTTGCCTTTTAAAGTGCTCTTTAATCAATTGACTTTTATTCCCTTAAGGTCCATCCGTTTGGGTGGAAAATATGAAGGATGAAAAATAGAGGAAGGAAAATAAGGTGGAAAATACTGTTTTTCATTGTTCGTTTTGGGAAGGAAAATAGGAATGAGAGAAAACTTGAGAGAAAATTTTCCCTCCAGGCCCTTTTTTTTTTCCTTCCAAATCGGAAGGAAAATCTGGAGAGAAAAGTATTATGGTAGCACTTTTACAAAAATACCCTCTTCCCACCTTTTTTTTTTTTTTTTCCAACTTTCTCTTCTCTCTCTTTTTTTTTTTTTTTCAACGTGACCTACTGATCTTCAACTTTCTTTTCTTTTTTTTCAACATTACCTTAACTTTTTTTTTTCAACGTGACCTGCTGATCTTCAACGTTCTTTTTTTTTTTTTAACGTTACCTGAACTTTTTTTTTTCAACATGACCTAATCTAATTTTTACATTATAATAATAAAAATAATAATATAAAGTTATATATATGATGTGATAAATTTTATATTATGTAATGAGTACAAATAAATCTAATTCTTACATATTATGTAGCAAGGGCATAATAGTCAATTTATATACATTACATTTTTCATCCTTCCATTTTTCTGTCCAACCGAATAAAAGAGTTTTCCACCCTCCCACTTTTCCACCCCTCCAACCGAACACACAAGAGGAAAAACTAAATATTTTCCATCCTCCCACTTTTCCACTCCTCCAACTGAACGGACCGTTAGATAACAAATTAGTTTGAATTTAAATATCTGGGACTATTAGGAAGTATCATCAAATTAGAGAAGCCATCAAATGCTTTGTCCTTTCCTAATTAACATTCAAATTCAAATTCAACTATCTTCAATATATTGGGCAATATGATCTATTCAAGGTTAAACATTTTGGAATTAAACCATTAAACCCTTTAGGAAAGATTAGCAACTAATACCTCATTATTCACTTGCCTTTTCCTTAATTGACTTTTCGGTTTGAATTCAATTTAGTTGTTTTTTATCATTAAAGCTTGATTACCTCAAGAAAAGATTTTAATCTAGAATTTGACTTTAATCTTTTAGGGAAAATCTTCCAATTAATGCTCAATTACCTTCCGTAATTATCTTTCAGATTTTATGACCATTTTGATTAACCCCAGAAGTTAAAAAAGGAAAGAAAACTATATACAAGATTTTTAGGTATTTTTGGTATTTTAAATATATTGCATGTGATACAAAAGGAAACAAAACAAGTCAAAAAATATCCATTTAAAGCAAATAAAACAAATAAAGAAAGATAATAAAACATGGCATTAAAGCAAATAAAGAAAAAAAAAATCCGGGTTCTGCCTTGATTGGCGTACGCCATAAGAAATATGTGTACACATCCTTTTACCGGCATACGTGTCTAGGCTTCAAGACAGATTCCTGGAAAAAGCAACAAGAACAAGATGATGTGTACGCACCTTTTGAGGTAGATTCTAGAGTTTTAACATATTTGCAACAAAACAAAGAAAGTAAATCAAACAAAAAACACAGAACATGATATGATACATAAATATTGTATTCAATAATTAAAACAACATAAAAACACCAAATAAACAAGAATTGACTGTTCCCTCGGCTGAAATCAACTACCGAATTAACAACTTGGATAAATGTCAGTTTTTGGATATGTGGTTAAGAAACCTAAGATCGATGAAAAGATGGCTATGGGATCACAAAAATGGTTAGTATGATTGAGAAATCATGAGAAAATAATTAGTTTTACAATAACCAAGGGTTTAAAAACTTAATCAAATCCTCATAAAAACTCTTCTCACACTCTTAAAAACTCAATAAGTATTCTGGAGTCATTGTAGCAGAGCTTCCGCTATGGGTGAAAAGTGGGGATCTTTTTGGTGGTGCAAAGTGGGGTTATATATAGGCTTAGTGAGGCTAGGGTTTTGTAAAGGCTAGGGGTTTTTTTTTTTTTTTTTTGTGATTGGCATTTTAATCAATCAATGGGCCAAATCAATTGATCAAAAATCCCACCAAAAAGGAAAAAAAAAAAAAAAATTTTAGGCTTCTAACCAAAAGAGTGCGTTATTAAACTAAGTGTGTACGCATCCATATGCACACGTATGCACTTTTTGTAAGCCTTCTGAAAATTGGGCTTCAAAAAGGGTTTAGTGCTTAAAAAAGGACTTTGGGCTTTGTACTTGGTTTCTTGGATCACATTTTGGGCTCTATTAAGTCACTAGGCTCCATAGATGGTGTTGATCATTTTGGTAGAGATTTCATTTCTCGTCATTGGGATTGAGGGGCTTGGATATAGGTCAGAATGAAATGGGATGCCTACAATTGCCATATTGCTTGAATAAAAAAAACTCAAAAAATTTCTCTCACAAAAAAAAAAAAAAATTCTCACCAACCTAACACCCACTTTCCCCAAAAAAAAAAAAAAAAGAATCCTCAATGAAATTTGGGTGGAAGTGCTAATTAGCAACGACAACCCCTCATTAAGTGACCACAAACAGAAAGAAAAATTCACAATCTTCATAACCGTTGTCATAGATCATATGTGGAAAGTGAGAAATCAAGTACTATCTGATGAAAATATTGATTTGGAGAAAGAATTTAAAAATCAACCAAAGATTCTAAGTGCATAGCAATGTAAATCAGATCCATTGGCACAAAGAGAAAAGGAAAGAAGAGCCAAAGTGGAGAAAGATGGAACATAGAACAGTAAAGATAAACTACAATGCAATGAATGTGAGCAATAGTGGTGGCAAAGAGCACAATCTAATGTAGGTGATCTTTGAAGGGGACTCATTGATGCCGTTGTTGCAAGAAAGCCTAGGCTTCCTTGGGGATTTCCTTGGGAAAGTAAGTGTTAGGTTGGTGAGAAAATTTTGAGAGAGAATTTTTTTAGTCAAGCCACGTGGTAGTTAATGTGGAACCCAAGTGGCATAAAAATAACTTTTTTATATCATTGCAAGCCATGTAAGGATTTTTCATCCAAAACATAACTATAGAGACTATTTTGACACTACCAAAAAATTAAGGATTAAATTGACACATTTTGAATCGTTAGAGACCAATTTAACACAGTGTAAACATTAGGAACCAAAATGGTAAATTACCAAGATGCTCTTTTATGGATGGAGAGATAGGCAGCAACCCTTCATATGTTTGGAGGATTCTATTAGCAACTAGAGATGTCATCAAGGAAGGTTCTAAATGGAAGGTGGGTGATGGAAGGTACTTTGAAGTTTCAAACCATAAATGGCTGACACATAAACCGATCTTTTTGGGAGAGGCTCGGCCATATCTGCTTGTAAATGAGTTGATTGATAATGACACGGGCCAATGGGATAGAGAGAAAATTTTTGATCTCTTTGCTCATTGGACAAGGATGGAGATTCTGCAGATGCCTTTGTCAAGATTGTCTTCAAGGGATGAACTGCTTGGGCAATTTGGAATGCTAGAAATAAATTTTGTTTTGAGCATATCCAAACCCATCCAAAGGTTATTCTTGATGGAGCAATTAGTTTTCTGCAGGAGTATCAGAGGCTGGTAGCTGCTCAGTGATTTGTTTTGGGTGTTTCTGTTGCTGTTTGGTTTGTATGTCTAGGGGTCTAATTTTTCTGCATATCTGTTGTTTTTCTGCGAAGTGGTGTTTTTCTGCACAGGGATGTATTTCAGTATTTTGCACAGTGTTGTTTTCCTGCAGAGTTTTTTTTTTTTTTGTGCACAGTGGTATTTTTCTGTAGTGTTGTTGTTGTTGTTTTTTTTTTTTCCTGTAGTATTTGTTTTCTACAGAATAAGTCCGGTTATCCCCTGTTTTGATGTTACGGGTTTCTTATGTACTGTTTATTATACTTTATTTAATAAAATTTCTATTTTTTATCTTAAAAAAAAAAAGAAAAAAGAACCAAATAGCAGTTTCACCGCTATTTAAAAACCGTATGGATGGAATCTGTATCCAAAAAAAAAAAAAAAAACCGTATGGAATCATTTGGTATATAAATTAAAATTTTAATAAGAAGCTATAGAATTTCAATCCCAGCCACTGATATAAAATTATAAATGGTTGGTGTGGAGTGTGGACCAGGGTTGGAAGATTAAAGATGAGAATAAATCCCAAAAAGAAATGAAAAGGAAACACATGACATGCAATGTAATGGGCCATACAATAGGGAGACATCAAAACATGAGAATGACCCAAGAATTAAAGGCTAACAATGGATAGACCAGTCCGGAAAAGAAGACATATTGGATGGGCTCTAACACATTTAAGAGCATCTTCTCCCAATACCAAATCTTTGGTACCCACTTTCCTCGCTTTTTGAACAATGAAAAAGGGCCCGGCTCAGCCCACAGAGAGTCCCACTTGAAGAATAGTCAATCCAAGCAAATAGGATTTCACCTTATGATTACAGCATATAATACAACTTTGTGGTGGGACAAACAACTGCATCAAAGTTGATTCTGACGCTGACGCAACTAGAATCGTGACAAGGGAGCATGAGTCCGAGTTGTTTGGCCAAGAAGATTTGGGGAGCTGATAGACTTTGTTTTATCTCACTTGCAAGATGAATAGCGAATTGGATTACATTGTTTCTTGCAAGCCATGTGTGTTCACAAACACAATCTTGCATAGGAAGAACATCTTATGGTTAAGTAGTGTGTAAACTTACACTATGTTATTCCTTACATTTGTACTAACATTAATGATTAGCTGGAATTTATAAGATTATATGGAAGCATTTTTAGATTTGAAGATTGTGGGTGGGTAATGTAAAAGAAGATGATGGAATTGTAAGAGGATTTCCATGGTAATCTGAATATGATGAGTTTCCACATGAACTTCACCCCTATTTGTAAGGAAAAGAAAAACCTTGGCTACTTTTGGTTAGAGTGAAAATAAGAAGCATAGAAAATAGGGGAGAGAATCTAGGACATTTTTGAGTGGGAGAGGTTTTGGTTTGAGTAATTTTTGGGGAGAGAAAATGGTGAGATTTGTTGTTTCTTTCTGAACCTACTATTTTTCAACCTCTCAAAATTGAAGAGAAAATTGGAGGAGAAGGGTAAAATAAATATAATAAACTTCCACAAAAACATCACCGCTATTTCTAAGGAAAAGAAAAACCTTAAGACTAACATTTGGTTGGATTGAAAATAGAAATTATAGAAAAGCAAGGAGAGTAAGCAGGAGAAATTTTGGGTGGGAGGAGTGTTTGGTCTGAGTAATTTTGGGGGAGAGAAAATGGAGAGAAGAAGGGGTTGGATGGAAATTACTCATCTATCCCTCCCCCTCCCCCTAAACTAAATAACGTTATTCCTTCTTTTTTTCTTCTTTTTTCTGCTTCATTGATGAATGTTAGGTTGCCCCTCCTCCCACCCCACCACAATACATTTTTTTTTCCCTTTATATATAAAAAAAATATATGTTATGAAATAGGGGTGTATAAGAGTAAATTTATACATACTCTATTATTTATCACTCCACTTTTTCACCCCAAACCAAACACAAAATGAGAGGAATTAAAATCTCTTTAATTTTATCCCCTTCTATTTTCTATCTCCCCATTTCCCATCCCCCAACCATATAGACCCTAAGTGAAACTTAGATTGACCCAATGTTAGGGTTAGCCAAAAACACTTTGATAGTTAAATCAATACTACAATACTTTGTGGATCTAAGTTATTGATATAATTGACTCTTTTTTTTTAAGGAATGGGGTTGGTTTTGGTGGGAACCACACCCAAATCTAGGCTTTTTAATGCGATAGAGGTTGTTTCATCTAGTTGGCTGATGATATGTACCCTAGGTAACGAGCTTAGTTTTCAAATAGGGACATGATCAATCGCATAAATGAAATTGAAATTTGATAAGACGGTAATTTTTAATGTGAAGGGAAATCAACAATTGGGAAAGCTCATGAAACTATTATTTTGAAGATAATAATGCAAACTTGCTAGCTTTTGCGTGCAACAATTGACAAAGATTGTTCATTCGGTTTGCTGGTGGCGTGTACCCTTCGACAAAACATGTTGCAAATATGGACATATTTAAATGGTTTAAGTGTGATTGAAAATTAGTGAGACGTAATAACTACTGATGTGAAGGGAAGTCAACACTCGGTAACAATTATGAAGCAATTCCCTTTAAGAGCAACATAGGTCGTTCAAATGGGAGATTCCTTTAGGCATATATTTGAGCTCTTCAAGGCATTCAATCCCATCGAAAGGCAATGACAAGGGTGGTGGGTAAAATGGCGATGGAGCTGAGCATCAAGGAGGCACTTCTGGATATTGTATTATTGTTTAGTCTAGGATATTACTAGGCACTGCACCCCACTAAACTCAACTCCAAGTCTTAAACATGACGCTCGACTTATAAGCCCTTCAAGGCCAGGTTTTGGGCTGATGGACTTAATTAAAATCATGGGTTTGTTGGGACTTTAGTCCCTCAAATGGCCCCTCATTTTTTACTTGCCCAAATCGAGAAGAAGGAGAAATGAAATTTTGAGAAGCATAAATTATGTGCACAATTATGACTGTGTGATCATGTGCGTCCTCCCATTTCTTTGTAAGACTATCACACCTAATAGCATATTGTAATTTGTCAATTAGTGTGCGACTTGAGGTCACACGCACACAATTGTTCTTTTAATTTATATTGAAATGTAAATTTCTATTTATATATATATATATATAAAGAAATACACTAATTAATTGCGATTGATGTCACTAGATGATATGGAATTCATCAATTTATATGATATGATATTGTGAGATAACTTGATTTAAAATAATCAAAAGAACATAATTCTTGCTCATAATTCTTGATCCAAAATAATCAATAGAGCATAATTAACATTACACTAATTAATATTATACTTGTCACGTAATAGACTCTGTCATTAAGTGATCGATCAAAATACTATTGGACTAATAACCAAAATAAAATTTTATTTTCATGCCACATAGGTGTTACTGTTTACTATCACATCAACATAAACTTAAAAAAGAACCCAAAAAAATCACAAACTCCACATTTAGGATTGATAGACATCAGAAAGAAATTACAAAGAGGAGATTAAGGGTGCCAAGCAATGGCAACGGAGACACACCTAGATACGGGTGGCAATTTTTATCCATGTCCATGAACCCACCCATTACCCACCTTATTTGGATAAGTCTTAACCCAATCCATTTGAATATTTAGGTTAAATGGGTAAAGACTCATTTGGTTATTTAATTAGATGAGTCTAAATGGATAAATCTACTAATACCCACTAAATCCATCTAAAATTTAAATAAACAACATAAAATCTAAATTTCTAGAAGATGACCAAAATACGCCTGAAACCTAAAAAAGACCAAAATACTACCAAAACCCCAAAAAATGACCAAAATACTCCCAAAACCTAAAAATTACCAAAATACCTCAAAAACCTAAAAAATGAACAAAATACCCCTAAAATCTAAAAATTACCAAAATATCCCCCAAACCCAAAAAATGACCAAAATACCCCAAACCCCAAAATGATCAAAATACCCCCCAAAAACCCACAAATGGTTATTTTTTAGATTTCGATGGTATTTTTTTGGTAATTTTAAGGTTTCAGAGGTATTTCGGTCATTTTTAAGGTTTATGGGGTATTTCGGTCATTTTTTAGGTTTAGGAAGCATTTTGGTAATTTTTTGGGTTTTGGGGGTATTTTGGACATTTTAGAGGTTTGGGGGAGTATGTTGCTCATTTTAGAGATTTTGGAGGTATTTTTCTCATTTTGTGGGTTTTGGGGTATTTTGATCGTTTTTTGGGTTTTGGGGTATTTTGGTCATTTTTTGGGTTTTGGGGTGTATTTTGCTCATTTTAGAGATTTTGGAGGTATTTTGGTTATTTTGGGGGGTTTGGGGGGTATTTTGATAATTTTTTTGGGTTTGGGAGTATTTTGGTAATTTTTAGGTTTTAGGGGTATTTTGGTCATTTTTTGGGTTTTAGGGGTATTCTGGTCATTTTTTGGGTTTTGGGAGTATTTTGGTAATTTTCAAGTTTCAGGGGGTATTTTGGTCATTTTGGGATTTTGGGTTATTTTGGAAATTTTTAGTTTTTGGGGGTATTTTAGTCATTTTTTGGGTTTCGGAGGTATTTTGGTCATTTTTTGTGTTTTAGAGGTATTTTGGTCATTTTTAGGTTTTAGGGGTATTTTGTTCATTTTTTAGGTTTTAGGGGTATTTTGGAAATTTTTTAAATTTTGTGAGTATTTTGGTTATTTTTTGGGGTTTTGGGAGTAATTTGGTCTTTTTTAGGTTTCAAGGGTATTTTGGTAATTTTTATAAATCTAGTTTTTATGTTGTTTATTTAAATTTTAAATGGGTTTAGTGGGTATTAGTGGATGTATCTATTTAGACCCATTTAATTAAATAACCGAATGGGTCTTTACCCATTTAACCCAAGTATTCAAATAGGTTGGGTTAAGACTTATCCAAATAAATGTGGGTAATGGGTGGGTTCATAGATATGAGTAAAAATTGTCACACTCTTCTCTCAAGTTCACTCACAATCCCAATGGCCAGTAACCTCTACCTTTCTCTCTCTGGCTTTTAATACTTTCATCAATCATCAAACACTTTTTAATGCTTTTGAACTTCAGCTTTGGTTTTTTGCAGGTTCGTGTTTCATTGACGATTGAACAAAAGGCCTCCATTTTGGTATTGTGTCGACATCCGCAACAACATTTTTGCATGACCACACTCCCAATGGAGGCTAAGGTTCTCCCCTCAAGCTCTTAGAAGTTTATACGATCACAACCACACCACCGTTTTGTAGGTTTTACCTTATTTTCGTTCTCCATCAAACCCAATGAATTCTTACAAGATAGATAGCTGGGTCTGCTCCATTGCAATAGCATTATAAAACAAAAAACATTTGGAGTTGTACCCAACACCGAAAAAAAAAAAAAAAAAAAAAAAAAAAACACACACACACACACACACTATTGGACTCTCTGGGGTCCACTTGTAGCAGTGGAGCTAAATAACTATATTAGCTCTACCAAAACACAAAAAATCCCCTTGCAACAGTGGAGGTATAGCTAAATTTTTTAGCTTAATTGCTACGGTGCACATGTATAGATACATGAGCACTGTAGCTGAGAGCTTAAAAAAATCAATTTTTTATTCCTCCAGCCGGATTAAAATATTTTCTTTCCTTTCTTTTTTTCTTTTTCTTTTCTTCTCAGAACTCTCACAATCTCTCAACTTCCAGACCTCTCACGCCACCGACTAACGCCGCCACAAACCCAGCTCCGACCACAGCAATCCTTACCACCACCACCATTACATCTTCTCCCATCTCTCTCTTTCCTCTCTTCTTTGTCTCTATGTCTCCAGCAACCACCACATGAGAAAGAGGAGTTCAGCCACCCACCACCTCACCACCACACACACCCCAACAATTACACACAAAAAAAAAAAAAATCAGCAACCTCTCCAACACCATACACACACCACCACCACCTCCAACACACAAAACCCACAAATCCACCACCACTAAACCCATAAATGCACCATGAACCACCACCAACAACAACCAAAGCAACCCCAAAACCCATTAAACCCACATCACCATCAACACAACCAAAACCAACTCCATCAACCCACTACCACCAATCACCAAACCCATCTCAAAAATAGAGAAAAAAAAAACCCACCGATGAGCAAACCCACCACCACCACCGATCTACACGGACCTAGACCCATTCCACGGACCAAATCCACGGACCCAAACACACGAACCCAAACCACAGCACCACTATGGACCCACCATGCTTAGCCACCGTCGAATTTATGGAATCAAGTAGAAAAAAAAAAAAAAAAGTAGAAAATGAGAGCTGGAGAAAGAAAGAGTGAGGGAGGTTCTGGAGAAAGGGGAAAGTAAAGAAAAAAAAAGGAGAGGATGGAATCCTATGGGTATACGTGTGTGGTGGACAAAATGCAAGAGGAAAAAAGAAAAGAAAAAAAAGGAAATGTATGGATGAAAGAAAGGCAAAGAATAAGAAATTTAAAAATACTACCACAATATTTTCACAATATTTTACAATAAATTTTAATTAATTAGCTAATATTGGTGAGTAAAAATATAATTTCAATCGTGAGTTCAAATTAGAACTAGTAACAACTTTCCATATAAGATTTTGTTACGATTCTTGTGAAAGTATTACAAAAAATATTGTGGATGTAACACTTTTTGTTGAAAATATAATTGTTGAGAATGAATAGAGGAAGAAAAAATAAAGATTATTGTGGCGGCGGCGGCACCGGTAGTGGTTGCGGTAGCGATTGCGGTGGCGGGGGAAGAGTTAGTGGCGGCGGCGGTAGTGGCAGCGGTAGCTGTTGCGGGTGGTTATGATTGTTGTTTATTGTAGTGGATATATTATTTTATTGTAATTGATATATTATTTTATTGTGATATATATATTATTTTATTGTGGTGTTTATATTATTTTATTGTGTTGAAAGCTAAAATAGATCCACTACAGCAGCATGTTTTGTAAAATGAGTAGGTAAAATAGATAAAGTAATTTTTTGTGAAGCTAAAAAGCTAAATTTTAGCTCCACTGCTGTGGATGCTCTTAGCCTTAATGTAATTCCATATTCGCTAGCAAGCATAAATGTTTACTTACTTCTCTTGTTCCACATGAGTTATAAGTCCAAATTCGCAAGCAAAGCATAAATGTTTGCTTACTTTTATTGTTCTAAGTCTAAGTTCACAAACAAGCAGAGATGCAAAGAAACGTATGAATGAAAGAAAGGCAAAAAATAAGAAATTTAAAAATACTACCACAATATTTTCACAATATTTTTACAATAAATTTTAATTAATTAGCTAATATTGGTGAGTAAAAATATAATTTCAATGGTGGGTTCAAATTAGAACTAGTAACAACTTTTCCATATAAGATTTTGTTATGATTCTTGTGAAAGTATTGCAAAAAATATTGTGGATGTAACATTTTTTGTTGAAAATATAATTGTTGAGAATGAATAGAGGAAGAAGAAATAAAGATTATTGTGGCGGCGGCGGCAGCGATTGCGGTGGCAGTGGAAGATTCGGTGGCGGCGGCGGTAGTGGCAGCGGTAGCTGTTGTGGGTGGTTATGATTGTTATTTATTGTAGTGGATATATTATTTTATTGTAGTTGATATATTATTTTATTGTAATAGATATATTATTTTATTGTGATGTTTATACTATTTTATTGTGTTTAAAGCTAAAATAGATCCATTGCAGCAACATGTTTTGTAAAGTGAGTAGGTAAAATAGATAAAGTAACTTTTTGTGAAGCTAAAAAGCTAAATTTTTAGCTCCACTGCTGTGGATGCTCTTAGCCTTAACGTAATTCCATGTTCGCTAGCAAGCATAAATGTTTGCTTACTTCTCTTGTTCCACATGAGTTATAAGTCCAAATTCGCAAGCAAAGCATAAATGTTTGCTTACTTTTATTGTTCTAAGTCTAAGTTCACAAACAAGCAGAGATGCAAAGAAACGTATGGATAAAAGAAAGGCAAAGAATAAAAAATTTAAAATACTACCACAATATTTTCACAATATTTTTACAATAAATTTTATTTAATTAGCTAATATTAGTGAGTAAAAATATAATTTCAATGGTGGGTTCAAATTAGAACGAGTAACAACTTTCCATATAAGATTTTGTTATGATTCTTGTGAAAGTATTGCAAAAAATATTGTGGATGTAACACTTTTTGTTGAAAATATAATTATTGAGAATGAATAGAGGAAGAAAAAATAAAGATTATTGTGGCAGTGGCAGCACCGGTAGTGACGGTGGTAGCAATTGCGGTGGCGGTGGAAGAGTCGGTGGCGGCGACGGTAATGGCAGCGGTAGCTGTTGTGGGTGGTTATGATTGTTGTTTATTGTAGTGGATATATTATTTTATTGTAGTTGATATATTATTTTATTGTAATAGATATATTTATTATTATTTATTGTGATATTTATATTATTTTATTGTGTTTAAAGCTAAAATAGATCTACTGTAGCAGCATGTTTTGTAAAGTGAGTAGTAAAATAGATAAAGTAATTTTTTGTGAAGCTAAAAAGCTAAATTTTTAGCTTTACTGCTATTGATGCTCTTAGCCTTAACGTAATTCCATATTCGCTAGCAAGCATAAATGTTTGCTTACTTCTCTTGTTCCACATGAGTTATAAGTCCAAATTCGCAAGCAAAGCATAAATGTTTGCTTACTTTTATTGTTCTAAGTCTATGTTCACAAACAAGCAGAGATGCATGCTTACTTCTATTCTTACACGAATCATAAGTCTAAGTTTGCAAGTAAGCAATGTCTTGTCTTGCCTACTACATATGCATAATAATCCTACATATAGTAGAACTTCTAGGTGAGTTCTACATGAGATTTACTTTAACAAAATTGAAATTGAGGTTGACTTGAAGCTTTCCTAGGTGTGTTTCAAAGCCAAATTTGGATTTGTGTTTCTGTAAGTATTGATAAATACTTTTAATTTGCAAAGTTATTTATATATATATATGTGTGTGTGTGTGTATTATTCTAACGCTATTCATAAATAGTGGGTTGCTTTACTTGCTTAAAAATTTGTCACACAAATGTTAAATGTAGTAAATTTTATTGCACTTGAAATATCACTATAATTGTGTTTGTGAGAGATATATTACTCTTAAATGTTTGGTTTATGTCACAATTAATGTAACTTTGATAAAAGGTATATCATGTTTTTTTTTATAAATCACTTTTCTCTTGAATCCAAGCTTTTATTTAATATCTATTATTGTTTAATACATGCAAAACTTCTGAATAATTAGTTGTCATTTACTATTAAATTTATAAGATTGGTGGTTTACTTTTAATGCCGAAGCACCTTGACATATCACTTTAATTTTTGGTAAGCATGATAGTTGTAGGAAAGAAATTTATTCTAAGAGTGTGTTATCAAAAAATATTATGGAACAAAAAAAAGCATTGAGCAATATAACCTTTGTAAAGGTTACCTAAAGTCTAACTTGATCCTAATTCCTCAATTTTTTCATTTTGCACCCCATACTGATAGTAAGATAGTTTACATTTGCTCCAAACATTACCAAATCTTTTTTTTTTCCCCTATTTACTCCTAACTTTTTAGGAGAATTCCCATTAATTAAAAAAAAATCACAACTTTAAAAAAAAAAACCAATTAGAATGACTCCCATCTATCTCAATAATTTGTACTTTATATAACATTGTCTTACATTCCAAAACAATAAGTTAAAGGTATATTTTACAATCAAATCACTCAACAGAATACCCACCCTCATCTGCGCTATTCCTCAAAAGGACTATTCACAATTGTGAGTCCTTATAGTTGTTAATAAAGGCTAGTTTAACCCAATATATGCCAAATGTGGGACTCAATATCACACACCCACATATACACAATCAATCAAATCGAGGTATCATAATCTCCTCGACTTAAAACCGTAACATACTCATTAGGGTCCACTTTGTGGGGTAGTATGTCTGAGCTCACACAAGGTTATTGGGCTGGCCCTAATACCACAAATATTGTCAAGCTCCAAACCCAACCAAGAGGGCTAAGTACACAACAATAGCCATACACTTACAAGTGTTTTCACCTTATAAGCATGTGGTGCCTTCAAGGAGCTATAATAGACCTCGAAAATTGTCATATTAAATCAAATCCAATTAGGCACAAAAGTCCAAAATAATAATAATAATTTCCAACATCACTAAAAAGAAACTAATCTATAAGACTAAGGGTCTGTTTGGGATCCGCTTATTTTACTGAAATTGAAAACTTTTTGATAAAAATACTGTAGATAAAGGTAAATGTTAGTTAGAATAGTACAGTGGAACCCATAAATAGTATTAAAAAGTGTAGTGGAACTCATGAATAGTAGCAAAAATAAATTGATTAGTAATATAGGTTGGCAAAAAATAAGCTAGCTAAACAAACACTAAGAGTCTAAACAAAAGATAATTTTTAAACATAAAAGTTCAAATCTCATTCCAGCAAATCCTAAACTTCACTCATGCGCACATCCTAGTGGAAGCCCATAAACATGCTCAGGGATGGAACCACCTGTGGACAAGGGGGCAATGGATCCCTAAATTTTTTTTAAAAAAAAAATTATTATATATGTGTACTAATTTTAGCAATTTTGTTCTATAAAATTACATTTTCTTTCTCTTTAACAATATCATTGATTCTTTTAAGAGTAATTTTATACTCATAAACTATTTTATAATATTTTTATAAATTGTTTTGGTAGCAAATTCTTATTAGTTCGCATATAGGCACACCACTCATATCATTTTTTTTTTTATTTACTAGTAACTACTTATCATATCGGTAATTTATAATAATAAAAACTTGTAACTCTAGCATTTTTCTCATTTTAGCGACTATAAAAAAATTTATAGATCTAAAATCTAAAAATATATATATATATACAAGCCCCAAAATAGAAATCGCTTAACAAAAAAATTACCAATAAAACTAAAAATAAAATCAAGCTCAATTAACTAATTTTATCCAAAATAAATAATCCTGCCCTTTAAAAAATTCTAAACAAAAATAATTTTGTTCTTATCCACACACACACACACAAAAACAAAAACAAAAAAAAAAAAAAAAAAAAAACTCAGCAGTTAATAGCAGAATCAGAGGTTGAAACTGCCACACACAGCCAACAGTAAAACTGCCTTCCCTAACTCAAAGTTTTGGCTCTATCCCTCTACATGCTACTCTTCAGGATCAAAATTTGAAAGGGAAAAGGGGGGTGAGTTGACAATTTAATAAGTAACCAAATTCTAACTAACTAAAACAAGCATATAGATTGACAAAATAATACATTGTGCATTATGTCAAATATTTCACATGTATTTCACAAGAGCGTTGCATTTAATTCTTGATAGAAACTACAATTTTTATACTTGTTGTCTCAAGATTCTTTTAGGTTTAGGCTTTTCTTTGAGGAACATTAGACTATTTGTAAGGTTTGGTGTCTATTGATCCAATAGACTACTAGATCCCTCCAAAAGAAAAGTATATATATATATATATATATGATCGTTCCGAAATACATAAGATTGGTCCTCTGTTCCCTTTTCACAGGTGACGCTAGTTTGTATTTCTAGCACGAGTCAAATATCCTATACTGCCAAGGATTTCTAGCTTTGATATAGGTAGGGTTGTAAACAAGCCAAACTTTACCAATTAGTGCATATTTGAACTTGGTTTGTAAGTAAAAGTCAAAAACTTGAGTTTGGCTTGAGCACGTGATAAGCCTAAAATAATATATGAGCTTGAGATCGTGGGAAAACCAAAAAGTTTGAGCTTGTCTTGATTAAGCCCAAACTCAAGCTTAAGTCAAGATTTTGAGCTAGAGATCTAACAAAATTACATTATCGAATGCTTAAATCTCCAAAATCAAGTTTTAAAAAAAAATAGTGTACTCATTTTATCATGCTTCTAGTCCTATTTATGATTAGCTATTGTTAAAATTACAATTTTACATAATTAAATTCATTCATTCATTATTTGTCTATAGTTTTTGCATTTATTCAAAGCACAATTTTTGCAAGCAAAAGAAAACTTCAAAATTGGTTTTCCACGGAGAAATTAAGCAATAAAAAAATGCTACTAGACACAAAAGCAATTCTCACACCACTTTCTCTATTTATTTATTTTTTTTTTTTCCTTTGTGATGTTCTTTTCTTTTTCTAAATAAATTGGATGTTATATTGTTTGTGCATGTGATAAAAGATGGAGCTACTTCAACATTTTTGCCATCCAGAACATCCCTTGGTCTTCAATGAAGATGAGAGACAAGAACGTTACTGTTATGGGTGTTGGGAACTAATATTTGGTCCTAGTTATAGGTGTATAAAATGTGAGATATTTACGTATCCTCATCATAAATCATGTGCAGAACTACCCCTTGGATTGTACCACCCTTTGCATCCAATACATCCTCTTATTCTCTATAATGAAAGGACATATCGGTATGATGAATATGGCAAATATGAAGAATATGACAAATGTGAACTCTGTAAAGAAAATCATGATGAATACACTTATCGATGTTACTATTGCAACTTTAACCTTCACGCCAAATGTGCTATTTTACAACTTAAAGCCAAATTCCATGACCACCCATTGACTCCCATTGGCAAGTCAATCATGTTCACTTGTGACATTTGTGGCAAAGAAGGAAAGGGTGTCCCTAATCTGTGTGGTCCATGCAGTCTTTGGATTCATAGAAGTTGTGCTTCTTACCCACAAAGAGTCAAAGTTATACGTCACAGGCATCCACTCCACCTCACCCATTCTTCCCTTGAATTCCATCAAACTAAGTCTCGATTTTGTCAACTTTGTGTTCAAAAAGTGGACACACACTATGGGCTTTATTATTGCTCCAAATGCAATTTTGTTGCCCATCTTGATTGTTCTTTGGACACGAGAAACCTGGAATACATAAATTTTTTGGAACATAAAGACGAAGATGAAGATTCAGAGTTCGATGAATCAATTGACTTAACAACTTACAAAGTCAAAAAATTCATTGAAAGAGAGGATGGAACTCAAATAGCCACAGAAATCACACACTTTAGTCATGATCATGACTTAAAGTTTGTTAATGAGGCTCAAAATAACCAAAAATGCAATGGGTGTGCACGAGACATTTGCCCTCCTTTTTATAGTTGTGTAAAGTGTAACTTCTTCCTTCATGAATCTTGTGCAAAATTACCCAAAAAAAAACGACACCCCCTTCATCGACACCCACTCACCCTCCTCTCAAAGTCACCTAGTAGGAGTAAGACATTTGTGTGTTATTCATGTGGTTGGCATTGCAATGGTTTCATCTATACTTGCGAGACATGCATATTTGAACTTGATGTTCAGTGTAGTTTGACACCAGACATCCTTACCCATGAAGGTCATGAGCACCAACTTATCCTCTCTAGCACAGCTTATTTACAATGTTGCACTGCTTGTGGTGATAGAGGAAACCATGTATTCCGGTGTACCACTTGTGAATTTGCATTGGACTTCAAATGTGCAACACTACCACTTTCTAAAATGTACAAAGAACATGAGCATCCATTCACTCTCTGCTATTCTGCTGAAGATGACTCTGGTGAATATTATTGTGATATATGTGAAGAAGAACGAGACCAAAAGCATTGGTTCTATTACTGTGAAGAATGTAACTATCCTACTCATCCCAGGTGTATTTTTAGAAGATCCCCAAATTTCAAGTAATACATATAATGGCAACCTCTTTAGAGTTGCTGACATATTTGATTATCACCCACACTCAGTACTTTCAATGAGGAAATTATAAACCACCCTTAATGTCACAGTTGTTGTAATCCTTGTAAAGAGTTTATTTGTCAATGTGCCCAATGTAATTTCAATATAAACAAATATTTTTTATAAAAAAAATATTGTTTTTATTCCATAATAGACTTAGTCCTCAAAATTATTGATGTGTGAAATTCATCAAATGAAATATGCAGCAGTTGTTTTTAGGATAAATTACCATTTTACTTTCTAACGGTTACACTATGAGCCAAGTTGGTCCCTAATGTTTCAAATTTGTTTGTTTGTCCGCAACCTTTTGTTATTGTGTCAAAATGGTCATTGTCGTTAAATTTTGGGGGAAAAATGTGTACGAGGCTAATGGTGATAATGATTTTTTTTTTGAGATAGTTATAATATGTTACTAATAAATTCACAACTCGAACTCTTTCTTCTCTAGAACCCTAAGTACTTTATGCAAGGGTAGGTACCAATTGTTTTTATGCCCCCTGGATTTCCACACAGCTGCAAGTTTCGCAATATGTAACCCCTTTTGATGACATTTCGGCATGTCAGTTCTTTCTCGCAAAGGTGGGATACGTGGTACTTAACCTCCCTAAAAGATATTTTAGACTCAAATTGATGTGAGTCTGGGAGTACGAGATACCTCTTAAAAAGAGGCAAAAGGAGTCACCACCTAGTTCTAGGTCTAGGAACCAAAACATGACTCCATGAAGGTCTTCCCACTAGACAAGGTCCGAAGTTAGGGTACACGATAGGAAGAGGTTAGGCACCCTAAGCCTATCCAGCAGTAGCTAGAGGTCGTCTACAGGTCATGTGAAACAAATATGGAAAGCATAGTAGACATGTGAAAGGCAAACTATCATGTGAAGGTCCAAGAAAGGTGTAAGCATATGCACAACTAATCTTGTGAACATGAAAGAATGTGAATATCCAAACATGTGAACATACAAGCATGTGAAGATATGAACATTCAAGCATGTGAATATCTAAACATATGAACATGTGAGCATCTAAACAAGGGAAGATGTGAGCATACAAGCATGTAAGCATATGAGCGTTTAAGCATGAAGACATGTGGACATGGTTGAATGTGAAGATATGGACATCCAAGCACGTGAGCATGTGAACACGAATACATGTGACAATATGATCATCAAAGTGTATGAGCATGGGAACATCCAAATATGTGATCATCAAAATGAATGTGCGATCATCAAAGCATGTAAACATGTGAGCATGAGAGCATACGTGCATGCGAACATGTGAGCATACAAGCATGTAAGGATATATAAGCATGTGAGCATCTAAGCACGTGAGCATCTAAGCACATACCTTTTACTACTCAATCACCTCATCATTTAAGCACGATCATTAAAGCGCGTAAGCAAACATCCAACTGCATGATCACTTAAGCATCTAAACATATTATCATCCAAGGGTGTGCACATGTGGATATCAAATAAAGGGTTGAATACTTAATGATAATTAATGATTAAGTCTTATGAAAGAGTGACACTTAATTGGAGTGGAGTCTTCCTGAAATCTTGAATGTCTTTCCTTTATTAAACTCAACATCATTTATTAAAAGTACTCTTGGTCTTTAAATGTGTTTTTGCCTTTTAAAGTGTTCTTTAATCAATTGACTTTTATTCCCTTAAGGTCCATCTGTTTGGGTGGAAAATATGAAGGATGGAAAATAGAGGAAGGAAAATAGGAAGGAGAGAAAACTTGAGAGAAAGTTTTCCCTCCAGGCCCTTTTTTTTTCCTTCCAAATCGGAAGGAAAATCTGGAGAGAAAAGTGTTATGGTAGCACTTTTACAAAAATACCCTCTTCCCCCCCTTTTTTTTTTTTTCCAACTTTCTCTTCTCTCTCTTTTTTTTTTTTTTTTTCAACGTGACCTACTGATCTTCAACTTTTTTTTTTTTTCAACATTACCTGAACTTTTTTTTTTCAACGTGACCTGCTGATCTTCAACGTTCTTTTTTTTTTTTCAACGTTACCTGAACTTTTTTTTTCAACGTGACCTATTGATCTGCAACGTTCTTTTTTTTTTTTTCAACGTGACCTAATCTAATTTTACATTATAATAATAAAATAATAATATAAAGTTATATATATGATGTGATAAATTTTATATTATGTAATGAGTACAAATAAATCTATTTCTTACATATTATGTAGCAAGGGCATAATAGTCAATTTATATACATTACATTTTCATCCTTCCATTTTTCTCTCCAACCGAATAAAAGAGTTTTCCACCCTCCCACTTTTCCTCCCCTCCAACCGAACACACAAGAGGGAAAACTAAATATTTTCCATCCTCCCACTTTTCCACTCCTCCAACTGAACGGACCGTTAGATAACAAATTAGTTTGAATTTAAATATCTGGGACTATTAGGAAGTATCATCAAATTAGAGAAGCCATCAAATGCTTTGTCCTTTCCTAATTAACATTCAAATTCAAATTCAACTATCTTCAATATATTGGGCAATATGATCTATTCAATGTTAAGCATTTTGGAATTAAACCATTAAACCCTTTAGGAAAGATTAGCAACTAATACCTCATTATTCACTTGCCTTTTCCTTAATTGACTTTTCGGTTTGAATTCAATTTAGTTGTTTTTTATCATTAAAGCTTGATTACCTCAAGAAAAGATTTTAATCTAGAATTTGACTTTAATCTTTTAGGGAAAATCTTCCAATTAATGCTCAATTACCTTCCATAATTATCTTTCAGATTTTATGACCATTTTGATTAACCCCAGAAGTTAAAAAAGGAAAGAAAACTATATACAAGATTTTTAGGTATTTTTGGTATTTTAAATATATTGCATGTGATACAAAAGGAAACAAAACAAGTTAACAAATATCCATTTAAAGCAAATAAAACAAATAAGGAAAGATAATAAAACATGGCATTAAAGCAAATAAAGAAAAAAAAATCCGGGTTCTGCCTTGATTGGCGTACGCCATAAGAAATATGTGTACACATCTTTTTACCGGCATACGTGTCTAGGCTTCAAGACAGATTCCTGGAAAAAGCAACAAGAACAAGATGATGTGTACGCACCTTTTGAGGTAGATTCTAGAGTTTTAACATATTTGCAACAAAACAAAGAAAGTAAATCAAACAAAAAACACAGAACATGATATGATACATAATATTGTATTCAATAATTAAAACAACATAAAAACACCAAATAAACAAGAATTGACTGTTCCCTCGGCTGAAATCAACTACCGAATTAACAACTTGGATAAATGTCAGTTTTTGGATATGTGGTTAAGAAACCTAAGATCAATGAAAAGATGACTATGGGATCACAAAATGGTTAGTATGATTGAGAAATCATGAGAAAATAATTAGTTTTACAATAACCAAGGGTTTAAAAACTTAATCAAATCCTCATAAAAACTCTTCTCACACTCTTAAAAACTCAATAAGTATTCTGGAGTCATTGTAGCAGAGCTTCCGCTATGGGTGAAAAGTGGGGATCTTTTTGGTGGTGCAAAGTGGGGTTATATATAGGCTTAGTGAGGCTAGGGTTTTGTAAAGGCTAGGGTTTTTTTTTATTTTTTTTTTATGATTGGCATTTTAATCAATCAATGGGCCAAATCAATTGACCAAAAATCCCACCAAAAAGGAAAAAAAAAAAATTAGTTTTAGGCTTCTAACCAAAAGAGTGCGTTATTAAACTAAGTGTGTATGCATCCATATGCACACGTATGCACTTTTTGTAAGCCTCCTGAAAATTGGGCTTCAAAAAGGGTTTAGGGCTTAAAAAAGGACTTTGGGCTTTGTACTTGGTTTCTTGGATCACATTTTGGGCCCTATTAAGTCACTAGGCTCCATAGATGGTGTTGATAATTTTGGTAGAGATTTCATTTCTCGTTATTGGGATTGAGGGGCTTGGATATAGGTCAGAATGAAATGGGATGCCTACAATTGCCATATTGCTTGAATAAAAAAAAACTCAAAAAATTTCTCTCACAAAAAAAAATTCTCACCAACCTAACACCCACTTTCCCCAAAAAGAAAAAAGAAAAAAGAATCCTCAATGAAATTTGGGTGGAAGTGCTAATTAGCAACGACAACCCCTCATCAAGTGACCACAAACAGAGAGAAAAATTCACAATCTTCGTAACCGTTGTCATAGATCATATGTGGAAAGTGAGAAATCAAGTACTATTCGATGAAAGTATTGATTTGGAAAAAGAATTTAAAAATCAACCAAAGATTCTAAGTGCATAGCAATGTAAATTAGATCCATTGGCACAAAGAGAAAAGGAAAGAAGAGCCAAAGTGGAGAAAGATGGAACATAGAACAGTAAAGATAAACTACAATGCGATGAATGTGAGCAATAGTGGTGGCAAAAGAGCACAATCTAATGTAGGTGATCTTTGAAGGGGACTCATTGATGCCGTTGTTGCAAGAAAGCCTAGGCTTCCTTGGGGATTTCCTTGGGAAAGTAAGTGTTAGGTTGGTGAGAAATTTTGAGAGAGAATATTTTTAGTCAAGCCACGTGGTAGTCAATGTGGAACCCAAGTGGCATAAAAATAACTTTTTTATATCATTGTAAGCCATGTAAGGATTTTTCATCCAAAACATAACTATAGAGACTATTTTGACACAATACCAAAAAATTAAGGATTAAATTGATACATTTTGAATCGTTAGAGACCAATTTAACACAATGTAAACATTAGGAACCAAAATGGTAATTTATCTTACTTTTTAAAGCACTTTCTTGGTATCATAGTTCGAATAAGATATACAGTTTTTCTGCTACCGTTCAGATCGAGGCAGAGCGTCGACACTAACATTTACACTATGCGCCAAATTGATCCCTAATGTTTCAAATGTGTTAGCTTAGTCCATAATATGTGCTATTGTGTCAAAATGCTAATGTGGCTAATGGTCTTTATGCTTTAGCTATCAAGGTAGATAAGTACTTTACCATTTTACTAGTTTCTTTTAAATGGTATTTTGGTTCTTCTATACTTAGAGAGTTGTTCTAAGTTACTATATAAATAATTTGGCTCCAATTAATAAATCAATGTGCGTTTTGCATAAACTTAGTGAATTTTTCTACTTTCAAGTCTTATTTCTTAGGTGAATTTCCTTTGGGTGGTGAGTCTTGTTCTAAACCTATTTGGTGGATTCCACTGAGTGATTAACTTATTTAAACCCTGTATTCTTGTAAAATTCCTTTTGATGGTGATAATTTGTATCACATCAGTATTTTTCCTAGGTGGTGCGATATTTATCAACCTTGTGTGTTTGGTTAGTTTTATCTTTCCAAATACATCTATCCCATTTTCTGTATCAGTTTGATATGACTATTTTTTTTCAATCTCAACCATTAAATAAAATAAAATAAAAGAAAAATTGAAGGTAAAAAAGTGGAAATCATAAAAAAAATTTGAGAGGAAAAGGGTGTAATTGCACCCTTACCCATTCCAGCAATGTAACGCCTGAAAGAAAAATAAATTTAATGCTAGTAATGGGCAACAACTAGTTGTGGATGTTAATCATAAGGATGTAAAAGAAAGGGAAATTTTCAAATGAAGAGGGTGTAAGTTCAACAGTTGTATCCATGGTGACAATTCCAAATTAGTCGGCAATAATATGCAATAATCACTACAAAAAAAAAAAGCGGGCTTTAGCTGCGTTTCACAAACACAGCTATAGACCCTAAAAACGTAGCTATAAAAATAGCTTTGTTTCTATAGCCACGTTACAGCTTTAGCCACTCGACAATAGCCCCCCTGTAGGGACCTATAGCTGCGTTTTTTTGCCCCCATAGCTATGTTTTCCCACCCCCTAAAGGATGAGACCTATAGCTGTGTTTTTTTACAAAACACAGCTATAGACCCGCTTTGGGCTCTGTTTAAAACGCGGCTATAGGTGCAATTTTGGTTGCGTTTTAAAAACGCAGCTAAAGCCTCCTACAACTGTGTTTTTAAAACACGGCTATAGGTTTTTTTAAAACCAGAAACAAAAAAAAAATCTGAGTTTTTTTTTTTTCCAAAAAAATTCAAAATCAAACACAACATGCTCACAATACAAACACATCCAAAAATTCAAAATCAAGTACAACATCCTGACAATACAAACACAACATGCTCCAAAATATAAGAACATAGTCCCATGAATCTCCTCTCATTCAATAAAACCAACCCAAATCTGAAACTAATCCATTCAAGGAACACAAAAGCACAAGCTCAGAAACACAAAAGAACAAGCTCAAGAACACAAACTCATTTAAACATAAGCACAATATTAGCAACACAATAGCACAAATTCAAGCACAAATCCAAAAAATTCAAAATCAAAACTCAAATCCAAATCGAGACAGACACAAATATCACTAGAATATCCACTTCATTCAAAATTTTCAGCATTTCCTCCATTTTCTTACTAACTAAGTGTAAAATAATTATAAAAAAAACTAAATTTATAGAAAAATCAGTGTGCTTAAGATGAAGAAAAAAAAAAGAAAGAAAAAACAAAGTAACTGCAAAGAAACAAAAAAAAAAGCGTTGAACTAGAGTGAAGAAGGAAGAGAAAAAAGGAAAAAAAAAAAAAAAAAACCTGGTGGCGTGACTTGCAGAAGGAGGAGCAAAAAAACAAGGAAAAAAAAAAAAACAAGAAGCAGCAGCTCCAAATAAACAAAGGAAAAAAAAAAAAAAAAAGTTACGTTGGAGTGAAGGAAAGAAAGAAAAAGGAAGGAAAAAAAAGAACGAAGCACTGAAGGATAATGCTTTGGAGTGTGTAAAGAAGAAAGAAAGTAAAATAAAATTAAAAAAAAAAAAAAAAAGATGAAAGTGGGGGTAGGTGGGAAAGGGGAGGGGGGGGGGATGTGGGAAAAGAAAGAAAAAGGTTTATTTTATGTTACCTATAGCCGCGTTTTTTAAAAACGCGGCTATAGATAACCTCTAGCTGCGTTTTAATACACAGCTATAGGTTAGCTCTAGCCGCATTTTCTAAAAACGCAGCTATAGGTCCCCCTTAAAAATTTATTCGGCTGGAGGACCTATAGCTGCGTTTTTTTAAAACGCAGCTATAGATTAAGTCTATAGCCACGTTTTTTGTAAATGATGTAATACACACAAGAAGACTTAATTACACTCAATTTTTTTTTGGTTAAATCCACCTAAAACTGAATATTCTTTTGATATAAGTATATTTTAAAGACAATTAATCCAAATATTTAACTTGCATAAAATTCAAAGAACAAAATTTGAATTATATAAATTAATAATATATCTTATGCACATTGTGCATGTGCATGTGCGACTAGTGTGTGTGTATATATATACACTCTCATGGAGGAAAGTATAGGAATAAGATTTTCTATGCGACACATTGTTAGAGAAATTTTTATTTAACCTTCCGCCTCATCTTTTGATTAATGTCATGCGTCACTCTTCCTTTGAAAAAAAAAATTTACTATTCATTCAACCTTTCACCTAAGCAAAGATTTTAATAACTTGATTCATTTAGTGTTCCACCAAACAAAGGTTGTAAATAAATTATTTATTTATATTCAAAATAAATTATTTATTTATATTCAAAATAAATTTATTTATTTTCTTAGTAATTAAATTTTAATAATAAAAATTGGGCAACCACATAATGTGTGTGTATATAAAAAATATATTTTGCATGTTAGTTGATATTTGATAATGTGTAATTCTAACATGTTAGTTGTATAAAAAATTGCCAAGTATGTATTCTAACATGTTAGTTGATATTTGATAAAATTTTGAAATAAAAGATGTCCAAATATATGTTATCCTAAGTTACCAACTAATAATTTCGTTCCAGGTTCTCAAAAAAAAAAAAAAAAAATTCCACATATTTTATTCCAAGTTGCAATAGCTTAAAGTTTTGTCGTGCATTCAATGAGAAGCAAAACACAAAAGAAAAATTAATAATACATGCAATCGAAAATATAGAAAATACTATATAATTATATCAATCATTTTTTTGTGGTCATTCAAATAATATATTTGTATACTAAATTATATCAATCATTTTTTTTTTTTTTTGAGGAACAAATTATATCAATCATAACAATTCACATTTCCTTCATTTTTAATGATATGTAATATAATTAATTCTAATATATAATACTTCCTGAGTATCATACTTTTTCTTTTCTTTTTTGAGAAAGTGAATATCATACATGAACCATATATAAGGATTTCATTTTACAAAATATTTTCATATGAACTCATAATCTACTGGTCAAATAAATGCACAGGTATATCAACAATACAAGTAACCCATACTAAATTACTATTTGTAGAAATAAGACGTAACTTATATTTTCTATTTTTATTATTTTTTAAAAAAAAGACAATTTATATGTTACACCCTTTAAAACTGTTCAGTTCCTTTGACAAAACGAGCCTAATATATTTACTCCATAGAGAATGGTAATTACGCTTAAAAGAAGAATGTCGTGTCATTATTTATTCAAACAACCCTGTCAACAATACAGGAACTCCAAGGACTGAATCAAAAAGGAGCAGATAAATGATTTGTTCAAAACCAGAAGAATCATGTGACAGCATTTTATGTACATGTACATGTGATAAAATGACTCAAATCTTGTCCACGAAAGCAACTTCATATTTATTTGGTAGAGATTTCTATTTTAAACGGGCTTAAGCAAAATCTAATGGGATTCTGGCCACAATTTCAATGGAAAACCATGCTCGCTCATGCTGCCTCTAGACAAACTTTTTAATCTCTGCCAAAACTGCCTCTTCCTCCCCATCCTTAAAGGCCCTGAAATAGAGTGTCTTCTGAAAGACCCAAATTCTTGCCCCTCAGGTCTCATTGATGTACTTAGCAAATCTGATACTGATAATGCTATCTTGGTGTCATAGCTAGAATCATAGCCAGGAAGTGGTTGATGAGATTGTGAGACTTCCATGATCTCGCCGGACTGTGTCCTAGCCTTACTATCTAAATCAATCAAAACATCATCTTGGCTGCAAGTTTTTGACCCTATATCCTGTGTTTCATCAAACTCATTACAAACTAGCTTCAAGGCCTGAACAACTTCACCCATGAAAGGGCGATGAGTTACTTCTGGTTGCACACACATTGATGCAATTGCTGCTACTTTAGCCACACTATTGAATGAAACATTCGACTTTATAGCTGGATCAATGATTGTTTCTAAGCCCTCCTTGCAGGTGAGAAGTGGACGGGCCCAAGAAACTAGATTTTCTTCACCTGGTGGCTGTGACAAATCTACAGGCTTTCTTCCTGTTAGAAGCTCAAGGAGGACAACACCATAGCTGTAAACATCACTTTTCACAAGAAGATGTCCAGTCATCGCATATTCAGGAGCTAAGTAACTGCAAACAAGATGTTACTAGGATAAGAGAGGATATCATATTTGGAAAAGTTACACAAACAATACAGCACTCATATGAAGAAACTACAATTCTCAGACACGGATAGAGAAACAGAGCTAATAGATTAGCCTAACTGCAAAACATGGGTTAGGATAAATTGTGGAAAATTCAATGATCACAAGAAATTTATTTTCTATGTAATTTTTTTCCGAAAACATCAACATGATAGGACTTAAAGATATTATGATGCATGAGAGCAATGAAGTCCATACCCAAAAGTTCCCATAACATGCGTCGAGATGTGTTTGTTTCCCTCATCCAATGCAGTTCTAGCCAATCCGAAATCTGAGACCTTGGGTGTAAAATCATATTCCAATAAGATGTTGCTAGACTTGAAGTCTCGATGTATAACACGCGGGTTTGAGTCTTCATGTAGATAAGCTAAGCCCCGAGCTGCACCAAGGGCAATCTTCATTCGGGAATCCCAATCAAGTGGATCAGTTTCCTTGTCAACACCTGGAAGCACACAAAATGAATGCATTCAGAAAATAACACCTTGAAGCTTATGACATGAAGTCACAAATATCTAACACCTCAACCATTAAAATGCATAGTAATGAGAAAAATAGTTGAACTTAGACTTACCATGTAAATGAGATTCGACACTCCCATTGGGAACTAGTTCATATACTAGGCAGCGAGTATGGTCCTCTGTGCATATGCCAATCAATTTAACTAGATTTCGGTGGTGCAGACGGCTTAGCATCTCAACTTCTGCCAAGAACTCACGGCCACCATGCTGATCAGCTCTCTTGAGAATCTTCACAGCTACCTCCTTCCCATCATCTAAAATGCCACTGTAAACAAGCCCAAACCCACCTTCTCCAAGTATTCTTGAAGGATCAAAGTTATTAGTGGCTCTCTCTATGTCATTCAAAGTGAAGTTCTTAGCAGTTCCTATATATGTTAATGTGCCAGAACTAAAAGACATTGATGTAGAACCACGCATGCTTCCTAACAGCATAGATCTGGCTGCCCCTGTTGATATTCAATTTCAGTCTATTTTGCAATGATCTTAATAAAAATTCAAATAAAAATATGAAATTTGAGTAGAGATATTGTTTAGATGTTGCATAAATTTCCCAAAGACTCATAAAACTTCCAGGTTCAAGATACATGTGACTTGTAAACTGGTTAAACAATCAGAAGAATAAGATCAAAATGAAGTACCTGATGGTTTTGTAGGAGAGGGCATTAAAGAATGTGAATTTTTTTCGGGATGATGAACGCAAGAGCCACATTTCAACACAAAAAGCCATGCAAGTCCCACAAATATAATCAAAACAGTGAAAGATAATAGTACGATTAAAGAAATCATGCTTCCACTAAGACCGTCTTTTTTTCTCCTTGGCACATCAACCCCTAGAGGTTTTATTATCCTTCCATTGTTTCCATGGCCAGCATATGGCCCATCATCCATTGCAGAAATGCTTGAAGGTGCTGATGGGGGAGACGGGGGAAGACCTGTACAGATGTAAGAGATTCAGAAGTAGAAATCCAGACACAGGAAGTAAAAATGAAAAACAAATTGTTTTTCAAAGTAACCTCAAGATAGATAAAGTGGACTGCTATTTTTCTCGCCAGGCTTAGTAACTTCATGATTGTAACAAAAAGAAAAATGCTAACTCTCCGTATAAACTGCTCTAAGAAGCAGGTGGTGCATGCTTCTTTGAGAAATCACTTATTTAAACTTCAAGTGCCCTTAAAATTTATACAGGGCTCAATTATCCAAAATATTGTTAGAAGCAATTTTTCTTGAATTTGTCCAAAAAAGCACAAAGCTAAGGAACAATATATTACCTGGATAGTGAACATAGAATACTTCGTAGGCACCAAAAACTGAAGCCTTTATGGAAACCTGTCTGTGCCAGAATTTTTTATAGATAAAAAGTGCAGTAGTATCATTGAATTTTACTCCTTTAGGAACCAGGTTGATGAGGACACTGGTTTTCTCTAGCTGCTGACTAGCTGCATCTGCTCCCATAATGCGAACTTGGCTATGGTTTAATGAAACACCTGCCGCAATTTCCTCAGCAAGCTCTGAAACCAATTGAAAGAATGTGTATATAGACACACTAAGGCTGATTTTAACTTGAATTGGCCATACACAACCACAGGGTGACCCAGGAGGTGTATTTGTTAGAGGCTCTGAGCATGTCACCGCTGTACAATCTGCAAGCAGGATAAAAAATGATGAATAATTTGTGATGATAAGAATGTGATTGTTTGCAAGTCTAATAGAAATGACATTTAGATTTTAAGTAATGAGAGCTAATCAGCTAAATGTTAATGTACCTTCATTAGGAGGTGGAGGTGGCAGTGTCAAAACTGTTGATGGTGGTGCAGCCTTTGTCTTCTTCTGGTAGGAACTCATTGGTGAAATTCTAGGCGAATGGATGGGCACTTGCAGATACAGAACATGATCATAGTAAGGTACCAATCATTAGTTTTGTAAATGAACCAAAGAATTCAAAGTAAAAGCAAAGACTGTAGGGATTCTTTTCCATACTATTGAAGTGGCTTGAGATGATTGTCGGTGATGGTGAAGGTGCAGGCAAACCCTTGCTTATTGATAAAGGATAGGGAGATTGGAATGGAGGGACAGAAGGGCCTATAGAATATAAATTTTAAAAAATATGTTTAAGAAGATAAAAATTATATTTAATGATTTAATATTCAATATCTAAGGACTATGTAAAAACTTATTAGGATCTTTCTATCCAGAGAATCAAACCTTCCTGGCTGTAAGTGGGGGCATGAATCAAGTAAGATGGTTCTGGGGCAGAATTTCTGAACTTGTTCCTGGAATGATGATGTTTATGATATGGGATTGAAGGGGAAGATGCAGGACCCTGCACCCATTTCTTTGCAGGAACTCCAAAAGATGACACAGAAGGTGGAAGTGCGATACTTGAAGGCCTAATGGGATCATTTTGATGGGTGGCTACAACAAGAAAAGACATTTAGAAGGTTAATATATGAAACTTTTTTTTTCCTACCTAAATTCAGAAAATTACAAATTCTGTATTATACTCCAATTACCTTTAGCTGGAGAGTGGTTCACAGGAGAAAATTTGGGGAATGCTTTATGGGGAGTTGTAGCAACTATCTTGCCATGTGGTTTCCTGCCAGAGCTGAGAGGATGTGATGCAGGAGCAACAGAATGGTCTGTGGCATCATATTGAAGCAGACCACCCAACAATCAACTAAATCATCAACATTTCACAAATGTTCACTGACCAACTTTAAGAGTATAGAAACACAGCTACATACTTGATACGTTTCTAGTTTTTATTTGATCGGAAAAGTTGGTTTCTTCTTTATATGAAATCACGAAATGATGTGCTAATATATATTGGTGGCAAAACATGTTCAACTCAGTATCTACTCCCTTAAATCATGTGAACATATATAGAAACAAGGCATCATCAAGAGAATACGCAAACATTATTTAAAACTTTATTAAGCATTTCCAAAATCTAGATATGTAAAATTCTAGTCAATGTCTAATTATGCAATTCATTTTATAAGGTTCACCTGGAAGCTGTGATGGCTGTTGGCTTGGCCTGAAAGAGTAGGTAGTTGGTGGTTTTTGAGGCAATGTGCTTGATGGTGATGGAACTGGTTCTGCAGCATTAGAGTGACATCATCACAAAGAAAAAGTGGTAATCCTTCTAACTGAATTTTTATACTCAAGAGTTAGTGTCACAAAATGTTCCCTCTGCCTAATATGTAAGTACATTTTTCAGGAGTTGGACAGTGGTAAATGTCTAACAAATCTTTGGCTGTGAAACAGTGACTTCATAACAAATGACAGCAGAGTCCAAAGGCACATCACGGGAGCAGGAGCAGGATCCAAAAGACACATCACCCTCATGGGAAGATAACTGTGCTCACTTTGCAAGCACATGGACAGCATTGTTAGCTCCCATGTAAACCTAGTTAAAGGCGCAGTGCACAAAATTTCAATCCAGCCCTCTAGCCTCTGCCAGGATATGGTGGATCTGCCAATTTGCATTCAGTTCTGGAGCTGACAAAGCATCCAAGATGGGTTTCGAGTCTTCCTCTAAAATTACTTTGCAAAAGAGTTTCTGTTTAGCCCAAATCATCTACCATCTGGTAGCTTCAGCCTTGGCCACCTCTGGACTGTTGTGTATAGGGCCTATAGGCCAACCTTATACATTGTTATTTGACTTCCATAACACATTCACCAAATACAGACCAGTTGAAATTTTTTAGGAATCAGGACAAAACTCATCAACTTAAAAAATAAAACCTAGTGTAATTTAGTCATAGACATTCCAAAAACCCCATAGCAAGGATTATGAAATTCTAATTTTCTACCATCCAATTCTAAATGTGTCAGTTTCACATATGAATCTAAAGACATTCTACAGCATAATTAACATAACCAAACTTCCTCTGCCTGTTGATCACAAAAAAAAAAAAAAAAAATCCTAAGAAACCCAGAAACCATAGTTCACTTCAAATTTGAAGAATCCACATGTACAGTATCAAACTAATAGATAATTCAAGTACAATTCAGTAAAAAAACTAACTTAGCACACTGAAATCCAATCCCATTACCTGTAGATCCATGAACTTTAGTAGCAGCGAGAGTTAAACATATTTTTATCAGTATGAGTATCAGCTGCATCCCCATTTCACATCCAAGGAAATTGGAGCTCAATCCTCAGGATCTAATAGCTTTCACCCAACCATCCATGTAAGAAGAATAGAAGGAAGAGAAAGGTGTGAAAACTGAAATAACACCCTCAGGCAAAGTGTAACTTTAAGGAACAAACAACTATACTCATGTTAAAACTACAGGAACAGACCCACATACAGTATAGCTAAAGTAATGAGAAGGCAGTGTAGTGAAACTGTGAAAGTACAAGGAACTGATTAGGTAAGAAGAACCCAAATGTTCTTTTGTTGAGACTAATAAGCTCTGAAGTTTGCAGAGCTTTGAGAATGCTAATGGGACACTTTTACTTGACATGGGTGGTTAAAGTTCACTAAAACTGATCAAGCAAAAAGCAGTACAGTAAATTTAAACAGCTAGATACTTTTGAGTCAGAGGGGTTGGTGGGGATATATATATGGGAGAGAGAGACTGAGAGAGTATGTTTCATTCAGACATTGTTACTTTTATTGTTTACCGACTACTGAGAGACTGATGAATTTGTGTAATACTTTGCACTAGTTAAATATGTGAATTCTTGACTTTTCCTCAGTTGATTGAGGCAATGATTCTATCAAAGAATTTTGATTATGGATTGGATAGAGTAGTTTAATGTTTGAAAATACATATTAAAGTTTGGGTATATTAGGCTTGATAGTTTCCTTCACAATTACGTCAAACTTGCAATGATGACAAAAGTGACCAATGGATTGGAGACTAGTGATCCAATTGGAATTGTACTACTTTTTGAAAGATTATAGGATCAAGTTTAATTAAGTTGATACTCTAATCTAAGTTCTTTGTGTGGGTGTCTATTAGCCTAATTGATAGTGTTGTACAAGTGATCTAGAAGACTAGAGTCAAATTCTGCTTTCATCGTTAGTCTTCTGATTTGAGATCATTTTAGAAAATCTCTTTTAAATGTCATTAAGTTGCAATTAATATTAAGATAAGAAAAATGGAAGTTCCGTTTTAATGTCTGCAATGCCCCACGTGAATACTGTGATCAACCTGCATGCATGACTACGAGTGCACTGTTTGGAATGTTTGATCATTTAATGCAATTATATGACTTGGAATTATTTCGTTTTTAACTATAATATCACCCCTCATGAAATAGAATGGGTATCCAAAATGCATGTCATGTGCCTTTCAAAAAAAAAAATGCATGTCATGTGTTGTGGCTTGGTCTCAATTCTGACTTCTGATCAAAAGAGGGAAAAAGTTTGATCTTGATCATGCAATTTTACTAGAGAAAAATAGTTAGTTTCATTAAGTAATTAATTAATTAATGACTTTGACCATTACTGAATGTGTGATGTTATAATCAGTAACTTTGAGGTTAATAATGGCAACAAAATAAGGTCATATTAGAGGTGTCTCATCCTCACTCGCTCCTGTTAGGCACGGTTTAGATAAGGATGATTGAAAGTATTTTGTTATCCCTAATAAAGTGACTCTAGTGAAATGAAAGAAGAAGCAAAAAAGATGATTGTGAGAATGCGAAAAAAGAGAGAAACAAGTATCTTAAAAGATGCTACTAATAAAACAAGTATAGTCTATTTTTCTTCTCTCTTTTAACTACAATCTATTGGCTTTCTCATATTTACATTCTAAACTATCATTCATTCTCTCTCACATTACATATTTACATTTTTAGTATGCAGTAAACTCATGCATAATTTACCTGATACAAATTCAAGGCTGTAGATATTGCCCCCACAAGCGACAAGCCCCTAAAAGATTTGGTAGGTATTTTGGAATACAGCGTTGGACACCATCTTTTTCTTTACATAATGACAATGGTACTGTGACGGTGACCCTCAAGCATGGGCAATCACTCACTAGATACAACTCTCTTTTTATGTGTCGGTGTTTTATTAAATTTTGGTTTTGGGCCTTTGGTGGGTATGTTCTAAAAATAAAATACCTAACTATTTATGAACATGTTTTTAGCCTACTCTCTAAAACGGTTCAGCCAACATTATTTTTGTCCCCATTCTCTCTTTCTCCTAACTCTTCAGGCCATTAAAATGTTTTCTGCTCCTCAATGCATTCAGTAGAAAGATAAAATAATTGAGGTAATCAAAAAGTTAATGCATACCCCTTAATCTATTTGGCTTTATTAACTAACCTTATTATTAGACTCTAAAATCTAAATGGCTTGCCTGTCCCTTTCTCACTCACCTCACTAGCAAATTGTGTTAGTGGTTGTCAAAATAAAGCAAAGAATCAGGTTAGTCTAGTTTGAAATTACTAGGACTTTAGTGGTATGCTGTCTTTAGCAGGTCAACTAGAGCTTAACAAATTGAAGAAATGCTTTCTAAATAATCAACTACTTCACATGTGAATGCTTTGAAAAAGAAAACGGCAGTGTAATGACAAAGAGAGGACACTATAGATTTTTTTATTTTTAAGAAAAAGATGCTCCATTCATCCCAAATTATTAGTCCTGATTATAAATTTCAACTTTTTTAAAAGAATATCATTTGATATCTTGTTTGTCAATTAAAAAAAAGTTTATAAAACTACCTTCATAAATTTAAACTCTACATAAAGATTGATAAAGATTGGTATTGACTTTTTAAATAAAGTAAGTGATAATATTAAAATTCTATTTATTGATTTTTCAAAAAAGACTACATTTTGAGACATCTCAAAATGAAATAAAGGACTAACAATTTGGAACAAAAGTAACAAGCATTCTTTTAAAAACCAGATCGGACCAGTTAGTTCAATCGAGAACCAAACCTGAAATCGGTCATGTCAAAACCGGAAAAAACTGAGAAAAAATTAGTCAAGAACCAGTTTTTTTCCGATTTTTTGATGGTTTCAAATTTTAAAACCCTAGAAATAAGTCATAAGTGTATATAATAGATAATACAAAGGGATACGTTAGATAAAATAGATATATCATATATATATATATATATATATATATATATTTTTTTCTTATTTACTAAAAGTAGGGTTGTGCAAAAAAAAAAAAAAAAAACCGCTTACCCGCCAACCCACCTAACTTGAACCAACCTAACCCAATCCCTGCAAGTCCATTAAGTGAGGTGGATCGAGTTGGGTGGGCTAGATAGATAAATTAGTGGGTTGGGTTGAATAGCAAGTTAAGATATTCCTAACCCATCACAACCCAACCCACCCCCCTATATATATACACACACTTTTTCATGTTGCAAAACTCTATCTTACAACCACGCCCATGATATCTCTCATCTTTTTCTTTTTCTTTTTCTTCTTTTTCATTTTCACATTTCTCTTCCCTAATAAACTCCAACTGCTCACTCCAAGATTTTGTTATCATTCTTACTCTATGTAAACTTCTAATTTTACATTCTGAAATGTTTTTCATTTTAGTGTGATAAATTTTCAGTCATTATAATAAATATTACATAGTATTTGTAATTATTTAAAAATTGCAAAATTTTCTGTCCTTTTTTTTTATTTGAGAGAGTAAACAATTATCCAATTTAATTTTAATAATTTCATCTAGTCAATTGAAATTGGCAACCCGCCCAACCCACTCAACCCGCCAAGTTGAAACCGTTAAGATTTTCAACTAACCCACTGGATTTATAGATTGGTGGGTTGGTGATAGATTGGAATTTTTCTAACTTGCCATTGGCAGGTTGGTTAAAAATATTACCCTCCACCTGCCCAATTCAACTCTTGCACACTCCCTAACTAAAAGTGGGTGAAAATACTTTATTATTGGGGGGAAAAAATGACACCTAAAAGATTGTACATAAGAAATAAACTACCCAAAAAAAAAACCCTCATAAACCAAGGAATCATTAATTTAAATTTCTCTTCTTTCGTTGGACGAAACTTAAATATCTTGTTAGTTTCCTTGTTATTTATTTTGGTTGCCAAAAGGTCCAATACTCTTCACACACACACACACACACACACAAAATTGACTCTTCATTTTATATTGATTGACTGTAACTTTCCAGATTCTAATTTGGAACCGGTCTAGAAGTTGGATTATAATACGCTTCCACATGAGCAGAAGTCATATATATATATATACACACACACACACATAAAGCCTAGATATATAAGTCTGCATATGATGCTGTACAAGTCATGACTCATGAGTCATGACATAGCCATTTTCAGCAAAGCCCCAAGAGAGGAATTCCAATATCCATGGTTTGCACAGTTTCATTATTTATTGATCAAACATATCTCCATTTGCACCGCCCTGGTGTTTCTATAGGCTTTGGCATTTTAAATGGGATGTTTCTGAGTAGACAGGACAGGGGCTTACCAGAAACTTCTATTTTGTTAGTTTTTTTTTTTTTTTTTTTTTTTTTTTTTTTATGGATGCTTTATTGTAATGAAAAATTGTAGGCTATGATAAGGAACTTTTTATGAGATTTTGGTTGGATGAAAGATTGCAATGGGTTGATTGGGATAAAGATAAAAGAAGGAAGGTATGGGGACACTCAAATAAATATTAGTGGTCCCTTTTGTTGGAAATTGGCAATTTGGCATTATTGATATTGTTTCATATTGCTAATCAAGACAATAAAAATAAAAAAGTGATAAACAAAATAATAAGAAAATACTTTCTTGTTACCTTTTTATTTATATTAAAAAAAATTAAACAAATAATAAGAAAATACTTTATTGTTACCTTTTTATTTATATTAAAAAAATATTAAAAAAAAGTGATAAATAAATTAAAAATGCGTTTGCCGGGAGTCGAACCCGGGTCTATTGCTTGGAAGGCAATTATCCTAACCGTTGGACTACAAACGCTCGTTGAGTATTATGTTGACTTTTCAATATTTATTCTAATGCTTTCCCTTTACCATCCACACTCAATGTTTTTGAGTGGAGTCATTACAGCTAGGGACAGACCCAGGTGGGGCCTAAGGGGGCCCGGCCCCTGGGCCCAAAAAAAAAATTTTTAGTAAGTAAAATTTTCCAAAAAAAAAAAAAAAAGACTTGGGCCATTATCAAAATGACTTGGGCTCCCCTCATATCCCAGCCGGCCAGCCCAGTCAAGAGCCCATGTAACCTTGACTATTGACTAGCAAATAGTTTTAACGAAATCTTTTTAAGTGCTAAAATGATACGCTAGCATCAGTCTATTACTAAACAAGATATGGTCGCAAAAGCAAAACTTATATTGAGTAACCTTGACGGCTTGAGGAGAAGCTTCAGGTGGCTTAAACATAAGTACACCCTAGTGGTTTATGGCTGGTGGTGATTCTATACTCTGCTCTTTTCTTCTTATATGTTAATTGCTAAAAGTTCTGGTGTCATCGAAAGCTATATTTGTCTTTTGAGATTGCCTAATGTTGATAAGCCCCTTGGAGTACTCTTGGTTTTCTAATTTTTGGCACTTGGTACAAAATATAAACATGGGATTTGATTTCTTTTATTTATTTATTTATTTATTTATTTATTATTTTATTATTATATAGGAATTTGATTTCTTTCTTAAGTAAAGGGGTTGCTTTCATCTAGTTGTTTATATTTATAGTAAAGTACTTTCTTTGGTTATGACCTTAGAATTTTTTTTTTCTTGCTTTTTATTTTGATCATAACAAAAACACCTCTTTCCCTAGCCCAAGTTAATGTTAAGCATGATCCTTCTTTCCATGCTATTGTCTTTTCGGTGTCAACCTGCATGTTAATTACACCTGCAATATCTCTTTTGTAAATGTTCTAGTTACAGTCATGGTTGACTAATAGTGTCTTTTGTTTTTGTTGGTAGATAATTGTATTTTAATGTATTAAGAAACAATGATTTTTGGGTATTTGTCTTGGTTGATAGTTTATTAATACTATATAGATGTGTATTTTAATTTTTTTTTTTCCCTCATATCTCTGGCTGCCCCAACTTGAAATTCCTGGGTCCATCCCTGATTACAGCAACACGCATTGCCATTTCTTGTGAATACATATGCGAAGACGATGGTTGCTTGTATGATACTATAATTGTATATACATTTTCATTTTCTTTAATTGGTAATTATAAATTACATCCTTTCAATTTTTGGCTAACTTCCAAGTTAGTTCTAGGGTGTGTTGGGGTGGTTCATATGCAATTTGGTTTTTCAGTCACAAGACTATCTGGCCAGAAGGGGGGATAACTGAGTTCCGGACTAAATATTGGATGACTGTTTTGATTAGGTTATTTGACAGCTGAGGTTGCTTCATACTTGACATCTTTGTTTTGTAAAAACTCATAGAGAAGAAAATGAGGGATACTATTTTGACTTCCTTTTATAAACTCTATTTCAAATTACAAATTGATAAAATAGTTTGCCATCTAGCAAAAACTTGTTTTGATACAATATTTTTAATATCCTTTTCTAAACACATGTTTTGCTGATTTACAATCTACTCTAACAAAAAAAAAAACTTTTGATTTAGATAAAATCTGTTTTTTAACAGTACTATATATATTTAGTTTGAGTTGGATTCCATAGTGTATATATATATCTAATTTGCAATGTTAAATCCACCAAAACATCTTTTTTTTTATTACTCTCTCTCTCTCTCTCCAACAACCATTCACATGGGCTCTACCACCCACCCTATCAATGACTAGTCAAGACACATAACACATGGAAGGAGCTAAACTTAATGGGATGGTGGTGGTAATGGCATTTCAAATTTTGGAGGATCTCATGGGTTTTAGAGGAGGGGGAGGGGGAGGGGCTGATGTAAGTTTGCTATAAGTTATTCAATTTAAGATCACACTAGAACTCTGAGTCAAAGTATCAACTGAAACTTTAACTAAAAATCAAAGTATTGATCGACACTTTGACCCCTAAATAAGTGCTGATTGGCACTCAAGGGCTGAACTTTAGCACTTATTATGCAAATCATGAATTTTTAGAATTTCATTTTTATTTTTATTTTTTCTAATTTGCAGCTTAATCATATCATTATCTAAGATAATCGTTCGAAAGCTATCAATCTTGGCAAAAGTTAGAAACTCATTCTCACAAAACTTTCATGCTCACTTCCAAAAACACTCAATATGGTCAAGATTTGAGAAAGCTATTGAGATGAAGCCATTAAATGATTGTTGATCCTTTGTACCAATCATGTCACTTTACTCCCTCAACATATATGAAACTTATAGCTATAGTAGCTCTAAATTCACTTTGAATTGATGTCTAATCACTTTCAATAATCAAATCATTCAAAATCTGTCATTATTCTACAAATATTTTTAAAGAACTAAAGGAGATTTGAAGAGAAATTTTGAAGGGAAGAGGCACTGCCCGTGAACTCAATCTAAAGGACGTTCGAGCTAGTTCTTAAAATTAACTATGCATGCAAGTATAACCTAACTGAAGTAGTGTAGCCTTGAACCTTTGATTGTGAATGAATGAAAACATGTTTATGATTAATGATATGAGTTTATTTAGATTCAAACATGTTAGCTTTAGATTAGAGTTTTCAAATGCTCATATACTTTCAATATGTTCAAAACCTTTTTTTCAAAACCCTAATTTCCCAATCTATTTTTCTGATGATAGCATCATGTTCTTGTTTGATACATGGTCGTGGCCATCATATTCTAGAAGGCCGATTCATTGAGTGGGGTGAGTGCATTAGACTTTCCTATTTCAAAACTTAGCCTCCAATTTAAAATCATTTGTTCTAGACTAGATCTTATCAATGTAATTTTCAATTTTTTCGAATTTAACTAGGAAATCAAAGCCATGTAATTTCTTAGATTGTATATTGGAACAAAAATGTGTAAGTTTCCTTTTTATGTTCTATTAAATGTAAATTTTCAATTCAATCAGTAAAAATGAAGTATTTTATAATTTTCTTATTTTTCTAATTTAATAAAATAATTAGAAATTTCATATGAAATCCTAAATCTAAGAGGGTCAAATGTCATCCATTTGAATCACGCATTTTGAAAGACAAATAACATGACTACGCCTATTCTAGTGGGACTAATTTCCCCAAGGTCACGATCTATCACAAAACAACAGTGTACCAAGAAATAGAGAAATAAAAAGGAGCCATGGAAATGGGACTTTCATTGCCAAACGCTGTTAAACCACGTTAAATTGCTTGTCTTCCTTTTATGCTTTCTTTCCGTATTTTATGCATTAGACACTTGCAATAAAAAAATTGATCTTAAAAATTACGTTCTCATTTGCTTTTTTTTTATAAATGGACCACTTTCTTTTCTCTCTATTTTTTTTTTTTTTGGTAACCAAGACCGGCTTTTTTCTTTTTGTAAATACTTGGTACTTTTTAGCCGCTGTAATTCTTTTGAATAAGTATATACATGTATAATTTCAAGTTGTTGCTAGTTGGAACTTGGAAGTAAAACCTAGACAAAACGTAAAGATTACTTTGCCAATTACTACCTATACAGTCAACATTAATATTTAATTGGATCTGACATTCGGCATTGACTAATTGCCTAATCAGGAATCAGTGCTAGAACATTAAAAGGGTGTATTAGTTACATGATTATATCACCTAACCATTACTATGACATTAAATTTTGTCCAAGCAGTTCTGCATCTAAGAAATTTTAAATCATGCCCAAAGTTTTGCAGTTAAAGGACATGAAAACAGTTTAAAATAAATTATCTGAATCTAGTCATCCAATCTGACCAGATTGAATTAAACTTTTATTTACCTTTTTAGATATGGGATTAAATTGAGCTTCACATGCCAAACAATAGGTCATTAATTATATGTTATGTGGGTGATCATTTTGAGTTATAATTAAGAAAGAAAGAGTAAGAATACAAGTTTTTTTTTAGAGAGTTTCAACCTATGGCGTTCATTGATTGTACTCTTTATAATCAGACCAAGATACTAATTAGTTTTTGGTATAGACGAAAATTGAACCACATATTTCTTATTCAACTATCAGAAGCTTTACTAGTTTAATTAACTGGAATTCACATCAAGAGCATGAGTTTGTTTGACAAGTATAAGAATAAATTGTCTCATTAATTTGTGAATTAAAAACAGATCATTGCCAAACTGATAAACATATAATAAGAAAACTTATTAAGCAATGAAATCGGAAGGTAAGGAATCAATTTGCTGGTTCCTTGATTTTCATTTTGTCAATGATTAGTAAATTGTAAGCAAAAATTTAAAGAACAAAATTGGCTAGAGGTTGCAACTAATTAAGCAGCTGGAATTTTTTTAGAGTAATATAATGTTCTAATATTGTAAGGCCATGATGTGATACAACCACAACTATATCATTCCATGACTAAAATTTCCTGTTCTATAACCTTAACCACTGATTTGTTTTCTCTCTAAAGTTTTTATATATTTTTTTTATAACCCTTGGATTTTCTGACTTTTTATGTGAGCAAGACTTGCAAAATGGGTCATCAGAGATTGCACATGAAAACATGGACCTCCACTTCATAATGAATGTCACTTCCACACGTGTTAGAAACCCAGTAGAGAGAGCCAGTCCAAAGCAGGTAAATGGAGACATCTGTGTGTGTTGGTTGGGACTTGATTTGAGATGGTAGGTTCATATTCACCCATGCGCGTTTCGTCCACTTCATGTAAATCACCTAACAATGTGCGGAAAACTAAAAAGGAAAACATCATTAGGAATTATTTTAGAAAAAGGTATACGTTAACAAATGCTTCAAAATCATCGATTTATAAAATATTTTTAAAAGTATTTTTTAGAAAAATAATAAAATAATTAATTTTTTTATTATATTTTTTAATAAAATTTGGGTTTAAAAACTGTAATTGTGCTAAATTGTTTCACCAAAATGCAAAACTCTTTTAGATTTAAAAAAATAGATATAATTTTTTTTTATCTTTAACAGTTTTTTATTTTTTTATTTTATAAAAGTGGTGTTAAAATTTTTTTTAATATGATTTATTAATAATTACTTTAAAAACTTCTATTAACACGACTTTTTACAAATTTTTACAAAGTTTCTTTTTTAAAAGAGTGATTAAATACTAGTCACATGGCCTTTTGTCAGAATATATTGAAAATATTGAAAGGTAGAATATGGCACATTGAAAGGTATAAAGGAAGGTAGAATATATTGAAAATCTCAAGGTTGCGTGATCAATATAGCATTGAGTATTGCTTGGGGTGAGTGGGATTTGAAGGAGTAATGTACTGCATGGTTTAGTTACATCAATAAAATATTACCCTCTCTATTAATACTATTTTACCAACCTCTAATTATGTGCCAAAACTAAAGTAGCCTATATTATTCATCACTGTCAGCACCATTTATTTATAAATATTTTAGTCTTCCTATAAAATTATAATTAAAACCTCATAGCTCAAATTATTGCAAATATTTTATTAGTAAAAATTTATTGAATATTATCAGAATACAGTACTCAAATGGTATTATCTCTTATTCTTTGAATAATAAATCGCACTATAAGAAAAAGAAAAGAAAAGCATGCTTAGTGAATGTTGCATGTCAACCATGTGTAAGCTGTAAGATTAAAATCAAGCAAAGATTATTTCATCTAGTACAGAGAGTGTTCCCACTCTCCCCCATAAGAAAGTGGTGATAGTTCTTTAGTTGTGGTTATCATATTGCTGTCTCTCTGTCTCTCTCTTGTCAAGTTGCTATTTCACCATCCTTTCATCACTCCACAACCCACAAATACCTTTCTTCTACTTTCTAGAGTCAAAAGCAAGCATCTCCCTCTCTCCTCCTCTCTGAGAACCAAATCGAACACCTGCAGCTTCCTTTTATTTCTCACTCACAACCATATCAAACACCTTACTCTTTGTTTCTAGATTCCAAAACAATCACCTCTCTCTCTCTCTAAAGCAAACAGCTTTATATCTTTCTCTTAAGTACACCTCATAACAAACAAGCATCTACTCCTTCCATTCTCCTCTCCTCTAGTGCTCTGAACAAAATGGCAGACAGGGTGTATCCCTCGTCTAAACCTGCCACCAATGGTACCACCGCCGCTACCGCCACCACCACCAACGGTGCATTCCCAGCCACCAAAGCCCAACTCTACGGCGCCACACGCCCAGCCTACCGCCCACAACCCCACAACCGCCGCCGCCAACACAGCCGTAGCTGCTGCTGCTCCTGTTGCATCTGGCTAACCTTCTTTCTCCTCCTCCTCATCCTCCTCGTAGCCATTGCAGGTGCCATTGTCTACGTCCTCTACCGCCCCCACCGCCCTACTTTCTCTGTCTCCAACCTCAAAGTCTCACACCTCAACGTAACTTCATCCTCAACCATAAACTCCAAGTTTGACCTAAACATCACAGCCAAGAACCCTAACAAAAAGCTTGGTTACATCTACGACACTATCACCGTCTCTTTACTCTCCAACGATATTGATATTGGTGATTCAACCATACCTGCCTTCGAGCAAGGCAAAAAGGACACGACCCTTTTGAAGGCTGACATAACAAACACTGGCAAAACACTCGACAGTGGTTCTGTTAGTACTTTGAAGACGGACTTGAAGAGCAAGAGTGGTTTTCCATTGAAGATAGAGATTGACACAAAGGTGAAGGCCAAGATGGGAGGCTTCAAGACCCCAAAGGTTGGAATAAGGGTTACTTGTGATGGAATTACAGCTACTGTTCCTACTGGAAAAACTGCAGCAACTGCATCCACTTCTGCTTCTAAGTGCAAGGTTGATATCAGAATCAAGATTTGGAAATGGACTTTCTAAGAGGTAATGAATGGAAAAGAAGAAGGTGCATGTGTGAAATTTTTTGTTGGGGTTATCTTAATTTCTTTTTAAATAATTGTCTATTATTTTGATTTTTTAAGTTTTTTCTTATTTTGGTGATTTTGTAAATGGGAAAAATGTTGGCGAGTTGATTTGTACTAAAGTAGAGAAAATTTGTTATATATTTTTGCAAAAAGTTTGTGTTTTTTGTAATTTTTTTTTTCCCAATTAATAATACCTGCACAACTTGTTTTTAATGTTTATCTTGTACTTGGGAGTTGGGACTTTTTTTGGCTACATCTTTTTTAGCTTCTTAGTAAAACCAAAAGGCAAAAGCCATGTTAGTACAGAGTTCAATGTTGTATATCAAATTTGTATATAGGTTAGATTTGATGTGTTTAAAGTATCTTATTTGCATAGTTCACGAATTTTGGCTCAAGTAATTGCAAGAAAATTAATATTACTGTGGGTTGAAATTTATTGTTAAAAAATATTGTCGGTTCTTAATTTAAATAGTCTCAACAAGGCATCGAATTTGATTTCAAATCTCCTTTTGATTCTGTGTAAAATCAAGAACCATTCAATCAAGTTGTTTGCCAGTGTTAATTATTAGATTTTTTCTTTCTTTCACATGGCATGTGGTTGTGGCTTTGGTTACTTTTTAATAACAAAAACTATAGAATAATTTATTATTGTTACATATACGTGATTATATGTCATGTTCTATAAATAAATACTTCAAAAACTAAAATATAAAAATGAGGGCAAGTTGTAGATATGCTCAAATAATATGTGCATTTATTCATTTTCCGTGAAAGGAGATATTTTGTCTGATTCTGAACAAGAAATTTAATTGTAAAATGATTAATTAAACCAAATTATTTTAGAAATAAGTAAGTAATTTACTGGCTCCAGCTTTTTCTTTGAAGCAAACGATACATGCTGAGGTGGGTTACTTCCCAACACATATAATAAAGTCTTGGTCTTGTCTTATACATAGTGGCTGTAGGTCACTTCCTAAGATGTAAAGTCTTATCTGCTCTTGATGTGTGATGAAATCACAATCTAGTGCATGTTGGTTTTCATGATTTCTCAGCGTCGGTGAGGGTCTTCTACAGACTTCTACATGCTTCAATAATTGTGGTTGTGCATATATGCAGTAGGGCCCAAAAGTATTGTCAAATAAAAATATAGAATAAAATAAAAATTTTCCAAGTGTTTTTGAAAACAATTAATGGAAAGCATTCCTTTGGGAGATTCAGAGGATTGCATGTGCATGCCATGTGACCAACATCTCACAATCACTAGTGATTGGGTAACTTGAGAAAAAACATGTGTACATGCAATGATGAGAACACAATTGAATTCTTCCTTGGATTAAAAAAAAAAAATATATATATATATATATATATATATATATATATATAATTCTTCCTTAAATGCCACATTTTGCTAAAGCGACCGTTCACGAGAAGTTATCATACAGCTAAATTTATTAGCTATTCATAAAATGTGTCCAAAAAAAAGGAAAGAAAAATATCTTTTGTTGGTTGAAAAAATATCAATGTATATGAAAAAAGAAAAATCATAATCATAATCATGAATGATACGTCTTAATATTTTTTAGTCACCTTAAAAGAAAAAGAATATATGTATACTGTTAATTAAGTTATTTTTAAATCAATAAAAAAATTAACTTTTTTTTTAAGGCATAAAAAAATTAACTTATTTTGAGATAATTCATTCTACAAAGGTTCACTTGAAAATTTTACAGTAAGGTCATGGGAACTTTCTGGAGGTATTCAAGAAAAGAGTAGTATATTAATGTAATTTTTCTTAATTTTGAACTTGGTTTACATTTCTATATCATGAAAGCTATTTCTTTTTCAAATATCAACTAAATAATGATGGCTAATTAAGAGATTTGTGATTTAATATATTATTCATTCTTCTTGCGGAAAGAACTTGAAATCAAATTCTCCATCTTTTATGAGAAGTAAATTGTTCTTATTATAGACTAGTCACTTGTCGATCATTTCACTAAAAGACTTCCACTTGTTTAAAATTGTTATGTCAACTTGCGATTTAAATGTTTTTTGTTAAATTGACTCAACAATTTTAAACATGTGGAAATTTATATAAGAATGATAGATAAGTGACGTGATCCACCATAAGTGATCATTTCACTAAAAAACTTTCACTTGTTTAAAATTATTATTTCAACTTGTGATTAAATTTTTTTTTTTGTTAAACTGACTTAACAATTTTAAACATGTGGAAGTTTTTTATAAGAATGATAGATAAGTGACGTGATCCACCATAAAAACCGTATAATTTCTCATTTTTACATTTTGAAAGGGGGAATGTCAGTATATAGCTTTTAATAAAATTTTTGTGGATAATCATTTTCTATTTGTAGATCTCAAAAGGTTACGTAAGAAAAATCTTGATTATTGAGTATAAAGTTGTAATTTTTCACCAATAAAAAGATGCAAATTTTATTCAGATTTATTGTATTAACTAGCATTGTCTTAGTAAATAAACTAAGTTAGCATTAATCATGCATGATATAAAATTCAAAAATGATTTGACGTAACAATCTATATTTAGACCCTTCAATAAAGGTGTGTCACATAAGGGTTTTTTTTTTTTTTTTTTTTTTTTCCAAATAAAAAATATAGACTAATAAACCAATTGACAACCCCATAAAAATGAAAATAATCTAATTATTTTTAAAAAACAAACAAACAAATAAAATCACCCATCATTACGATTTGACCATCTGTTGTCGCCAATGGTTTTGATAGCTTCAAAGTAGGGATGGCAATGGGGCAGGGCGATTCTAAAAGACAATGGCAGAGTCAAGAATTTATCTTTGGGGGGCATATATAATTTTTTATTTTATTTTATGTAATGTAAAATAGTAATGTACAATACTTCATAACTCAATATATGCTATAAACAAAAGTGTATTAATTAAAATTAAACAATCATGAGACAAGATTAACAAACCCATTTAATATCTTTTAATCAACTATGAAATGGGCAAAGTCACAAAACATAAAATAACATAAAAGTTAAACATCTTTTTTCAAACCTGTAGCCTATGCTCTTTAAGAGATCTAAAGTCATCAAGTATTGACGACTTTTCAATTTTTCTACTGCTATGTACAGGTAAGCTATAAATGTATTGGGATGAAAATTATAATTTTTTTTTCCTTTTTTTGTTGAGGTAATTGCTAATATACCTATGTGTTTATTTCAAAAATGTTGAATGTTTAATTATTGTATTTTGTTGACACATATATTTATGGATTGTATTTTATTTAAATGAAAATATTGTTATTTTTAGACTTTCTTAAATATATATATATATATATATATATATATATGTATATTATCAGATATGGGGGCCCAAAAAATAAAGTTATTTAAATTTTTTTGAATTATTTAGGATATTTTTAAAAAATTTGGAGGGGCCCAAGCTCCCCTCGGTCTTCAAGTGGCTACGCCACTGTCGAAGGATGGGATCTTGGCCCTTGCACTACATGGTTTTATCTTACCTCATCTCTTTCCCGCCTCGCATGACAAAAAAAAATTTCTTGCTCTATCCTCGCCCCTTGGGGCCCTGCGAAGCCCTACCCCACTCCGTAAAACTCTACTTCTTATTAATTTACCACAACTATTACAATTGTTTTTAATAAAACCTGTTTCGTTAATGAAAATATACTTGAAATTACAAATAAATTTATCCTATCAAATCAAACTAATTTTTAGCAAAAATGAATAATATTATTAAAGTATCTAACAAAACAATATCGTAACAAAAACAAAAATCTTATAATACAAAATCAATGATTTAATAGTATACAAATTTGTTTATCATAAAGATAAAAGAAAATGTTATAATCGGTATCATATTTTCAACCTTGTTAGTTTGACTTTTGCTTAGGAAAAAAGAGGCAAAAAGCCTTGTGGGGTAAAATAAAATAAGCTAATGATATGTTTGTTTAAATAATAGGGTTTTAGAATATGAAAAATTTACAATTTAACCTTTATCAATGTGGGATGAGGCAAGGATGGGTTGGGGAGAGGCAGGTTGGGTCTAAAAAGTCTAAACCTATTCCAGCCCTACCCCATGGTGCGGGGCTAAAATTTCGTCTCATCCTCGCCCCACCACCTTTGAGGAGTGGAGAAAACCAGAATGTGGCAAAGCGGATAGCTTCACCTAGTTGCACACTTGCATAAGGCGTCTTTAGCTTTGCTAAATGGCCTTCTTCGTTTTGACATGGTGATTTTAGATGATCAAGCCACCATTTTGTTTTGTTTTTCTTTTTATAATATTAAGATTATATATTTCATTTTAGATTTTTAGTGGATAATTTCAGATTGTAACGTAGTTATTTGTTTAGTTTGGACTAGTATCTGAGTTGGTTAGGATTAGTTGTTCATCATTATTCTTTATTTAGGATTATCGGATTAGTATTTGAAATTGTTTAAGATTATCAGACTAGTATTTAAAATTGTTTAGGATTTGTTTAGGAGAATTTATCCTTATTTTTGTGAAACCTATAAACTACATATAAAGCTCCAGATGATTTCTTTTGTATTGACAAACTATGATTATTATTGTTGAGATTATTTGCAGATATTGTATTGTGTTTGTTTGGTGGTGAATTCAACGACTTAGGTGGGAATTCAATCTCATTAATCTTTTTTTTTTTTTAATTCAAAAAACCTATATATATATATATATATATATATAGACACTCAGAATTTTCCTTTACTAAATTGATCCTTTTACACGCTTCCCAATCAACACAAGATTACACTTTTTCAGAACTCTTTTTGGCAATTCTTTGTTTAGTACACGAATTTGATCCTAGAGTGACAGCATGAAAGAAGTTTTAAAAGAAAAAAAAAAAAAAAGGCCTCAAATTGTCAAATAACTAGCATCTGTTTATCAATTTGGCCAGTGGAAAAAAAATAAAGAAAGAAAGAAATAGGAAGGTGGGTATAGTCAAGAAAAGTAGAAAAATTAACGTCACAGATTTATAAAGCATGGACCTTTAATTTATCAATATACTTTAGACTAACTGGTGGACCCAATTATCAACTGATCAGTGTATGACTCTCACGTTGTTGATGTCGAGGAGGACTGGACCCGGCACCCGCCGGCAGTCTCACTTTTTCCTTACTGGCAGCGGTCCATAGATAGGATGTGGCCACTTGTAAGTTGTAACTTACAACCCTATCAACCTATGAAAATTAGTTTCGATTTTGCAATATAATTTAATAGGTTGTGGTAAGAGAATCAAGTAATATTAAAATCATCATGAGCCAATCATCCAAACTCGTATTGTTAGAAAACCTAAAGAATGAAACGTTAGTGCATCGGTGTGGTTTATGACCATTCGAAGGTAAAGTTAAAAATCCTAACCTTTTTCAATAATTCTTAAAATATGAGAATGAGAAAATTATGCTTGTACCTTGTAAGGAAAGGGATTGGTGCTTATATCATGGTTTAGAACTAACCAAATTCTTCAGAATTTAGGCACTTCTCTTGTAGGGAGTGGAGTTAATGGTTCCAAGATATCTCCAAGTTCAATTTCTCATATATACTTAGTGGTTATAGATTTGTCGGAGAGTTTTTGGACGTAGTATGCAAATTCTTTCTATGTGTAGATGGCAGAGTAGAGGACACACAAAGGTTGGGGAGCTAAGTGCCTTTGATTGTTCGTTTATTTCAAGTGTACATGTTGACATGAGGCGGGCATGTGCCATCTTGAAAAGCCAAGTGTTGTTAGACCTTGCTAGCTATCTTACTTTGTAAAAATATTTCTTTTCAACTTTTATTTTGAAAATTTCAATAGTTAAGGTGATGGCATTAAACCTTAAAACATTTTTAAAAAAAATATAAAAAAAAGTACGTATTATTGCTACAACTCTTTTGGTTAAAACTTTTAGGTATTGATTCTATATGTTCATGTTAAAATACAAATAACCTAAGTTGAGTGATGGATATTCATGTTATTGATAATTTCCTATATTGATTGTGACATTGATACACTATTAGAATTAAATGGATTTCTTTTTAACCATTAGATCTACTTAGATCTAATGGTTTAAAAAATGTGTAACTTGTATCTCTCTCTCTCTCTCTCTATATATATATATATAGACACACACACACATCATAGCATGCTCAATTTGTGGATTGGCACACATATATACATCTACGAATACTTTGTGGATTGACACACATCATAGCATGCTCAATTTGCTGTCGGGATCGGAACTGTGGAGACGAAGTTGCTTTTGTGGTGTGCTACTATTGGTGGCGGTATTCATGCTTAGATTTGGGCAACTTGGTGGTGGTAGCTAGTCATACATAGGACTTATTATTGTTTTTAAGCCTTGTTAATCATGGGTTTTGAAACTGAAATTTAAAAAGAAAAAAGAAAGCAAAGGAAAGACATGTATCAATTGGCTTGGAACATGACAACTCAAACCGACCTAATCATATTGGATACTTGTTTAGAGTAATTTATTTAATTAACTCATTTGTTTATGGTTGCTTTGTAGACCTTTTAGTGGAGGTCATGAATTTCAAACCTTGAAATGAGCAAACCATGTGTGTGGCCAATATATATAGATGGTCATATGAATTTGAAGGTTCCATGACTTCTAAAATATATAAATATCAGAGTGGCTCTCCAAATTCTTGCAAATATAATTAGTTTTAAAAACATAGTTTTCAACATCAATCACCACTCTAAGGAGACTAGAGCTTAGGAGCTAGCTTGATTGCCATGTGACCAGAACATGCAGCCAGCCAATAGCTATACACTAATTTAGTTTTTTTTTTTTTTTTTTTGAGATTATGCGGCTGTTGTATTATTTTTTTCTCAAATCATGAAACCACAACAATGGAAAATAGTTACGAATTTACTTTGATTTATGCTATTACAGCTTTTACGTGTATGTTTGGTTTAATATTCAAAACTTTATAGGTGAAGTTTCCAAACAAACTGACTAAAAGATGTGGTAAGCTCAAAACTTTTTTAGAGAGAGAGAGAGAGAGTACTAGTTACTGAAAGTTGAAGAAACTTTAATTAAGGTCTGAAGAGTCAGAGTATTTGTTGCTCAAAGTTGAAGAAATCTTAATTTAGGTGTGAAGTCTTACAATAATAACTACTCCTATTCCTATATCTAATCAATAATATTTAAGCAAGTACATAAATAAGTAATACAAAAATTAATTATCTTTATTTTAAATTACAAGGTATATCTAGAGTCTAAGAATAAAACCCTTATTCGTTTTCCCATTATTACTTAATTATTAAAGATAATTGTTAGGATAACTGTTATAATTTTATAAATGTCCAATTAATTCAAGTAATTGGTATCCAACTATCTACAACTTATCACTAGTGAAATTATGATTCTATTTAAATAAATATAACCTTATACTTTCTTATGTAAATTATATTCTATAAATTATAATTTTATTTATAGATATATAAAATATTTAACTAAAATTTAGGATATTAAAAGTCTAGCTTCTTTGCCAAATTGCCATTTCATACAAATAAGATTTTTTTAGCATATAAAAATTTATATATGTTTAAAGATTTTGTTATTATTATTTTTTTTTTGTTGGGGTAATGGATTAATGACTCATAAGTTTAATGTTTTTCATGGTTCATTTCAATGAAAGTTAATGATCTTTCCAAAAAAGAAAAAGAAAAAAAATCCTCTAGAGGAGTCTAGTCTGATTATCATTAGGGTAATGAGTCAAAACAAGAAAAGATTTACCTCGAATATTGTGCAGTCCAAGTGTCCAAACATTATTGGACAAAAGTTTGAGTGTAAGAACTGGATATTGACTCATAGTTTAGTCAAAATCGACTTTACCATCCCATCAAAAAAAAAAAAAAAAAAAAAAATCGACTTTACCAGAACATGCAAGCTAGGTACTGTGGTCACTCACACCATGCCTCGACCAAAAGCATGTTAAGGAATCACTTTATATTGCAGTGAAGGAAGTCCAAACATGTTAAGTATTAGTGTAGCCTGTTGCACTCTCTACTTTCAAGGGAGAAGTGTAATTTCCTTCATTTTCGAATATATAGAAATTAATATATTCTACTCATACTTGTAATTTATCTTTAAACTATTATAACACTATGCCAAGAGTTTGGTAGATAAATAATTGCAATATTTTAGTGTTTTCAATAGAGACATTTGGATTTAATTTCCACTTTTCACTGTAATTATCAAATTATCAATTAAAAAATTTGTATTAAGAGAGAAAATATCAATTTATTTTCCACTTTAGTTTTCTATCTCTCCTATTAAACACTTACAATGAAAAATATTATTTATTTTCTCTTTTTTTTTTCTTAGGTTAATTGTATTTCTGCCCTTCCCTTGACTGTGGTAGATTTGGGAGTTCCTACTAAACTTCAAAACTGATTAATATATTCCATAATTACCGGTAATAAACATTTTATCTCATGTCATTGAAATTTCAGTCAAATTTAATAAAAAAATCAATTTCTTTTTGAAAAAATATGTATGATAAAAATTTAAAATTTTTAATTTAATAGAAATTCTATCAGAAGTGCAATTTATAAATTTGAAAAACAAACTTTTTGTAAAGTTTGGAATGGCCATTGTGATAATTTAACAAAAACAGTTTTTGCCACTTATAAGATGTAAATTGCACTTCTGTCAGGGCAAAAATAGTATTTGGTCCCTAAACTTTACCAAATATAGTATTATTTGTCACTTATAAATAGGCCATTGTAACTATACCATAATTAAAGAAAAGAGTCCAATTTACAATTCTTTTTTCTTACATCTTTTTAACCACACCTTTATTGTAGTTACTTAGGATTGAAGCCTCACCATAATGGCAATAGATTTGTCATTTTCAAAACATGGGCCTCATTTGGGTAAATAGGTATTGGCCCATTTAGGTGATAGACAAAGAAATGCACAGACACAGTTGCTTTATCATTGGGCCAACTAAATCAAAAACAGTCCTAAAAAGCCATAATAAAATCTCGACCGTCAAACATGTAGTACTCAGTTTTCAATCGGGACCCACCTTAAGTCAACGATCCAGATTTTTCCAAACTCTCACAGTCACAATAACATAGCATATCATAAACCCAGAGCTAAAACCCTACCAAAAGCCCATCTCATAAAATTCAAAACCTCTCAGTCTCTCTGTGTGCGCGAGTCTGTGTGTGTAAATTCTCAGCAATGCATCGAATAGTTTCAAAATTAGCTTCATCGATCACTTCCTCTACTTCAAGAAAAGTTGTAAGAAACTATGTTTGTTTGTTTTTTTAATTATTAGAAGTCTCAGCTTTACTGTAAAATTTTCTTGACCCTCCGTTTGGTTGCCGAGAAAGATTGGGAAATTTTCAATCTTTACTTCGATTTCCACTTGTTAACAAGAATTTGGGAATTGGGTTTTGATTACTTTTCGTTTTTGCATCACATTTTTCTCACCAACCAAACGTGGCAATATATGCACTTTTCGTAATTCTATAGACTCCCACACTGTTGCTTTTTTGGGTTATTCAAGGGATTGTGTTTGATGGGTATGGATTAATTTGTGATGTAATGTTTGTTGGTTGGTCATTTGGATTGGAAAGGTGTGTAGCAGAGTTGTCTGCAATAGAAATTATGGTGCCAAGGCTATTAATTTTGGGGTTGGGGCTCGGGCCGCAATGCTGCAAGGCGTTTCTGAGGTTGCAGAAGCTGTAAAAGTCACAATGGGACCAAAGGTATTGATCTATGTTCTATAATTTTATGTAGTTTGTGATTGTTAGATTTTGTTGGACACTCGACAGTGTAGGCAGCAACAATGGCAGTAAGCCAATAGCTTGTTTTATATATTCAGTATAATATCCATATGTGGATGAAGCTTGTTATATATATAAATATTTTTTTGATAGGTATGATTTTGACTTATGGCGTCTGCTCCATGATGATTTTTCTTCATCATCAAGCCAAGACACCAAATGGTTTTTGGTGTAGGCGGGGTTTGAAATTGAACTCCTTATCTCTCATTCGACCATAGGACACTTTACCAATTGAGCTAATCAAGAGCGGAGCTAGGGTTTTTTGTTTGGGGGGCCAAATTTTGGTACTAATATAGGAGTCACTAGTTAAGATAAATCATCACATACATGCGCACATACACATATATAAACAATTATATTTTAATACTAGAGTTGGTCATAGTTTATAAAATATAGTATATATAAAATAAACAACTTTTGCATATGCATCTTCACAAGATAATTTTTAAGAGAACTTATCATCTTTTAATCTCCAATGAGAATTCAAAAACTGTCTTGTTTGATTTTAAAAATGTAAAAAAAATGAATTTGTGAAAAAAAAAAACTACCTTGCTTCTATAATTACTAGATCGATTGACAAATTCTATTGATTTTTATGAGCATCATTGGACTAACTCAAACATTGGGGGGCCAAATTCTATTCTTGTAGCTAAATATTTAAAGTTGTTAGTGCAAACACATAATATAGTATTTTTTAAAATTTGGGGAGGGGGGGGGGGGGGCATGGCCCCCCCAAGCATTGCTATAGCTCCGCCCCTGGAGCTAATTGGCCCATATATCTCTTTATTTTACTCCTCTATACTTTCAAATGAAGTTTGATGGAGCACTGAGGAAAAAGAAGGCTATTTTTTTTTTTTTTTTGGGGGGGGGGGGGGGGATTAGCCATTTCTTTTTGTAGGCTCAAATTGATTCCGTTAAAAAACTCATTTGATGTTATAATACGTGATTTTCTAGTATTGCTTTGAAACCATGCAATAGTAGTGAAAGTGAAATCTCAATTGATTATTGTTTTTCTTTGAATGAATTGATTGTGATGGCACGCTCATTTATCTGGTTAGGAACTCTCCAAATTTTTGGAAACTAGGCTTTTAGAAAAAAGCACATTCATGTGCCAATGAGCTCTAGGTCAAATAGCTCTTCCTCCTTCCACAATAATGGGATGAGTTTAACAGAACAAGAAGACAACCTTATGGATTCAGAGGCTTATTAACTTCATTAGCCAATAAAAATAAAGATTCTTATGCCCTTTTTGTTTTATGTGTAAAATTTTTATTTGTCATTCTTATACTATCTTTTGATAATCTAGCATGTGTCTCAAGTTACATGCCAAATTTAACGAAGGTAAGAATAGCTCAGAAATAGTTAAAGTGTGCTCTCATCACAGCTTTTCCCTTTTTCTTAATTTTCTGGTTGCTTGATTCAGGGCCGCAATGTGATAATTGAGCGAAGTCATAAAGATCCTCAAGTCACAAAGGATGGTGTTACTGTTGCCAAAAGTATCAGCTTTAAGGAAAAAGCCAAAAATGTTGGTGCAGATCTTGTAAAGCAGGTTGCAATTGCTACTAATACTGCTGCTGGAGATGGTAAACTAGTTGTTTTCTCTTGTTTATGTGCCTGAAAGAACATAATAGTTTGTCATGGATTTATAAACATACTGTGGAGACTTAGGCTTTGAATCGGGTTTATTTAATTTTTATTATTGATTAAGAGTTAGTTTATTGGTCTTAGGACTGCAGTGATAAATGCAATGAAGTATCAATTAGACACGTACCTTGAAGGTACTTCTTTTGGAGCTAAAAAAAGAAAGAAAGAAAATGCTCTAGGCAGCTCTCAACTCTCAGCTACTTAGGATTGCATTTCGCTTTGATTTGAATCCTTAGAATAATGTAGTTTATTTCTACCTGATGTTATGTACATAAGTGAGCCAATCAGCTCTAACTCAAATGACATTTCTTCCTTCCATAAGTATGGGCGGAGGGTGAGGTCGTAGGATCAAAATCCACTGGGTGTGTGTCCAACCTACGAATAGAAAGAAGTTCATAAATGATGTTGAAGGGTTGTTACTACTCTTTTTCATCAATGTATAGTAAGATATCTTCTACTTAGTTTCAATCTGATTCTTATCTGTTTGCAGGTACTACTTGTGCAACTGTCCTAACTCAGGCAATACTCATTGAAGGGTGCAAGTCAGTAGCTGCCGGTGTGAATGTGATGGATTTGCGGAGTGGCATTAATATGGCAGTCGATGCCGTTTTATCTGATCTGAAAAGCAAAGCATTGATGATAAGCACATCAGAAGAAATTAAGCAGGTGATGGACTTCTTAGAGAGTAATCTCTCATTTTGGACTTGTTTGGTAGGGAAGGTTGTGTTATGTTATATTTTCTTGAACAATCTTGCTATTATGATCCTAGAAGTGGTATTTATTTTATATTCTAGTTAAAAAGAAAATCTGTGTGGTACTTTGAAGGGATGGGAAAATGACTTCTTGCAAACTTAGTTCTGAGAAATTTTTGCGTTCATGTGGGGTTTTAAATCTTTCTAATAAGTGTTCATGAATGTCATTGGTGTTTGTACTATGCACAATGTTGATTTCTCTTGCTAAATTTACATTTGATATGTATTTTACTACTTTATATATGATCTCTTGTTCTAACGATTGTTTATCAATTTATAAATATGTTAGGTTGCAACTATTTCAGCAAATGGTGAAAGTGAGATTGGAGATCTTATAGCTAGAGCAATGGAGAAAGTTGGAAAGGAAGGAGTCATTACTGTCTCTGTGAGCATCTTTTTTGTTTCTTCTAATGTTTATGATAGTTAAATTTGATACAGTTCGATATTGCTTATTTATTATTCAAAATTTGTAGGATGGGAATACGATGGATAATGAGTTAGAAGTGGTGGAAGGAATGAAGCTAGCCAGAGGCTACATATCTCCTTATTTTGTTACTGATCATAAGACCCAGAAATGTGTAAGTTCAGATCGTTATTGTTGTTTCCGGTATATTTGTACTTCAAACAGGACTTAGTGCTAGAATTAAGTCACTAGTAATAAGAATGTGCTGCTGCTTCCCCCCCTCTTATTGTATATATATTAGACTTTTTTCCCCTGAGCAGATGAGGTGCAAATGTTTCAATTTCTTGTGCATTTCCTTAGACCTTTTGTCTAATCAGCAAATACATGTCCTTATTTTTTTTCATAGGTAATAAGAGTAATATCAATCATGAAGAAAAAAAAAAGAAAAGAAAGAAAATACATGGTGTTCATAATGGTGAACAAAAGTGAAAACAACAAACAACATCAAAGAAAATACATGTCCTTATATCATTGAAGGACGTAGAGTCAGCTTGCATATATCCGTCTTGACATGAAGTTTTTGCTATTTCTATTCCATGTTGTCAGTTAGTATTTTGGTGGCCCTCTGATCTTTGCGTTTGTCATGTTTTAGAGGCCACTCAAATTTAAATTTTATATGTGTGTGTGCGTGTGTATAATTTATGGATTTTGGCATACTTCCTATTTTTTAATTTCTTTCTCCACATCCTTTACCTTTTCTTTTGTTTGGGGGGGAGGGTTATTGCACTAGTTGTATGGTTGACATGGAAGCTTTTTCTCTGATGTGTGACCTAAAATTTGTTTCTTCATATTCATAGGAACTAGAGAACCCCCTGATCCTCATTTATGACAAGAAAATTTCAGACATGAATTCACTTGTTAGAATATTGGAGCTAGCAGTACAGGTAATTAACCCTTTCCTGAGGGGCTATTTTCGTAGGCAATGGTGAATGATCAAGTGAACTTACAGAAAATGTTCTTGTTCTTGCTTCCGCTGCAATTGAATTCTTAACAGAAAAAAAGAGCACTACTTGTTGTGGCTGAGGATGTTGAAAGTGATGCACTTTCTATGCTTGTACTCAATAAGCATCATGCTGGGCTTAAGGTGATTACTTGGATTTACTTGGAAGTTACTTTAAAATGTGTAACGTGTAAGATGGTACAGGTTATATTATATGACTTGTATATGTATATCTTCTATATATTAATGAAGTGCAATAATATTGAAATCCTTATGAGATAGATATGTTGTATTTCTAGTAATTCATACATCCTTGGACATCAACATATTTTTCTCAAGAGGGCCACATGATTGTTGGTAGCAATATGATGTTCCACAGTTGTGTGCTCTTCACGCTTGAGCTATATAGATAGTTGAAGAACATGAAGGCCCTTTGACAGGAAGCAATATCAAAACTGAAACATCTGGGGGGAAGAGCTACATTATTGCATCCACTGCCCCCAACACCCCCCACCCCCACAATTTTTTTTTTTTTGTAAGTAGTTAAATGACTTCATATTTCTGAATTATGAAAGGTTTTCTAAAGGTTTTTTTTTCTCTCCCATAAATCAAGAAATAAAAAAAGAAACTTATATAGTGGGACATAAACAAATGGAGTGCCCAAGAAGTTTAAGAGTTATTAATCGAGAGTTCTTGGTCTTGAGATTTTTCCACATGGAGTAAACAAAATAATGTATAGAATTCTAGTTCTAGAATAATTCTGGGCCTATCTTCGAAATTACATGTGACTCTAAAAATAATGCTAGACTTCTATCAAATGATACCTTTTAATATCTTGTGAATAGGTATTAACTTGTGACGTATCTGATGAGTGCCTATACATATGTACCTCTATATATCTGTAAATAATCATATATTTGATTTTATAAGTTTTGGATATTTGATTATATTATTGAAGAGCATTAGTTATCTGCTGTGTTAGGTGTATTTTTCTTTCTTTTATATTGACCATTTGTAAGGTCTGTTATTACTTCAATTGTAATTTAATTTCTTCATTATCCAGATGTTGACATTAATTCTGCTTGTTGTAGTGTCAACTTTCATAATTCACTAGTGCAATTTCATGTGTTTAGGTTTGTGCGATCAAAGCTCCTGGTTTTGGGGAAAATAGAAGAGCAAACTTAGATGATCTTGCCATTCTTACTGGGGGAGAGGTTATGCAATCTTTTACTCCTAAATTAATTTCTAATATATATATGGACTTATAATGTGCATATTTTTTTTTTCCTTTTCTCTTTTTTATTTTTATTTTTATGCTAAGACCTTTATTGTACAGGTTATCACTGAAGACCGTGGTTTAACCCTTGACAAAGTGCAATTTGAAATGCTTGGAACTGCAAAAAAGGTTTCTGTTTTTTAGCATAGTGTGCTATGGTGCTATATTTGAATTTCTTTGGGACATAACTAACTTCAAAAAATAAATAAAATAACAGGTGTCTGTCTCTCTTGATGACACAATAATTCTACATGGGGGTGGGGATAAGAAGCTGATTGAAGAAAGATGTGCAGAGGTATGCGGTTGGCTTTTCTCTTTAATTCCTTATTTATTTTCAAAAGTTTGATTCAGTGTGCTATTCACTTGGATGAATTTTTTGCCAATTTTTTTGATCAATAATTTTGACACATTAGAGATGCAATTTTTTTTTTGATAATCATTAGAAATGCACTTAGTGCTACATGCATGGGTGAAATCACAATTCTGATGACCTCCTTATAGTGGTATAAAGCTCTTACCTATTTTTTTTTGGTTGTCCCATTGGCTTTTTAGTTTTTATTTTTAATACTCAAATTCAACTCAAATTTACTCACAAAACTTCATTTTCAATTACATTGGTGGTAATAGTTGCTTTCTTTTAAAGTTGCAATTAGGGTTAACACCAACTGATGATCTCTCTTTTCCCCATCTCTCTTCTTCAATCCCCCTCCCCCTAAACAAATTCTCTCATCAAGGTGTGGGTCCTGGAATGCACTCATACCTTTTTGCCATAGAATATAGGTTTTTTTCCAAGTGTTTGCTTTTAACTCTGATAAAAACACTTTTAACTTTTGATCCTGGTAAAATTACCCATGTTCGCTTAATTCAATGTCAGACAAATACTTTTAAACTATTTCTGGTTCTTAAAAATTCTGCAAGCAATCCCTATATGCCTTGTTGGGTTTGTGCTATCAAATAATTGCCGCTTCTTACGACTTTCTGTTGATGCATAATTGTCTATTGTTCCCTTGGGAATTTCCCTGTTTGTTTAATCCTTGCCATATGCAGTATCTCATCCTTCAGTCTCTGTTAAATGCCATCAAACTTTTGTTACTACTATTTTCCCCTTCAGAGGAAGCCCTAACTCAATCAGCATTTTCAGAATTGATCATCTGTATGAAAAGAGGACCCTTAAGGTGTTTTGGTGATCAAATTTTTATAAAAATTTTCAGCAAGAGTTCCTGAGCTAATTTATACATTCTAAAACCAACTATAGTGACGCATAGAAACATGAGAGCTACTTACATTTATCCTGAACACCAGAAGCCTTACTCATTTGGTAGTTGGGAAGGAAATTATTTAGATTTTGAAGATTCAAATTTGATTGCCTCAATCTGGACTCTAGAAATTAAAGATAGGAATGAACAGAAGTGAAGATTCATAACATTTACTGATGCTAATGATGTTCTACAGCTGAGGACAGCTATGGAGAAGAGTGATGCCGTGTTTGACAAGGAGAAAGCACAGGAAAGGCTATCAAAGCTGTCTGGTGGTGTGGCTGTTTTCAAGGTATGTTGCTCACTTGTCTGAATTCCTGCAGTGTGGGTGAATGATTGCCTTGACATGCATCCATTTTCTGTCAGGTTGGAGGGTCTAGTGAGGCAGAAGTTGAGGAAAGGAAGGATAGGGTCACGGATGCTTTAAATGCTACAAGAGCGGCTGTGGAAGAGGGTATTGTGCCAGGTAACTAGATTTTTGTCATTCCTCTAGGTTATGTATATCCACAGCACATCAAGAACAATCGTAACTTGCTTGCCCTTATTAGGTGGTGGTGTTGCTCTTTTGTATGCTGCAAAAGGTTTGGAAAGCCTTCCAACGGTAAATGAAGACCAGAAAACAGGCGTAAAGATAATCCAGAATGCTCTAAAGGTTTTATTTGTTGAATTTCCTCAGCCAGCATCTATCTTGGTGTTTATTTGCAGTTAAATACTGACAGTGAGCGTTTTGATTTGCTTTAGGCACCTGCATTCACAATAGCCTCAAATGCTGGTTTTGATGGTGCACTGGTTCTTGGCAAATTGTTGGAACAAGATAATCATAATTTGGGTTTTGATGCTGCTAAAGGTTTGTTCTTTTATTTGTTACAAGAATTACCATCGTAGCCAACTTTACAATTTCTTTCTGTTAAAAGGTCTTAGACTATTGGGCTTGAATCATTTGCAAATCTGTCTTCTGTGGTATTTTTGGTCTATGGTAAAGTAAAATAGTGTAGGAAATTTCATGTTGTCTGAGTTGGAGCCTTTTCTGTCCAATAAAAAGAACATGGAAATTTCTGTGTCCAGACCCTGTAGGAATGGGGAGCGTCCACAAAGCCTTGTGCATTGTATGAAAGTTAAATTATTGAGAATGGAAAACTTTCCAACATATTTATATTGAGAATTCTTATGAAAGTTGAATTATCCAATTTATTGCACGTGGATCTTGTTTCTCTTTCTTTTCTTTTCTAGTTTTTATTTTTTTATTTTTTATTTTTATATTTGTTCATTCTAATTTTCTCAACACCTGGACTAATATCAAGTGATGATTGTTTAAAGCTGTTTATTTAATGATTTCCTGGTCATTTATTTAATAATAGTCCTTGTGCAAAACAGGTGTATATGTTGACATGGTGGAGGAAAGAATCATAGATCCTCTCAAAGTGGTTAGAACGGCTTTAGTCGACGCTACCAGGTAAAGATCATAGTTGGTCAAGCAAAAAAATTATGCGCATCTAATATGTTTCATACCTTAAACTAACCACCACCATGTGCTTCTGTGTTACAGTATCTCATTGCTTCTGACAACAAGTGAGGCAACTGTATTTGATCATCCAAATGAGAAAAACAAACCTCCGAGCCGTATGCCAAATATGGATCAGATGTCCTATTAGAGGACCAATCTCAAAACCAGTTTTTTTAATTATTGCACATTTTTGTATCCATATTTGGGCCTTTTGTCATTCATTTGTGAAATCTGAAAGAAATATGAATCTGGAAGCCCAAACCTTTCTTTTAGCTTATACCATATAGAAAATGAGTTACTAAATCACGATACAAAATTCTTTTGATTGAAATTCTTATTTGCTGAATGATTTAGGGTACTTTCAACTCTGCAATAAGAACATTATTAGAATTTGCCCAGAAAACACACACAAACAGGAAAAGAGAGAAGGAATTCTGTCATATTGAAGTTTATTATGACCAATTTTTGCACTTGCCTAAATAAAGGAATAAGAAGATAATGGTTATGGGACCTTTTTAGATCTTATTTTTAATACAAGCTGGCCCAATGAATATGGAATGTACAATTGCAAGGATCATATGGATTCATTCTCCTTGGTCACTTAAATTAGAGGAAATGAATATTTTTGCCATTTCTGAGTGGGTCAAGCTAATCGTACAACTAGAAAAGAAGCTGAGAATTCCAAGAGAAGGGTTGAGGAACTTCACACTATTCACAACAGCGGCCTGATATGGATGATAAGAAACAAACTCATGAAATGTCAACAAAGGGAAATTCTAGACCCCATTCTTTCAATTTCTCAAACTAAAAAGATATGCACTGATCGTATTTCTTTTAGAATTTGCAGTTGGAGAAAAGTGAGAAGCTGTGCATGGGATCCTCCACATCCCCCCAATGTAAAGGTCAATTTCTAATTAGTTCTCAAAGAGGACAAAGTGTGTGGCAACTATTGGTAGGAATCGCATAAGTGAAGCCTTGTATAGAGACAAGTTTTACTCCTATCATTTTAAAAATCTGTTGAAATGAACCAAGAGTTTAGTTACTTAGCTGACTGACACTTTTTAATATTTCCAACGAAAATATTTAGGGTTCAAATTTCTCACCCTCAATTATCGAGTTATAAAATAAAATCTCACGAAAATGAGATACAAAATTTGAAATTGTGAAGGAGATGCTATGAATGTGATCCTTCAATATTGAAGTCATTCATCTCTGCTATATTGGTCTATAGAACACTTTAATAAATAAAGCGAAAAATATGCTCCAATCTTTCTCTGGTTGGTTTGTAAATCATATTTTTAGGAAGGAAATTTGCATAGCCCATTATATTACTAGATGGACTTTTATTTTTAATATTTTAGGATTGATCCCCCATATCATACGTTTAACACCGTGTTTTTTGTCCCACAAGATAGAGATCGTAGGTAAATCCGTTCCCCTTGTTGTTCCCTTTTCTTTTTCTCTTTGTTGAATGGAAGCGTTACTTAGCCAAAAAATAAAATAAAATTGTCCTCTATGCTTGAACCTCCAATATATTCACATAGTATTGGATGACATACATTCTTCTTTCTTAAACCCTTCAATTTTTATTAGGAAAACAAAAATCACAGTATACCTTTATTTTTAAAAGGAAGCCATATTCAAAGAAGTAAATTTTTTTTGGCTTTTGTCTACGATTGTTTGTTGTAAGAGCACAAGTTAAGATGCATATAATATTTTGTAATTTATTTATTTTTAATACATTTTTAAAAAAATTAAGTTAAATTGTATGCAAATATCAAGAAAAACACATACAACCTCAATGAATTTGTACATGCAAACCAATAAACTAGTGACAACTACATATATATATATATATATATATATATATATATATATATAATTTTTAAAAAGTATTACATTTAATTCATAATTGAATATTTATTATTCCTTAACTATTGTCCTAAGAATAATCATGAACAAATGTACCCTTATAGTCCTTTGCTTTCTTGGGTAAAAATTCCTAACACCCCCTTAAAATTTGGGCTACTAACCATTACATTCAAACTTTATTTTAGCCAACTTGAAGTATAAACTTCACACACATGCCAAATTAGTAGAAAAAAAATAAAAATAAATAATGCTACTTGTGCAACGCATGTGAAAAACAAAATTAATAAAACCAAACCTTTGTCCTTGCATTTATTGTAAATTTCAGCCACATAATATAATTTGAGTCTTTAAACCTATGATGCATCGATATGGATATGAGTACGATTACGAATACGGGGATACAATATTTTAAAAAAAAAATATAGGATACGGCAAGTAATTAATTAATTAATATTTATTTTAAGGTATATTTAAATATTTTTGTACATAATTTATATTTATTTTAAGTTTTAAAATCAAGTAACAATATATCACATTCTAATGTTTTATTATCTAATGCTATATCTAATTTTTGATATTTCTAATGTTTCTTATATATATATATATATATATATGTATATCACAGACCCACATACCCATTCTCACCAAAAAAAAATAAAAAAATATATATATATACACACACACACACACTCTCTGGTCTCTGAGTCAGACCCACAACGAGCCACAACAAACATGAGCCCAAGGGCCCAAGGCCCCAAAACCGAAAACGAAAAAACATTAAAACATAGAGTCGTGGGTCTGTCTGGGACGGCAAGGTCAGAGCAGAGTCGAGACTATTCATTCAAAATCAACCACCCAATGTTTATAAATTTGAAACTTTTTTTAGTTATTTGAGTCTCAATGCTTTAGCACACACCTGGCGCCATTTGAAGCCCATTATTTTGACAACCCAACCACACGAAAAAAACCTTGATTGATGTCAACGGATCTATTTTTGAAAATCTCACCTTCATGCTTGATGCTTTCTCTCAACGTTTCATATCAATCTCTTCACGTTTCTACAAAACCCACCTCTCTTTCCCACATGATTTCAGCCGTTCAATCTTAATACACACCCACAATACCCCCTTTGTCACCCACCATGATGAGCTTCTTAAATTCTTTGATCACCTTCTTCGACAATGCACCACGGTTCAACACTGCAAACGCGTTCACACCCAAGTTGTTGTCACTGGCACGAACAGGTCAGCCTTCTTGGCTGCCCGGCTTGTGTCCGTATATGGCCGTTTCGGGCTTGTTATTGATGCCCGGAAAGTGTTTGATGAAATTCCAGTTGAGGGTCTTTCAAATTTGCTATTGTGGAATTCAATTCTGAGAGCTAGTGTCTCAAATGGGTATTATGAAGAAGGCCTTAAAATTTTTAATAAAATGCGAAAACTTGGGGTTTGGGCTGATGGATTCACTTTGCCTTTGGTAATAAAGGCATGTGCGTTTATGGGTGGTTTGAATTTGTGCAGGAATGTTCATACTCATGTTTTGCAACTGGGTTTTCACAATCATCTTCATGTTGTGAATGAATTGGTTGGAATTTATGGGAAGCTTGGGCGAATGGAGAGGGCCCGCCAATTGTTTGATAGAATGACTGTTAGAAGCTATATTTCATGGAATACCTTAGTTTCAGGTTATGCCTTTAACTATGATTGCAATGGTGCATCTGAGATGTTTAGGCAGATGGAGTTGGAAGGTTTGGAGCCAAACCCTGTGACATGGACATCTCTGTTTTCAAGTCATGCTAGATGTGGGCGGAATAAAGAGACGGTAGAGTTGTTTGGTATGATGAGGAAGAGAGGAATTGGGGCAACTGCCGAAGCGCTTGCTGTTGTGTTATCTGTATGTGCTGATTTGGTTGCAGTTGGAATTGGCAAGGTCATTCATGGATATATTATAAGGGGTGGGTTTGAAAATTACATGTTTGTGAAGAATGCACTAATATGTATGTATGGGAAGTGTGGAGATGTAAAATATGCAAAAAATTTGTTTTTAGAGATGGAAACAAAGAATCTAGTGAGTTGGAATGCTTTGATAACATCATATGCTGAATCTGGATTATGTGATGAGGCATTTGCAATATTTTCCCAGCTAGAGACTTCAGGTGATTGTCCTGTGATCAGACCTAATGTCATAAGTTGGAGCTCTGTTATTGATGGATTTGCTTCTAATGGCCAAGGGGAGGAGTCCCTGAAACTTTTTAGGCAAATGCAGCTTGCCAATGTCATGCCTAATTGTGTGACGATATCCAGTGTTTTATCAGTTTGTGCAGAGTTAGCAGCAGTGAATCTCGCAGGGAAATACACAGTCACGTGGTTAGGGCTTTGATGGATAGTAACATTTTGGTTGGAAACGGCTTGATTAATATGTACACAAAGTGTGGAAGTTTCAAGGAAGCCCATTTGGTATTTGAGAAAAATGATAATAGGGATTTAATTTCATGGAACTCAATGATTGCAGGGTATGGGATGCATGGGCTTGGTGAAAAAGCTTTAGAAACTTTTGATCAGATGATTGAATCTGGATTAAAGCCAGACAATATCACCTTTGTTGCTGTTCTTTCTGCTTGTAGTCATGCTGGGCTTGTTGTGGAGGGTCGTAGGCTATTTAACGAAATGACTCAAGAGTTTAGGGTTGAACCCCAAATGGAGCACTATACTTGCATGGTCGATCTCCTTGGACGTGCTGGGTTTTTACAAGAAGCAAGTGACATTGCGAAAAGCATGCCAATGGAACCCAATGATTGTGTATGGGGTGCCCTTCTGAACTCTTGTAGGAAGTACAAGAATACAGATGTTGCTGAAGAGACTGCCTCCCATATTTTTAATATGAGCTCAGAAACAACTGGGAACTACATGCTGCTATCAAATATTTTTGCTGCAAGTGGGAAATGGGTGGACTCTGCAAGGATGAGGATCTCAGCAAAGACAAAGGGTTTAAAGAAAGTTCCTGGCCTGAGTTGGATTGAGGTGAAGAAAAAGTTTTATGTGTTCTCAGCAGGGAACACTTTGCAACTGGGGTTGGACGAAGTTTATGGGACCCTTGAGGAATTGGCACTTCAAATGGAAAGTGAGTGCAGTTCAGTTCATAACAGCATCTTTGAACAGAATGTTGATGAAGAAGAAACATGTACTCGACTCAGAAACAAGGGAGAATCTGGAGAGTTTTTGAAGGCAACACAACCGTGATGGAGACTGAGGGAAGTGTACTTTGGTAAGCTCTTTCTTCCTTCTCGTTTGGGATCAAGAACCTGGCTCTATTGTTCCCTTTCTCTCTCTCTCTCTCTCCTTTCCAAATCACACAGTTTATTTTGTGTGCTATTGAGCAGATTTGGTCTTGGGGAGCAGAGCTGTAAGGGCCCACGCCAGTTTCTAACGTTTAGCTCCTGATTTTCACAGACCTAGCACTCCAAGGTACCGATTCTGCATTTTTTGCTTCATTATAATCTTTAAACTTGCATAATTTTGATGATTTTCTTGAGTAGTTGAGGTTTTGGGGTTCTGTAGTTCAGATTCCGGTTTAAGATTTCTGGGTTTTTGGGTTTTCGTTATCTCTGAGTTCATATGGGTATCATTTTCATGCAAAACCCCCCTTGTAATTCTCTTTATCCTCTGATTTCCTCAGTTGGGTCAACCTTTTACAATGTACTCATTTCCTCAATTTTCACAAGCTTTACATTGCTATAGATGTAACAATGATTAAAAATAGACATCAATTCTTGAATCTATTGCTTCATTATGTTTCAGACAATATTGGCATGATTATGAGTGATGACAATGTTCTGGAATCCAAGTTGGTTCGATGAATGTGAGTTTACCCATTCCTTCAATTACTAAGATTTTTCAGGTTTTGAGTTATCCAGAAATTTTTAGACATTAAAAGGGCAGACATATAATTATATATAACCAACTCCATCATGCAAAGCAAATTACATGATAAAAAAAAAGAACTTTTAGGTTCCTACACATTCTTTGCCAACAAAGTTCCAAGCTCTAACATACAGTTACTAAGGCTGCGTTTGGTTCGACGGTAAATCAATTCCGGACGGAAAATCATTTCCGGAAAAAATATTTTTCCGTAAAGAAAATGTACTAATGCTGTTTGGTTGCACCATGGAAAATAAGGGCAGTAAACAAATTCCACTGTTTGGCATTTTCTGAAATTCATTTTACTGTATTCATTTTTCCATGTTTGGTTTGTTCACACATTTTACGGAAAATATAAAATGCATTTACCTATAAAAGCCTGCATTGCCTAGATGAACCTGTAATAGCACAAAAATAATCATCCACTTCAACAGTTACAAAAAACATCACAAAAATAATCATCGACTTCAACATCAACAAAGAGCATCCGAATATCACGTGGTAATATTTATATCAAAATGCACATAATGTACGTTCACCATTACAAGTCCATGGTATACAAAATTGATACCTACAAGTGGTATCTGAACAGTGCACATGTGCCCTACATACTTAAAGTCACCACACATAACTTGGGCAATTGTATCGTCCCAATATTACAAAAAAGTTCACATCCTACAGGTTACAAATACATACATAGGCTGCTTACCGATAATATAATTGTCACATATATCATACAATGTTAGGATCATACTAGTACTACATCACACACAATCCCTACCATCACAATCAGCACTACACAGACAAGTCAGAGTCGAGTGAACAAATAACTATCCATCCAAAGCTTCCTCAACTTAGCAGTCTTCGCTAGAAATCCCCTAGCTACCTTCTTATTTTCACACAGATGGTCAAAGGCAGTTGCGAGCAGATCTTCGCTATACCCATCCGCCGCCATAGCCATCACCTCAGAGTAAAGACTATTAAAATCAATAGGCCCCCGACTGATTTCTTTCAAGGCCACGGCAATTTCCTTAAGCTGATCAGACAAATCAGTCAGAGCGCTATCATCAGAGGGAGCTGCACGGCCTCTTTTGCGGGACTTTGAAAGTGTGGACCCAGTGGTGGACGATTCTACCACATTCTTCCCCTTATCCACCACACCCTCCTCCCCATTATCAGCCACCATCTCAGTGCTCTCTGCATTGTCATGCTCTGTGTCAATATCAGCATATGACTTAGCAAAGCTTCCTGTGGCCAAATCCTTACCCACTACAATGGCCAACTCATCATACAACTCTATCTTTTTGTTCAAAAAATCAGCATGCTTCCGATGCGCCTGTAAGGGAGACAGGAACATACAATCACAATGCAATGATCACTTCACTCATAATTCAATATTCAATTCAATATTTATGTCATTAGATGATTTATGTGAATGATAAACAAGTATAAGCTATTATTACCACAAGAGACATAATCCATGATTTATGGAATAAGAACAATAGAAAATATAATGCACAAATATAGTTGAAAGCCATACCATAACTTCCTCTTGGTACGTCTTCGCATCGCACGTGATCATTTTTAAGCTATCATCCTAACCGAACCCACTCTTCTTTTGAAGAGTTTGAATGGTAGTCCACATTGTCCTCAAAGTACGCATTCGATTCTCACATACCCAGCATGGCACTCGACCCCAAACTGTTCAGTTATCACCTTGGCAACAGTAGCGAAGGACCCGGGCTTAAAAGTGTTCGAGGGCTTGTTGCCCTTCATGGCCTCTTCGGCAAGTACAGTTAGCATCGTTGTGTGCATTGGTGGCAACCATCGAAATTGCTTACTACCCACCTTTTCTTTCCCTTTCGACATTACTACATATGATAATTGCATAGTGAGACTAGCATTTAAACAATCCAAGTAGCATTCACAAATTACTGTGCATATGAACAACAAATCAAACACACATACAACCATGATTATAGATGTGAACAACATAACGAAACAACTACTGAAAATAATGATCCTTACACCACCAGAAGTCTACAGTAAATAGATTAAACATATATAAAACAAGAATATAGTACATATGACAAGCACATAAATCTAAATAAAATTCTACTCTCCACTCCTGGTATAATCAGACCACATAGCTGCGCATATCTCATCTCTCTTAGCATTCCACACTCTACTGTCTTCAAGGGACTCCCGACGTGACTGTGCTTCTTGTTGGGAGTCACTACCCTCTACTTGGTTCATTGCAGCTTCCATAATATAGTCAGCAGGATCAACCCCCATAATGTGATTATGAATCACACAACATGCTAACATTATTTTCACTTGTGTTTCAAAAGACCAAAATGGTTCTGCATCCAACACTCGAAAACGTTTCTTCAACACTCCAAATCCTCGCTCAATGGTAGTTCTCAAGGAAGAGTGTCGGAGGTTGAACAATTCTTGTTCATTCTCAGGAGGACGATCACTAAACTCTTTCAAGTGATATCGCACACTCCGATAGGGTGACAAAATTCCATTTTTATTACCATACCCAGCATCACCAAGATAATACTTACCTACATATGTTAAAAAATAAAACAAAATTACTACTATGCTTCGAAAAATGCACAAAATTTATTAAACTAATAAACTCAAAAGGTGAAGTCATCCTATAATACCTGAGGGAATTGAAAATCCCCGTGGCCTAGCAAATGCATCATTTAACACACGTGAATCATGTGCACTGCCTTCCCATCCAGCCAATACATAAGTGAACTTCAAGTCAAAACTAATGGCAGCTAACACATTTTGTGTGGTTCCACCTTTGCGACCACGAAACCTTCCTTGTATCTCAGGTGGCACAGATGCACGAACATGTGTACCATCTATTGCTCCAACACAATCCTAATTTTCGACAAACATAATGATTTAGAATTACACAAACTTTCACAATTTACACATATACACAAGTCTTAATATTTACCTTGAAATAGGGGTAGAACCTTCTGCTATCCCTTATCTCTGGGGGTGTATCTTCGGTAGGCAGTCTTATTAGAGCTCTATATAATTTCAGGACCCCCCTAAGGACACGTTGAAGTATCTATGGACAGTTTCAGTTGATCTATGGAACCGACTACCAATTACACGAAACCTCACATTATGACCAATAATGTGTAAAAAATTAGTACTTGCTCCGTAACGGACATGTGCGTAGTAGGGCGTATGTGCTCCCCCTCAGTGAGGATGTGACATAAGTGGTGAAAAGCTATAGGTTTCATCCTAATTTGACTAACACAAAGTCTCTCACTTCCATGCAGAATACTATTTATGTAATGCTCTCTTTCGGCTGCATGATTAACATAAGGCGCCCTAGGCAGTCGTCTACGTCGCAATTTCCTTACCAACGCAACCCCCACAAGGAGGACAGATGCAACTGAGGCAAGAACTGCTGCTTTGATTTTTTTCTTCATCTAAACATCACAAACATTGTGGTCTAAGAGGTATGCAAACAAACATGATATTGAGTACACAGTATATAGAAACAATCACAACAGTAAAACAATCCAAATTCAAGCAATCTATAGTATTTTTTTTTTTTGAACAAGTGAGATCAAAACCATTATGAGCCGCCATAAAATGTTTAATTCCCCTCTAAATAATAATCTAAACATTTTCTACGTAAACAGTAAGGTACCCATCAACAAAAACACCAAGAGCATAAAATCCCCAACAAATCACATTGCATTTAATTAAATAATTGTAAGCGCAGCACAATTGATATTTTTGTATAATTGTAAGAGTACCAACATTGAATTTCTGATATCAATCATTTAATAAATAACTACATAATTAAAAAAAATCAATAATTAAATAGGTATTTAATTAAATAATTATATATATATATATATATATATATATATATAATATATATATATATAAAAGCCAGAAACGGTGTCAACCCAGAGCACCATTTGCAGAGGGTGGATCGGAGGTTTGGTCGGGTTTTGTAGATGGGTGGGCCGGAGCTGTGTGGGTTTGTCCAGTGTGGATCGGAGGTGTGGGTGACGTTGTGTGGATCGGAGGTGTGGGTTTGTCCAGTGGGCCGGAGGTTTGTGGGGATTGGAGGTCTGTGGGTGTGGGCCGGAGCTGTGTGGGGATCGGGGTGTGTGGGTGGGGTTGTGTGGGTGTGGGCCGGAGGTGTGGGTCGGAGGTTGTGGGTCGGAGCTGGGTGGATGGGGATGTGATGGGTGGGTTGGCGGTGTGGGGATCGGGGGTGTGTGGGTGGGGTTGTGTGGGTGTGGGCCGGAGGTGTGGGTCGGAGCTGGGTGGATGGGGATGTGATGGGTGGGTCGGCGGTGTGGGGCTGCGACATTGTTCAGTGGGCCGGAGCTGTGGATGCGTTTGGTGTGTGAAGGGGACTGCGACGAAACGGTGGAGGAAACTCACCGTGGGAGTGGCGGCGCTCGTCGGACGGGGGTGAAGATCGGACCGGCTTGAGGCAGGGAGTGGAGGTTGACTGGAGCTGTGTTTCTGGAGCTTCACTTGAGGCAGCGAGAAGGCGAGGGGAAAATGAGGGCTGAATTGGTTTGAAGGTAAAATAGAAGAGGAAAAAATTTTCCGGGTCAGACGCTCTCTTTTACGGTCAACAGATTGGTATTTTCCGTTTGACTGAATTTTCAGTCCTTGCCAAACGACGGAAAACGCGGAAAATCATTTCCTGAAAACGTTTTCCGTCGAAACAAACGCAGCCTAATATGAAAAGAGATAAATAATTCTTTTGCTTCTTAACTCTCACTAATATGAAAATTTAGCAGCCATGAGTTGTGACACCTCTGCTTATTGATAAGAAAGAAAGCTGGACAACAGGTCCAAACAAGTTAATTGACAACCCAATTTGGAGAGCACATGAAATCATATAGGAAAGTTTTTATTTATCTGATAGAAAATACTGATGTTTCCCAACTGCAAAATCATTTACCAAACAATGAGCATCACTCAAAATGCTAACTTTCCCCAGCATCGCATAAGTGTTAAGGAGACTGATGTGAGGAATTCTGGACCTAATAGTTTCATGATAAGTATGTGACTCAATCTTCAAATTCTGTAGATAATAAATCAATTACAAAAATGAGGTTTTGACCCATTTATCTGGTGTATAATGTCCTCCTGAAACAATAATAAGGGGAGAAAATTTTCTATGGTATTGAAATTTTATTTTATTTTTAACTCTCATCAAGATGAAGTTTAGCAGCTATGAGTTGTGATACCTCTGCTTATTGAGAAGAAAGAAACAAGCTGGACAACAGATCCAAGCAAGTGAATTGATAACCCAATTTGGAATGCACATGAAACCGTATAGGAAAGATTCTATTCATTTGGTAGAAACTGATGTTTCCCAGCAACAAAATCGTTTACCTCAAAATGCTAATCCTTGCAAAATTTATTGAAGATACGTATAGTCTGTTGTGTAATATCCTCCTAACACAATCATGACGGGAGGAAATTTTTGAAGTCTCTCATTCTATTTATGGGGCTAAGAAATAAGTCTTAACACAAAACTAGCTGCAAAACCTTGCTTTTGCCACCACCTTTAACAATTGATGCCATGAGTGTTGAGTCCAGCCCATGATAGGAGAAGTTTATAAATTCCTTATTGGTAGACTGTAGTTGAACCAGGCATTTGTTTGTGTATTTGAACATCAATAGTTAGCTAAACATTTCCAATTGTTTCTTGATTGATGTGTCTGCTTTCAATTCTGTCATATACTCTCTGTGTGGCATTTAGTTTTTTTTACAACAATGAAGCTTGGCTGATTTGTTGGACAAAACAAATATAGGTGCAAGACTGAAGAGAGGAATGAGAAATTTGAAGTGGCATTATGGAAAAAGTCAGGTTAGGAAGACTGGGGGAAATGCTGGTTGGCTTCCACCACAAGTTGCAAAAATACTCTCTTTAGAGGTGTTCCCTTTGCTACTGCTAGGTAATTTATAGAAATGATGGCTGTAAGCAGAGAAGTGAACAAAAGAAAAAAAGCTTTTAGAGTGATGGGTTCAGTGCATGAACTGGGATTCTATGAGCAAATTCATTATATGGTCTTTTCATTATATGCCCTTTTAAAGAAATGCAGGAAAGATGTTTAATTGTCACTTTGTGGTCTTTTCTGTAGATAATTCATTCAATATCGATAAAAATTGCCTTGCTTCATAGTTCATACTGTTTACAGGCTCTTTTTAAGTTCTTGCAATGACATGAATTGAATTGAAGCTTTGTTTCCACTTTCTAGTTTCTGGCGTATGTTATAAATAAGCAAGTGTGTTGTATCTGGCATACATGCAAATTTGGTGTATTGGTGCAGCCTGTCAACCAAAGCACCTCAACCTCAGCTTTGGAATATCAAAGTAACCTTTCCACTTCCAGTGGTACTTTGAAGTTGGAAATTGGCTACATTCAGATACGAGATCATAATTTACTTTCATTCTGCTAATTAGATGGCATTATAATCAAATGGAAAGGAAACTTACATTGAAAACTCGAAATTTTTTTACCTATCAATCCAAACAAATTTTCGGCTTTTGAAAAGACTGTTCTTTTCTGCAGCTTACCAAACCTGTCTTTGACTTTGAAGATATGAAGAAGGGTAAAGTCACGACTTTAGTTTAAAAAGTTCTTACACACAAGTTTGTATGTAATAGAGTGTGTGTAAAAGTATTTATCCATACAAGAAAACTTTTTTTTTTTTAAATAAAAAATAGTTATAAATTTTGCTTTTTTGTTTTTGTTTTTTTAGAGAGAATGTCATGTTATAAGTTATTAAAAAAGGAGGCTAAACTTCAAGAAGAGGAATGTCATGTAATTGTTAGACGTGCACACTTCTTCGATCATTTTATAGATGCATCATGCATGGGTCTTCTTAAATATTATCGGCTATTTGTAAAATATTTTGTAATATTTCTGGTTATAAAATCCATTCCATGCAACTCAGAAAATGATTGAAATTTTTTCCAAACTGCTCTCGCCTCTATCAACCTATGGCAACTAGTTAACCTAGCTATAGGAGCAAAAATTACAATAACATGCATTTTTTTAAAAAAATCTATGTACTAATCATATATGATTCAAAAGCATGACCTTTTGGGGAGACAATATTTCAAGAGAATTATCAGGTAAAAAGTCAAACGCATTATTAATTTTCTAAGAAGAAAAAAGAATAGAAAACGACAGGGGTACTTTAACTATTAGCCCATTTAAGCAATGACCTAAGGTCCCAAATGGAAAAATATCCCCCTAAAATAAAATATATTATAATATTTATTTGTCCTATAACATTGCACAAAAATAATTATAAAAAGTAAGGCCTCTCACTTAGGAACAAAAAAAGAAAAAAAGAAAAGAAAGAAGAAGACATCTTCTAATGGACGATAGAATATCTTGCCTATCTATCTTACCGTATAAAATTTTAATTAAGCCCATAAATTTAATAAATAAAAACTATTTTTAAAATATTATACACTTTTTGAGTTTTAAACATTTTATTAATATGTTTTACTATTTTTGCGGTAGTTTAATGCTGTAAAATTTTTTAATCTTCCAAAAATTCTACTCTTCCTTCCTCTTATCAAAATTAAAATCAGAATTAATTGTTTTCAAGACAAATTCTATTATTCAATAATTGAAGTCCAACATTGCCAAGAAAGATAATGACCATCTTGAAATATTATATTTATTCTAATATCGAATTTTTCAATATATTTTTTAGAATTAAAAGTTTTTTAAAATACATTTTTTATATATGATTATATGAAAATAGTCCAATTAATGTATTAAATTGTATGATTCATCTTTCTAATTTATATGTCACTTATAAAACATTAAGTGATAATACATTTTACATTTGCGTTTGGTCTCAAAATGTGTTAAGTCGGCTGTATTTTTGCGTACCATAAATTTGAGCGAGATTCGAAAAGAAACTGTTCAAAACTAAATTGAGATATTCAATAGAAACAATAAAGTTTAGAATTTACAAGATTTTTATTAATTTATTTTATATTTAAAATACTCTACGCATATGAAAAACTTTCATAAAAATGTGACCATATTTGCATGAAACATTTAATATGCCAATAACAAGGTTAATATTTCTTGATTTTGGCATGATTGATGTGGTATTAGTACAGAAAAACTAATTCAATCGAGGCTAAAGTTGTTAAAAAAAAAAAAAAATCAAATTGATAGCTTTTTCCAAAGAAGTGTTCAACAAGTACTACTATTGAAATATTGGAAGAACTAATTATTTTTCATAAAAGACCTTACTTTAAAATTTGTCTACTAAATCCACAAAATGTGTTTTAGTCGGCCTTGGATATATGTTTAAACTATACTAAGTACTGACAACAAAATGATATGAGAGGTTTGCTATTCTATGTCTTGCTAAACTTTCAAGTGTTGCAATTTGTGAGGGTAAACAAAGTAGCTGCTCCTTTTAGATCATGATCCTGAGCTTGTTGGATGGAACCATCATCTTCTTTTAATGTCGCATTGTCTATCCTTAAGGTGACTTCATCACTGCAAATGTTTATTTGAATTTCAATAAGAGCCGAAAAAACACAGAAGGAAAATGTGGAAACTTGCTAACCTTAAGGCTTAAACAGTGATTACATGCTAAACTTAAACTTTCCTATGGGAAAACTTTGTGCTTATATCCACGGACTACACCGTTCCAACAGGTACAATTATTTTTATTTTTATTAATACAAGTACAACTATTTTCATGTTGTAAAACACTGGTTGATCTTAAAAATGGATATTAGAAACGATTTCCCGATGCTTAAATAAGTTCATGTCTTAAAACAATGAAATGTAAAAATGTTTTAAAGAATGTTGCAATTCTTTGATTAGATCTAACATGCCCAAGGACATGAGATCTTCCCATGGTGTGTTTCATGCCATTTGCAGACACTAATTATCATATTAATAATAAATAAAAAAACTGTTAGAAAAGCTAAATGAAAAAGCCAATACCAAATGGACAATATATTTCAAATCCAAAACGACAACTTATTCACATAAAACCAACATTTATTGATAGCAAAATAGCTTGGGAGAGTTTTTACATTCAAAACGAAATTGGAGTTCTTGATTATCTTTCAGGCCTAGCTTCTGAATATTATTAGAAAACAACATTCTTTCTCTTACAACACATCATCACAAAGAGTTGAACAATCATGAAAAACACAAATAGACCATCCATCCATCCAAAAATGAGATGGATAATCTAATCACGACGATAGGAGTAATTGTGTCAATGGTACAAACCTCCTTGCGATTAATTCTTCCGGCTCGAACTTAATCTCATTTCTTTCACAAGATACATCAAAAACCGGCTTAACATCATCGCATTCACTTTCTGGACCATGCTTATTAACATGCAAAGATGACAATGTTGATGCAGAGTCTTGGACGGTCGTCCATGCATTGACATCTTCTTGCAAATGATTATTAACAACAAAGTACTGTTCTTGTTGATGCGGTCCAAGATAATGGTATTGCAATGCATTATTGTATGAACTCAAAGGATCTACACCAACCATCTCACAGTTGATTGTAGGATCTGTAGCTTCTGACATTTGTTGTTGTTGATGAGCTTGAGCACGACATATAGCAAGTTGATGAAGAACAATGTCAAGCTCGGCCTTGTTATATTCAATCAAGCGTTGCAACTCGCGTATGATCCTGTAACACCCACCAACAGGGTCATTGGCACGAACATCCGATTGGAAAATAATGGTGCGCATGGCCTCGTCCTTGTCGGGTTGATTAAGGTTCTTGATGATCTTGGTGATGTTGCTGACACCAAACAATTTATGGGCGTTGAGGAATTGTCTTTGGCGATCGTGAGGGAAATAAGGGGCGAGAATGCAGTCAGGAGCGCACTTCCTGCGTTGGTATTTACAAGCAGCGCAAGCTTGGGTGGTGCCGTTACCATGCCTTGTAGTAGTAGTAGTAGTAGTGCTATTATTATTAATGTTCATGGTAGGTTTTTGTTGTTGTAGTTGTTTTTGTTGGTAATTGGGAGCTAAGGGGTGAGAGATATCGACTGCGTTTCCGGCGGGGGTGCTTAGGTGCAGTTTTTTTGGCTTGATGGGAGCTTTGTTTTCTGGTGCTTTCTCCCTTATTTTCTCGTAGGAAATGGAGAAACAAAATGAGAGATGGAGAGAAATGAAAGGAGAGACGGACAGATATATTAGAAGAGAGAGAGAGAGAAAGAGAGAAAAAGAGATCCTAACAAATTTAGTTGTACATAGCGATATTTTTGGGATGTGAATTTGGATTGGTGATGGGAATGTGACTACGTGAGCTTTGCTAATGTGTTGAGATGGGGTGTTTTAGATGTGTTTTGAATATTTCAACTAATAATAGGACAATATTTAACCTCTTTATTTTTAGTAACTTTAAGGCAAAATGGATGACTTTTGGGTATTTAAAGGGGAAAAATATATTGTATAAGAAACTACCATTCTCATTAATTTGACCCACTAGAAAGAATGTTAAAAAATAAAAATAAATCGTACGTGTAATTCTATTTTTCACAAGAAGGGGAAGTGAAGTCATCTTATGATAGACAACGCTTACAAAGTCAATAACTGAAATGCAATCTAAAACACAAACTAAATGAGTCATTCTATGAAGTTTTCAATGGTTATGCTCTCTCTCTCATTTTTTTTTTCAAATTGTATTTGCAATGAGTATTAAATTTTCAATAATACTACGAATACACCTATTTTCACAACTTATTAAAGTGGTTCATTGTGAGCAGTAATGAAGCTAGAAATTCTTTTAGAGGGGCCAAGTTAAATGTATAATAAAATAAATTAAATCAAAATAATAACACACACACACACACACACACATATATATATAATATTTTTTGATAAGCATAAAATATTTATTTATTGCTTATATATATAATGTTTGTAATTTTGATTTAACATATGATATTTTCTTACCTACACAAACAAATAAGTTTTTACATCTTTGCCAAAAAAAAAAAAAAAAAGATTAAGCCTTGACATGCCTAAAAACATACAAATCAATTTAATATAAATGAAATATAATTAAATTACATATGGTATACATTAAATACAATTTAATTTAATGAATTATGTATGACATTTAAAAAAATTATTTATAAATATGAGTTATGTATGGCATAAGAATAGTTAGTCAATTATGTAAAGATTGGCGTGTTCTTAGATTTATTTTAAAAGTTTTCTTACACAAGAGTCTTATCAATATATAGATATATTGATGGGTCAAAAGTTTTTTACTAGTTTTGTTTATGCGTAGATAGACGTGTGAGTCTACTACTATGATTGAGGAGTGATATATTCAGATCAAACAATAGCTAGCTAGCTAAAATTAAATAATCAATACCAAGCTTTAGTTTTGAGTTTTATATATAGGAAATTTAAAAAGAGTCAAGTTCCGTACTTTTTACTATATTTATTTATTTATTTGTTCACTATTATTATTAATAACAAGCTTTAGTTTTGAGTTTTATAGGAAATTTAAAAAGAGTTAAGTTCCGTACTTTTTACTATTATTATTATTATTATTATTAGTATTATTTATCAGAGATAGAAAATCTACTCTAATTTAATTTAATCTAAATATATATATGTATATGGAGTTTCTTACTGGAAATATGAACCTAAACTCTTGCTCCTTTATCCTATACAAATTTGTACGTAAAGAATGACTATTACACCAAGAATACGTGGTAGTAAATCAAGTTACTTTTAATTGCAACATGACAGTCTCTTAAAGTCTGAAAATATTTATATTGGTTTTGTTTATGATGATAGTAGGTAATAAAATTACTTTAATCTTTGAATTATAGAAGGTGTTGGATTGTTTATATATATAATCATCTTATCACTATTCTTTGAAATTATATTTTTAAATGTTTGTTTTATTGTGGTGCACAGATCTTGAGGCCCTTTAGAACTTGAAATTGAGTGAGGCATATGTCGTTAGAAAGTTTGTAATACCAAGTATTTGTTTAGGCTTTGGTTCTGGTATAAAACAAGTTGTTTAGGGTAGTTACAAGGGTGCGAATGTGAGATTTACACGTTTTTTGAGGTTTTATTAAATACATATTTGATGTAAATTTTTCTAAGTTTTGATCACACGAAACCCTTTGAAATAAATATTTTTTGCGTACTTTTTTGATGGTACATGACCCACACGATATGTTTCTGATAAGTAAATAAAAATTTATTAAATGAAGTAGCCAAAAATATATGTTGAAAGAACAAAGAAAAAGAAATTATTATGATTCACACTTTCCGTGATCATTTAATTAAGTTTTGACCAAAGTCAAATTTAGGTTAAACTTTTTTGTACTTAGCCAAATGTTCATTTGTTTTGTGGAAATTTAGTGCTTTCATGATATTTTGTTCGATTTACGTACATATGATCTTTGTGATCAACTAGCCATTTCAAGGGAAATTTAATCATTTTTTATGTGTGTACAAATTGCATATATCAGAATGTTGGATTTTCTTATTAAAGCTAGTTAAAGTTGGCCAATCCTCTCATTTTGCTACAAAATTCTCTTCTTCTTCTTTTTTCCCCTTCTAATTTAACCCATTTTTGCCAATTCGTGGTGTCTAGGAGACTGGAAGTGATCTATTATTAACAGTTCACACAGGAAGGATCGCATCATATAGCCATTGGTGGTGCTATGATCAATGGTTTCACTTTTGTGCTCTCTTAATGGCAAACTCCCATATCTTCTCACTTTTTATAGACCACTACTGCGTTGTTTTTTTACTCTTGTTTGTGCAAATAATACTATCATCATAATATGATGGAACATTATATTATGATGATAGGGTTATTTGCACATTTTTTTTTGTATCCTCTTTAATTTGGGTAATAATATGATTTGCCTTATAATTATTTAATTCCATAAAACAAATGGACTTCCCTGGAATTGCATACTTCCCTCTTTAACCTCCTCTCTCTCGATATATATATATATATATATATATATATATATATATATATATATATATATATATATACTAATATACACACACACATACTTCTCTCTATCACTTGAAATGGGAAAGCAACATAATGGAGAAAATTGAGTTACGAAGTTTTATGTGATGTGGGTGTGAAAATTTGATCTAAGAAAACTATAAAAGAGCGTTTGGTTTGCTGTGATATGTCCTTAATGTAATGCACATTACGATGATGCGATATTAAGATTTTTGGTTTTTATTTTTATTTTTCTAATATTACCATAATTTACAATTATAAAATATATCATATCATCTTAATCTCATTACATTCTTAAACAATATAATGTTGTATTATTATATTAAAATTACATTAATATAAAATTATAATGACGTAATATTATGGCGTAATGTAACATTACGGCTTACCAAACGCCTCTTAAAACGAATTATTTAACAACCCTGCATTGCATACTCATTCTGCAAAATTAGTCTATCTGGTTTCAAACCGAAGAAATATATAAAAAAAGAAGATAAATCAACAAATCTGTATATGAAAATCCTTCAGCCTTACAACACACAAAGAACGAAATAGAAACACCAACTCCTGTATCCGGAACTTAAACAAAAATCAGTACGTTCAAAACCTATCCCTCTTGCGTGCTGACGAGTTTTAATTTCATGGGCCAAATATGTGCAACAACTTATTAATGAGTTGTTGGTTCGGAGTGAGCTTCTTCTTGTGTTTATAAGACATTGTAAACCTCTATTGATATCTTAAAATAGTGGGCCTAGTGCAGACTTGCGCCTAATTTATATCACACGCCTTGCCCATCTCTAATCTAAATCCCAAGCGTCCTGCCAGTTCACCTCATGCATGTGAGTTTGGATCAGTTTTGTTTCGGACTCTTTATTTTTTCTCTTTTCCAACCCATTGAACATTTAAGAGCTATATATCTGTGAACGTTGGAGATTAGCTTCTTTAGTAAGCGAACTCATTATCTTATTGTTGTAAGTATCTTATTTAACACATCATCAAAACACTTTCCCACAAGTAGCAATCGCTCTCATCCTCGATCAGAACAATAGAACTCTTCTTTTCTTGTCCTTAAATTGTTCTTCCTCTCCCACATACTTTCTCTTATACGATTTGGCATTTTTTGGTCAATCGGGATTAAAAGAAATGCCCGTTGTTTTTGAACCTCTATGTGTGAAAATGCATACAATACAAATGTTGATGCTATAGTCTAATCTTGGGAGTTGGTTTGATCAAGAAAACTAGTCGCATTGCATTTCACTCTAGTGTGAATCAATCTTTAAGAACAAAACTAATTTGTGTGATTCTATAACACAGAAATGCTCCTTGACTCTTTATTTGTTGCTCTTGTTAATTATTTGGGATATTATTATGCTATCATCATTTGCTTATTCACTAAAACATTTCCAGCAAGAGGGAGCAAAGCATCATCACTTTTAAATGGAGAAAGTAGCTATTTAATCAGATGGATTAGTTCCTTTAGTCTTCTTTTGCGGGACTGGAGTATTCAGATGAAGCACAAGATGACATATTACTGCTGGTACATCATTCGTAAAACATTTTGATGCAACTGCAGGGGTTCTATATGGATTGTCGCAGGCTTTTGGAAAGAAACTTGTAAGAGGAGCAGATAAGTCCAGAAATTGATACATGCATGAAACTTCTACTTTCTAAAATTTTATTACCAAAAAAAAAAAAAAAATTCTAAAATTTATAAGCAAAATAAATCATAACTCATCCTAACCATACTCATTTGTTTGAATCAACACAAGGATCTATATTATTATTTGACCAATACTAATCAAAATAAGTTAGACACATAGTATTTCTCCCCTTTAGAAAAAAAAAAAAAAAAAACTCTAATATAACCTCAAAGGTCTTTCAATCCTTAAAAAATTTCTCTATCTAAATAATCTATTTTATAACAATATCACGCTTTATTAGTGGTTTGAAATATCCCAAATAATGGATCATTGAGCATCCAAATTGCATCACAAATTTACAACCCACTACTGGAGAGTGGAGAGTATGAGTTGAAACATTTACTATATATTGATTACTTAATCCAAAATAATATATTTGGTAAACTAAACAAAATATTTGAGTCATAAAATTAAAAATGAATAATGAAATAGACCATAGAAATAAAAGAAGATTTTTTTTGGAGAGATAATTACAATATGTTGCTAACCCTGCAGCTTGAATCCTTTCTCCCCGGTCACACAAGCACTTTGTGCATGGAGAGCTACTAATTCAGTTATAAGGCCTTTGGCAAAAATAAAAGAAGATATCAATGACATTATAAATGCACAATATGTAAGACTAAGTTTTTATTAATTAAAAAGTGTGAATTTGATGTAAACTTATCTAAATTTTGATAGCAAGTTATACATTGACTTTGGGAGCAATGGTCTCCCAACCCCCAAATATTAAAAAAAAAAAAAAAATACTAGTATATGTATATATGTATTAATTTTAGAAATTTTTTTTCTATAAAATTAAACTTTGCCCTCTTAACATTATCATTAAATTCTTTAAGAGTAATGCTATAATCACAAACTTATCTATAACATTATTACAAACTATTTAGGTACATATAAGGAATGTGGTTCAACCTTCAGCCCACCAAGAATAGTGGATGATGGCCCAGCAAACCCAACACAATGTATTTGTTAAAGAGTGGGCTTAACAAGAAAACTTCCTATCAAATTAATTTTAGGCCTTTGCAAATAATAACTAAACAGACATGATTCAATATGCAAATTGATAGAAATAATGTTCCTTGGTCAAGTCCAAGGACGAGAAGTTCTTATATTAGATTAAGTTTAACTATGTACAATGTATTCTCTCTTTTTTTCTTCATTCTCTCATTAAATGCCACATTTTTGTGGTGGATTCCCTTATATAGTCCCTCACTTCTCCATCTCAGCCTTCTACCTGTTGATTTCTTAAGAAATCCCTTGGATGCTTGTTCCATCAGGACCTCCTAGAAGTTTTGTGAGGGGATATGAGCTGGGATAACACTATTCAGGTGTCATTTATCCATAAATGCAGCCAGTTCATTTGGTGCAGTGCATTTAATGTGGTGGTGATAGCCTCTTTCTTAGATATTTCTTCTTTTTCTGTTGGCCCTGCTTTACTACTTTCCCTGAAGCTTATCTTCCCAAAATGGTTAACTCCCTAAAGCTCTTCCGAGGTGGCTTAGCTCCTCGGGAGCCTCGGTTGCTTCATCACTCTCCTTCTTTCTCCTTGGCCCATACAAACCCTGCAACCATCCTCGGGTGTTCTCGTCCTTGGGCATGGCCCATAGCCCAATAAATGTGCTCAGTTTGCCTGTCCTCATAGTACACATTCTTACTGCTTCACATATAGGCCAACCATTTACATCACATTTTTCCTTATTGGTAACTACTCACCATATCAACAATTTGTAAAAAAAGTTGTAACTCTAGCATTTTCCTTACTTTAAAGGCCATAAAAAAAATTTATACATCTAAAATGTAAAAAAAAAAAAAAAAATACAAGTCCAAAAAATTTAGTCCAATAACAAAAATTATCGATAGAAAAATAAAAACAATTAAGGCCAAATGACTAATTTTACCCAAAATAAACAACTCGCCTTAAAAAAATTTTAAACAAAATAATTTTGTCTTTACACATAAGCAGATGCACACATTAAAAACACAAAAAAAAAAATAATAATAATAAAAAAAAAAAGAAAAGAAATTATTTTGACCCACACGATTCTAAGATCATTTAACTAAGTCTTGATTGAAGTCAAATTTAGGTTAAAAATTTCATACTTAGTCAAATTTATGTTAAACTTTCCATACTTAGCTAATTTTCATGTGCTTTGTGGAAAATTTTGTGCTTTCATGATATTTTGTTCGATTTAAATATGATCTTTGTGATCAACCAACCATTTTAAAGGCAATTTAAACATTTTTTTGTTTGTGTGAAAATTGATTAGATCAGAATGTTGGATTTTCTTGTTAGAGTTGGTCAAACCTCGCATTTTGCTACAAAACTCTTGAGTTTATCCTAAGTTAACCATTTTTTGCTATTTGAGGTGTTTGAAAGGTTTTCATGGCCCAATTTGTTTTTCAATTGAAATTAGGGTTTTGTCATCTTTTTACATTTTAATGATAAGGAGAGTAAGTTGAGGTAGCCAGAGTTGTCCATTCTTTGTCAAATATCTTGAAAAAGTAAAAAACATTGAACAAATTAAGAACAATGTTCATGTTCATGTGACATTGTGCTTAATGATATTTTTGGAATGATATTGCCTTTATTATAGCATGGGGTTGTTGTCTATGATCTATTTGCAAAATTGAGGAGCATAATTACAATTTTGAGTGTTTTGGAGTGAATATGTGATTTCAAGGGCAAAATTGTACTTTCGAGACGAAACTAGTAATTTTGGGGTAAAATTGTAAATTTTGTGTGAGATCTATAATTTTAGGGCAATCAAGGCAAAATTATAGTTTTGGGAGGCTTCTACTCGGTTTAATGCTTGTTTGATGATTCTCAAGGGCACTTTTAGCAATTTTCAAAATTAACCAAGGGTAATTTTGGTATTTTTTGGCTTATTGGGAAAAAAATTGATATATAGATAAAAATATGTTGAATTTTAGTTAACTCAACTGTTAAAATATTTTATCGTCAAATAAGAGATATATATATATATATATATATATATATATATATATATATATATATAAAATCGAAGACGTTTAACTTTTTATCGATCTCATGAAATTTCACCATATAAGCGCTTGGCCTCACAATATTCCATGTCATAATTATAATATCTAATTTAATTGGATTTAATATTTATAAAGATTTGTTAAAAACTTCTTATATTTAATTATATCAAATTTTGTGGGTTCTAGTTAGTTCAATTGGTAAAGTCTCTAATGGTTGTATAAGAGATCTGGAGTTCAATCCCGTCTACACCAAAAACTGATTGGTGTTTTGGTCTAATGATAAATAGCTTATCATCAGAAGCATACGCCATAGGTTGAAACTCTCTCCATATATATATATATATATATTTTGAGAAAGTATTTTCTTTTGATTATAGAATCAATAGTTTCATATACAAATATAATCATAATAAATACCTATAGACATTAAGTACCATAATTATTAAATTGTATGATTGAAAAAAGAAAGATAGAATATCATTTTTGCTTTTGGGTGAATCTTCTTTAAGTAATTATAGAATACTCTCTGGGTACTATAAATTTATACTCTCTTTTCTCATATAACAATGAGTTCCACTAATTAAATTCATGGTGAGATCCACAATTCGTGTGAGAGGGAAGAATACGTATTTATAGAATTCTCGAAGTATTCAATAATTTTTCGTCTTCTCTATGCATGAATTGAAGAGGAGAATGGCAACAAATCTCTTTGAATTTCTATAAATGGAGTTAGATTTTTTTTTTTTTTTTTTTTGGTGTGGTGAGGATGGCATAGATCGGGTCTATTTGTTGGAAATTTATACAAGACTTTAGAAGTACAATAATATATTTTCTTATCTTATATTAATAATGGATCCTACCATGAATTTTGTTGCTATTCATATTAGAGGAGAGATTATGACATTATTAAAGCATCAGCAGTAGGCTTGCAATATGCCAAATGCATAGTACATTTGGCCTTCAAGCCCAAAACACACCAAGCAACGGGAGTATAAAATTGAGAACGGCCAAATTTTTTTGGCATAGTGAGATGGTACTGTAGCGCTATGCCAAAACACAATAGTATATTTTAATCCGTTCAAGCCCCTCTCTCTCTCGCTACAGCACCGGGTTTTTGCTCTCTCCCCCCTCTCTCTCTCGCCATTGTCAAGCTTCTCTCTTTCTCTTCAAATCACCAATTCGCTATCACCAAGCCTCTGCCGAATGCCGATTCACCCTCACCCATCTCCAAATCCCTTTACCGATTCACTCATCCTATAAACCCAACATGCTAGAGAAGCTGAATGGTATAAGCAAAGAATATTTTGGATTCATGGGCATTGGCATGGAGATTGGATTCATGGGCATTGGAGGTGAGATTGGATTCATGGGGTTTGGGTTGCCGCTTTTATGATTTGTGAGGTAAGATTGGATTGTCAATTTTGTGATTTATGGCTTGCTGGGTTTTGGTATGGTGGGTGGGTCTCAAGTGGTGCGGCTGTGGGTTGCAGATGGGTCTCAGGTGAGGTTTCGAGAGTTAGAGATGGGTGTGGCAAAGACTCTTCTTTGTTGAGTTTGGTTGCAAGTTGCTGGGGTTGGTTGCTACCCACTAGATGTGGTTTTTTTTTTTTTTTTTGGTTGGCGGTTCTAATTTGCAGGATGTGGTTTTTGGTGGTTTTGATTGGCAGGATGTTGGAAAGAAATAATAAATAAAGATTAAAAAAAATAATATTTTAATAAAATGGTAAAATAATAGAGTTTTGAGATGTTGGGTGCATTGTAAAATGATATGGTATAATTGATAAAATAACTTTTTAGAATGGTAAAATAGGATGGGATGACATTTGCTATTGTGGATGCTCATATACTCCCAAAGTATTGTATAATTTCTCCTATTCTTAAATTGACAACCATTATTAAGAGAGAAAATGCATATTGAAAATTTGAAACTGCTAACGAAATAATATTTTTATTCGTTTCTTTTTTTTCTTTTTTTGAGGGGGATATTCGTTTCTTTTTTATTAAAGCATTTTTGCATTTTTGTTGATTCTCAAAAAAAAAAAAAAAAAATTTTGGTATTTTTTCCTCCTACCTTGCTTACTGTGTCGGTCATGCCAATCAGTACCCCACCTTGCTTACTGTGTCGGCCATGCCAAGAAGTTTATAAAAAATTTATAATAGGCTTTTAGTTTGAATAAAATTTTAATGATGAAGCTTTACCTAAATTAAAATTATTTTTAAATTTTATCTTTAATTTGAGGAAATATATTTTAACACAATTAATAAAAAACTAATTTAATTATTAATGAAAATAGCTGTTTACTAGGAAAAAAAATTGTTCAAGTTAGAGAGAAGAGCCGTGTATTAGGAAAAATAATTTGAACCTAATAAATATCTATAAACGTATAGTATTATATTAAACAAAAAAGAAATAGCGGTCTATTAGGGAAAAGGAAAAAATAAGTTGATATCATCGACTATTAAGCTTTTGAATTGATAAGGTTGTTGTGGAAAAACTGATAAAAAAAAAAAAAAAAAAACTACTTGTAATTTGGTAAAACCATTTTTATTATATAGTAAATGATATGATATGATTAAGGGTGTTTACCAAACTGCACAAACTGCAAAAAAACACCAAAATCGCTTGCAAAATAGCATTACCGCACCGCACTGCAAGTAATAGTGCATCACATCGCACCGCACTGCATGGTGCAGTGTGGTTTGCAGTTTTATAATAAGAAAACCGCACAAACCGCACCACACCGCACCCTCTCTATATATTAATATATTGATTTATTTTTAATATTAGATATATTATTAATAGTTCAATAACCCTAGTTTTTTTAAAAAAAGTTTGATAACTCTAGCAAGTTTTTTGACTAGGAAAGTCAACCAAAAATAAAGAAAAATTATCTCAATAGCTTAAAATTTGGTTCAAAACAAAGGGAAAAATTAGTTTTGGGTAGGAAAAACCCAAAATTTGAAAAATATACCAACTTCAAACCATTTAAAATACATCTTATACACTGTACTGCATATGTAACTGCAAAAATGAGGTGCGGTACGGTTATGGTTTTAGTTAAACTCTAAATCATACCACACGACACCGCATTACACATGTGACCGCAAAAATAAGGTATAATGCAGTTATAGTTTTAGCTAAACTAAACCATAAAGTGTAGTGCTAAAAATGGTCCAAAACCGCACCGCAAACACTCCTAGATATGATACAAAAATATAAGTATAAATTATACTTTTTTTTTCTTCTAAAAATCTTTTTCATTACGTCTAGGAAAGTGTTTATATTTTAAGAGTTATAGAGCAAATATTATATAAATATGGGGATATTGGGCTTTTGCCCTTATTTTCTAAAAATAACAACAATATGTCCCTGTTTTGAAACTATTTAGGTCCATGTTCCTGTTTTAGTACTTGATTATGTAATAGTTGGCTTCTTCACGATACTTGACTATACTAAACTTGGGTTCTATATAACTCGATTTTACTATGATTAAGTTGGTTGCACGTTTTTGCCATGCTGGATTGCCACTGTGGATTTTCCCAAATTTTTAATAAAGCTGGAACTCGATGCTATTAAAATCGAGTTCTTGAGGGAAATTTTCATCACTAAGTTGCACGTGAATTTTTTTTGTCATGTATGTAACTTGATTAAAAGAATATCGAGTACACTGGAATTTTTTTAAAAGTGTACTCGACCTCAAGATAATCGAGTTAGGGTGCTATATCACAGATTCATAGACTCACAAATTTTCCTTAATCCTTCTCCTCACAGATCCACAACTATACATCCCTGGATTCAATGTTATCTCTCTATCATCTCAGGTAAAAAACTCATATCAGAATTTGATACACATAGAGAATTGTAGTCCAAGTGCGGCAGCCCTAGAGCTATACCTGTGCTTTCTAGAGAAAAATGCTGGAAGTGATCTATTATAAACAGTTCACAGAGGAAGAGATTGCACCATATAGCCATTGGTGCTATGATGGTTCCACTTTTGTGCTCCCTTGGTGGCCAACTCCCATATCTTCTTACTATTATCATAGACCACTATTTAGGTTTTTTTTTTTTTTTGTTCTTGTTAATGGGCGCTATTTGCACTTTTTTTTTACCCTCTTTAATTTGTCTAATATGATTTACCTTATAATAATTTTGTCAGTGTTGCTATCAACAATCAAATAATCTACTTAATTTGTATATTAAATATTGACATTGAGTATTATTGCACATTTTGTTTTTACATTCAACAATAGGAATCAAAATCTCACATTGAAAATGAGTGTAAGTTATAGAGGTTTAAAATTTGTGTTGTGTATCTAAGAGTTAGATCCTTTTAGATATACACCACTGTTAGTTTTTTTAAAACCTTCTTCCCTCTTCCCTTGTGTGTGTGTTAAATACTTACTATTCTCAAAAGGAATTAAAATCTCTACTTGCCTATATTTATGCTAGCATTTACTCTCTTTACTTGTGTGTATGTTTTATATCATGTTTATTCCATGAAACAAATGGGCTTACATCTTATTGCATAGTTCTCTCTTTAACTTTTTTTTTTTTTTTTTTTTAATATCTCCACTTGAAATGGAAAACAACCTAATGGATTGTGGAAAGGCAAAGCATATCATTAAACAAAAATCAATGCCTTCAAAACCTATTCCTTTTGCGTGCTCACTAGAGTAAAACTTCAGGTGCCATAACGAACAGACCAAAGATTGAGCAGAACACAGCAATTTCAATTTCAAATGGACAAAATTTATATTTAATCAGATGGATTAGTTCCTTTAGTATTCTTTTGTGCAGGGGTTCTATATATGTGGTGCTTATCTCCTACTTTGCTTATCTTTTAAGAGGATTCATGACCGTGGAATGAATCTCGGAAGACGTGGAGATAATTAGTCCAGAAATTAATAGATGAAATTTCAAGTAGATAAAAGATAAACTTCGAACTTTCTAGAATTTATCACCAAAATAAACCATGCTCATTGTCACGAGAAGTTATAATATTCTCATGGTGGATCACGCCATTTGTTTACTATTTTACTAAAAGACTCCCACTTGTTAAAATTGCTGAGTCAGAAAATTTTTATTAAATAAAAACTAACTATTGACTCAACAATTTTAAACAGATAGGAGTCTTTTAGTGAAATAGTGGACAAGTGACGTGGTCCACCATGAGCATTGCATAATTTCTCCATCTTCACCCCGATTGGATCAGGTGTCATACTCTTCTTCACCTCGATTGAATCAGGTGTAATACTATTGCAATTGCCCTACTTTCCACTTGCAAACATTTTTACCTTTTAACTTTAACCTTGTTAAGGATTGAGATTGAAAGTTGTTTTTTCAACTCTCAATCTCAAGACTTGATAGCTATTGAACTTGATCTTAATTCACTCATTCCTTTGAATCAACACAAAGATCTATATTATTATTTGACCAATACTAATCAAAATAAGTTAGAGTTCGTTAGACACATAATATTTCTTCCCTTTAGAAAAAACACTCTTATATATTCTCAAGGTTTTTCAACTCCTTAAATTAATCCTATTTAAAGGGTCTGTTTGGTAGAAGGATTTTTGTTTTTGTTTTCAAAAAAATATGAAAATAGCAATTTAAAAAAAAAAATTGAAATTGAAACTAGTTTTCAGACAATAAATTTCACATTATACTTGTTTGGCTCTCACTTTTTAAGAATAATTTTCAAAATATTAAAAACAAAAAAGAAAACATTTAAGAGACCATTTCTATTTCTAAGATTAAAAAAAAAAAAAAGATTTTTACAAAAAAGTAACATATAGAATCTATAGATTATTATTATTATTTTTTTATAATGAAAAAGGAATAAAACACACATACTTTTTTTTTTAATTTATAGTAATAGGTTTTTTTTTTTAATTTTAAAAAATCAATAATAATAAGTTTCAAATTTGAAGTATTTTTTGTGTGATAAAGACAAGATCCTTAATAACAAGTTTCAAGGTACTATTGCAGCATTGCTAGGTCATCATCTCAACGATGGGGATATCATGCAGAGAAAAACATTGGAAGTGATCTATGCTAGGTCATCATTTTTTATTATTATAAATATTACTCGGATCTCCCGTTTGTGTTCCCATGGTGGCCGACTCTCCTACCTTCTTCTCCCATATAGAATTTTCTGCTTGTATGTATTTTTATCTTTGGATTTATGTATTATGATTTGCCTATAATTATTATTTTATTAACGTTGTTATTGATAATAAATAATTATTCCATCATCTAATTTCATGGTTGCGGAGACCTTTTAACTTTACAAATACATTATTAGGTGTGTATCTTAAGTATAAGCATTGATTATCACTTGTTCTGTTCTTACATTCAACAATTGACATCAGTAATCACAGGACTTAACAACACAATAATCACTAAACATTAACAGCTTTGTTTTCAGAGAATTTTAATTTATAGTATCCGCTTTTGATGATAGCTCTTTATCATCAGACTAAGATACCAATAAATTTTTGGTGTAGACGAGAATTGAATCTAACCATAAACAGCTTGGCCTTATATGTTATAATGTATTGATATCATGGACATGCATACCTCTAATTGCATACATCTCTCCACTTGAAAGTTGAAACTGAGAAAACAATGTGATGGGGAGGAATGAGAGATAAAGTTTTTAAGTAATGGAAAAGGTTGTCGAAGAAAAATATTAAGTACTAATTAATACACACTTATTATTTATCAACCTTACATATTCTGAAAGACTAATCTCTATTTGGTTTTCAAACCAAAGTTTAGTCTTTGTTGCATGTAGTTTTAGTGTCGGCGTGTGAATGTATTCCCTTATCTCATCCCTCTTCCCCTATATATATGTGTGTGTGTGTGTGTGTTTGTTTCTCAAAAAAAAGAAAAAAGTTTAGTCTTTGTTTTTTGATAATTCGATAGTTATGAGAATGAGAGATTTGAACCCTATACATCTCCTGAAGATGATATTTTTTGTCCCTCTATCACTATGACAAGAATCACAGGCAGCTTAGTTACAGGGTGGTCAGGTGGTGCACATTGATACACTTGATGGAAGCGACAAATGGGAGGAAAGAAAGGTACATATATTATCATAAAAAACCATGCGGGTCTCTTTGCTTGCCCTGATCTTATCAAGTTGGATCCATTCAACAACACATGTCGCCGTTTCTTTGAAAATCCTGTAAAATAGAACCTTTCGCATGAAAGTTTTGATAGTCCTGCCATCTGAAACGGCTGCCTGAGGATAATTTAGGTTTTGGATAATCCACAAAAAAGAAAATGTACTCATACGGGAGCTCAAGGACTATAATTAAGGAGGCAAATGGTACTAGAACCAAAAAATATTAATTAACATTAACAAAAATAAATAAACAATTGTGAAATAAAGTAATGGTCGGTTTGGATGGAGGGAGGGGGGGGGGGGGTGGCGAGAGGAAGTAGAGTAGAGTAAAATTTGCCAAAAATTATCTTATTTTCAGCCAACTCTATTCTACTCCCCTTCACTCACTCTCAATCCAAATGAGCCTAAAAGGTATACAAAATTATATAAATGTAAACTATAATGTATTACTCACACATAGGTCAATAATCAATTCATAACTAATAACAATTAATTCAAGAGATTAAACTTAGTAAATAAAGTTTAAACATGTAATTTGGTTACTCAAAAACAAATTGAGAAAATAAATCAATATAAAATATATGAGTATAGTAATATTCCTTGAAAGTTGTATATTGTCTTACTGCCTTGAATACTTTTAAAAAAATATTTAGAATTCAACTTTATTTCTCTGTTACTATAATTTTTTAAAAGTTGAGTAACTTTAACTGATAACAAAAACCCAAAGTTTGAAACTTTAAAAGAGTCCAAGACATTTGTGAAAAAAAGATCATTAGAAGGATAGAAGCAACAGAAATTTAGTGTCATGTTTTTCTAGTTATTTTAATTTTAAAATATAGGACTCACTACAATTTTTAATTTAAAAAATTAATCTTCTTTTTTGATAAATTTGATAGTATTTCAACTTTTATTATTCCTATATAATGATTAATATGTATTATCATGCTAAAATATCAACTGATTTTTTGTATAGGCAAGGTTCAATGCCAAATCTCTTATTCCACGATAACTTTAGTCACTTTACTAGTTAAGCTACTAGAACAAAAAAAAAAAACAAAAACAAAAACAAAAGAAGTGAATCTTCTAATATTTTCCAGTAAGGAAAAAAAAAGAAGGTAAATACCATAAGTCTACTTTTGATGTTATTTGTTTGTTTGTTTACTTAAAATAAATATAATTAATTAAAAAGAGAGATAATATGTGTAAGGACCCGATTTAGTCCACAACCCAAAAGATTTGGAGAATGGCCCAATAAGCCATTAACAATAGATTTGTTAGAGAGTGAGTTTGTTATTGGACGCTCAATGAGTTAAATGTAAATCACAATAGGTTAGATGGTGTTGGAATGACTAGGACAAACAAGTTGAAAAAAAAAAAACACTCATCGGTCAAGTCTGAAGATGGTATGTTCTTATATATATATATATATATATATATATATATATATGTTTTTTAGATTTATACAAATATTCAAGTTCTTGGTTACAAAGTGGTTTTTTTCCATCTTAGTCTTCCACGTGTAGATCAGATTGCTAATCTCCTTAATACATGTCCCATCAGCACCTTCTTGAAATCTTTGTGGATAGCTGTAAGGCTAGAAGTCACTATTCAGGTATCACCTCCACATTAATGTGGCTAGTTGGTTAGGTGCAGAGCATTCAATGCAGTGGTAGTAACTTTCTTCCCAAATATTTCTCAATTCTCTGTTGACTCTGCTCTCTCCAAGGTTTATCCTCCTTCCAAGTATGGTTGTCCACTTCCTAGTACTTGTTGGGTGGTTGGGCTACAGGTTTCTACTCTGCTTCCCGAGGAGGTTTGTCTCCTCGGACAATATCACCTGCTTGTCGTGACCAGCTCTCATCCTTGGCCCGATAACTTACTTGCCTTTACTAACATTGGTTTGTCCTTGGTCCCTTCGACATCCTCGAGCGCAACCCACAACCCAATATCCTTATCCGAGGCATTTATTCCCACGACATGATATACATATCTCTTAGTGAGGACAATCTGGTTGGAGGGTAAGTAACATAATCTTCAAAGTTATTGCCCCCTCCCCCTACGTATTAATTTTTACCTGACATCGTTGCTATTAAATGTAACAGTTTTTTATTTATTGGAAATGAAACATTTATATCATTCAGTATAAATATTTAAATAACAAAAAATGGATTGCCAACCAACAAATTGCTAGTTTTTTTTAGTTACCATCATATTCATACGTGAGTTATATTATGCTAACTAGAAAGGTTTAAGAACCATTAAAAAAGAGAGTAATATATGTTGGAGTTGCTACAAAAATTTTAGTACATAACACTTATAAATTGATGTAGCATACTCTAAAAAAAAGATTGATGTAGCCGCAATCACTAAAGTACATTTCAAACATTCATTTGTTATGGCTCCGTTTGTTTCAACCTAAATATTTTAGGGGACTTTTATTTGTTTATTGGGGCTTTGAAACCTTTGAAAACATTTTGAGAGAGATGGGGGCCTAAGGTCTAGGCTTTGAGGATAACATCTCTATCAGCGTAGACATTTTTTCCCCCAAATTGAAGAGTAGAAGTTACTTAATTTTTTGTTTGAAAAGTATTACTTTCATAATAATTTTACAATATTTTCACAATAAATTATAAGTGGCACATTGTTATTAATTTTAATCTGAACCCACTATTAAAATTAATTTTTGACTTACTATTTTTTCAAATATATTTGCCAACAAAATCTTTTCTTTCTCTATCTAATTAAATATTATTTTTTTATTCTTTCTTAAAGATTCTTTTAGTTATTTTTCTTTACTTTTCTTTTTTTAAGTCAAAAAATTCTATTGTTAATAAACAGTGACTCTTCAATATAAAGAGTCACTGTCGAAACTGAAAATTTTCTTTTAAATATATATATATATATATAAAACTACTACGAATCCACTTTGTCAAGTAAACTACACATACCACATGGCATAAAAAATAATTACCTTGTACAAAATAATGAATATGGTTGCATCTGCAAAAAGCCAAAATACAACTATTGTGTGCGACAGTTCTAGACTTTTTCTTTAGTACAGAATGTGAATGGAGTTTTTTTGTTTTTGCTGAAGATTGTTAATGGAGTTGTTGTGGTAGGTTCCATAGTAAACATATACTAATAACTTTTGAGAAAACTATTAGGTTCTTCAGTACAATAACAGTTCCCATGATGTATATTAACTTTAAATGTTTTTAGACTAAGAAGAAGCCTAAGGAGAGTAAAGTAGTTTTTTGGACCTGACCCACTGACATTACGATAAATATTTGTACTCTTAACTCTGTTTGGATGTGTAAATGCGGAAGGAATGGATAACAAGAATTGGTGAAGTCAAAAATTTGAGATTCTAGTGAAGGGTAATTGTCGTTTTTTTTTTCTTCATTTTGGAATAAGAAACTATGTGAAAATGGTTAAAAAAAACAAACCAATTTACCCAGTAGGCCTGGGGTTGTGTACGGCCAAACCCGAATCAACTACAGGCCTAGTACATCAGTTTCAATCACTTACATCTAACTCAGCTTCTGACTGAAGTCCAAGTTGATTATTTTTTATCCTAGTAGGGTAAAAAAACATATCCTCTAAGGAGATCATGGGCCACCTACTTTGATCACTTTTGTGTGCTAGTGTCTTTTGACCGGCCACTTTTGGAAAACTTATTGTGGGAGGCAGCCAAATAAACATAAGGCGGTAAAAGGGAAAATTCATCCGAGACAAGGCCGCTCAGGCTCTATGCATTAAGACTAGCTTAAGACAGTGTGTATCACACTGGTCGGAGACATTCATGGGCTACACTAGCTATGGCCGGCCTACCTCGTCCCATTAAATTGTCCCATCAGGAGGTTGTCTCATTAGTCAAACGTAGCTTTGTAGAACAATAATGCTCCCTACCATGTCACACGTGGTGTTAAAGATATAAATACCTCTCTCTCTCTCTCTCTCTCTCTTAGGAGGTAGGCCATAACTCTCAATTTCCTCTCTTCATTTTTTCTTTCCAAAATTAGCTGCTAACTTGAGTTTTGGAGTGCTCATTGCCGCCTAGCGTGGCATTATGCCCTTCTTGGCTGGACCCTAGCAATGTTGGGCTTCAGTAGAGCTTCTTTCCCATAGAGCTTCTTTCCTCAGCCAAGTAGTTTTTATTTTGTTCGTTATGCACATGCACGTACACATACACATACACATACACATACTTATACAAAGTTTTCTTCTTCTTTTTTTTTTCTTATTTTAATTATTATCAATTAAGGATTGTTTTTTTTTTGGTATAATAAAAAACAGAAAAAATATTTAATCATAGACCAATGTTGATTATTTAATTCACATTAGAAAAAAAAAATTATCAAAAAAATATTGCATGCTATAGTCATAATTATTTAATCTAATAAATTAATCATAAACCAATATTGCAAGTTTATTTTCAAATAGGGGTAAATTTGTCAATTTAAATCATTTCCTCTCCTTTCCATCCTAATTTTTAAAACATCCAAACAAAAGGAAGGACTAATCACTCCATTTCCCCTTACTAATTTTAAAAACATCTAAACAAGGCGGAGGATAACCATTCCCCTCTACTGTCCTCCCCACTACTCTCCTCCACTCTACTCCTCTCTACTCTCCTCCCTCTCTAAACTTCCAAAAAAGCCATAAGTTTGAAATAAATACCACTACATCTTGAAAAGATAAAGTCAAGACACTACCGCCGATGACATTTGTTGAATGTTTCAGAACTGCTTATTTAGGTTTTTGCTCAGTACTTTCTATTGAAACTTAAAAGTGTGTTAAAATATACTTGTATCTTGAAAATGTTTGAAAAAGTAAGAAAATGCGAGAAAAAGTAGGTTTTAACAAACAGTACATAAAAGCTAAAAACTTAATGCTGATGCCGAACTCACCCTTAAATGCATAATACAATACACTTAATGGTTTCCAACCATATGATTCAAACCAAAAAAAAAAAAAAAATTAAATAATAAAAAACCTAAAGCAACAATATATATATATATATATATATATATATATATTAATAGGCAAAATTTAGAGAAAGTTTAATTAGAATTTAAAATTAGAATCTAATTTTGCATCATATATCTACATTTATGCGGGAATTACACTATAATTATTTACTTAAGTTTGTATCATGTGGCCGCCTAAATAATTTTCAAAGTAATTGCCCTCTCCTCCTACGTAATCCCCCTATGTATTTTTACTTGACGTCGTTGCTATTAAATGTGATATTTTTTTTTCTCTATTGGAAATGTAACATTTATATCATTCAGTATAAATATTTAAATAACAAAAAATGATTGCCAACCAACAAATTGCTAGGTTTTTTTAGTTACCATCATATTCATACGTGAGTTATATTATGCTAACTAGAAAGGTTTAAGAACCATTAAAAAAGAGAGTAATCTATGTTGTAGTTGCTACAAAAATTTTACGACATGACACTTATAAATTGATGTAGCAGATTCTAAAAAAAAAAAAATTGTTGTAGCAACAATCACTAAAGTACATTTCAAACATTCATTTGTTACGGCTCTGTTTGTTTTAACATAAAATATTTTAGGCCAAAATGCAAACCCATCTAAGTTTCATCACTTTTCATTTCAGTTTTCTCGGTCTCTTTGCTTCCTCTTTCCCCCTCCCGATCTCTCTTTCCCCCTCTTTAATTTCTCCCTCTTAGTATCTCAGAATCTGGCTAGGATATTAGGTGGGGATTGAATTTTTGTTCTTCAATGTTGTTCTCCATACGATACCATTTCTTAAAATTAATTTCTGTTTTTTTTTTTAATTTAACGCATAAATAATAAATTTAAATTAAAAAAAGAAGAGAAAACCGTGTTGTTTAGCTATAAATAACAGTAGTAGCTAATCTATTGTTAATGAAGGAATTAATTGAGAATAAATGAAATTTAGAAAACTGAAATGATAAAACTCATGAAATGAAAAATGGTAAAATTTAGAGAGTAAATTTTGCATTTTGACCAAAAAAAGAAAAAACCATAAATGCCATGGGTCCATTTTATTGATGTTATCTGTTTATTTTTATTTTTCAAAATACAAAAGATAATATGCTATACTTATCTCTTGGTGAGAGAAATCCCTATAAATACTATAATGCTATTTTAGTAATTAAAACATCAAAAAACAAACTATAACAAATATGTTAAACTTTTTAAAAAAATAGCACTGACAGTGAGACGTCAAAGATAACATCTCACTATCGCTACAATCTTATATAAAAAAACTATTTTATTCCTTCATCTCCCCACTTCTCTTTAAAAAATATATTTTCTCTCTTTTTTCTCTCTAGCTTCTCATCTCTTCTTCTCTAGATCTTGCCTACCTCCTCTTCCTTTCTTCTTTTTATTTATTTTTTATTTTAATTTCTTAAGCTATGGCCGAAAATACCTCTCTCTACTCTCTTAATTTCTTTTATTATTATTTTTTCTTTCTTTCAATTTTTTTTCTCTCTTTTGTGGTGGTGATGGGCTTTATGGCCGGTTGTGGGTGTGGTGGTAATGGGTTTTGTGGCTGGTTGTGGGTGTTTTTGTGATGGGTTTTGTGGTTGGTTGTGGGTGTGGTGGTGATTGATTTTGTTGGCTTTGTTTGTGGGGGTGGTGGTGATGGTTTTGTTGGTTTGGTTTTGGTCGTGGAAGTGGTGGTGATGGGTTTTGTTGGTTTTGGTTTTGGTTGTAGGTGTGTTGGTGATGGGTTTTGTTGGCTTTGATTGTGTTTTTATGTGGTGGCTGTTGTGGTCGGTTGTGGTTGTGGTTGTGGTTGGGGGTGTAGTTGTGATGGGTTTTGTAGTGTTTTATTTTATATATTTATTCCCGGTGGTGGCTGGCAGTGGGTTGTGAGTTCTTGCTTGATATTTTTTTAACTGCTGGTGGTGGTGGCAGTGGGTGGGCGGCAGAGAAGAGGTGCAACAGGTGTGGGTGGAGAGGAGAAAGATGAGAGAAAAAGAATAAAGAATAAAGAAAATATATTTAAATGAAGCGGTATAAAAAGTAGAACTTTTGATATTTGATGAATTTTAAAATGAAACTTTAAAATAGATAAAGTAGGTTGGTGATATTTGATGTATTTTAAAATGAAACTTTAAAATAGATAAAGTAGGTTTATGAGATGTTAAAAACTAAAATATTTAAAAGCTTGATGAAAATGGTCTGAGGGATTAATCTTTTAAGTTAATGCTCCCTTTCCTACGTAATCATAAGTGACGTCATTTCTATTAAAAGGAACATTGATTTATATTATTCAGTGTAAATAGGAAAAATTATGGAAAAATTATTAGGTATTCGAGTACCATAAATGTATAGTCCTTCTCCGATAGAGGGAGTACGCATTTATAGTACTTTGGGAGTACATAATAATTTTCCTATAAATAGTTAAATTATAAAAAATAGATTGCTAACAAACGAATTTATTGGTAACAAATGATTTTAAAGTAACTAGTGCTAATAATAGGTGTCATTAAGAAAACAAATGTTAAAATGATACCCTACATTTTATATTATATAATGCATATAAATTGTTGGCTCAGCGATCACCAAAACACATTTCAAATATTCATTTATTAAATGTGGTTGAAATCTGCCAATCACATATGTTGACACTTTAATTTGTAAACTTTAGGTAGTAAATTTGTATTACTTTTAGCATTTTCCTAAAAAATAAAAAAAGGAGTCTTGGAGAAAAACTTAACTTCCTTATTTGTAATAGGTGTGCAACCAACTTGGACTGGTGGGTTTAGTTAGTTTTTAGGAGTCCGAAGGTTGAGTTGGGTTGCCAATTTTTTATTTTTATTTTATAGCAAGTTGGGTTAGGCATAGGTCAGTGGAATCATAAACCACCTAACCTGACCCGCTCTACCTATATTAATCTATATATATATATATATATATATATATATATATATATATTAAAAAAATGTATTATATGACGTTTTATTTAATTTACTCTTTTTCCCCTTTCCCTAAATAAAAGTAAATCCCATTTGGTTTGATGTATTATCATCATCAACATTGTAAAATTATAAATCTGCCATTATATGTGTTGGTTTGATGTACTAATCAAATAGTTTATGTTTGTTTGGTATTATGCTCAAATTTAAAAAGTTATAATTTTTCTTTTAGTTGTATTGGTATGGTCCTATGCTTAAGTTTGATTAGTGCATTAAATCAATAGAAATAAGATTATAAATATGTTATTATTTTTTTTGATAAATTTATAAATCTATTGTTATAATACTTAGGGTCTGTTTGGGATCCGCTTATTTTGCTGAAACTAAAATTTCTTTTACTGAAAGTACTGTAAGGTAAAAGTTAGCTAAAATAGTGCAGTGAGATCCATGAATAGTACCAAAAAGTACAGTGAAACTCATGAATAGTAATAAAAATAAGCTGAATAGTAAAATAAGTTGGTAAAAAAAAAATCTATCCAAACGGATACTTAAATTAAAAAAAAAAAAAAAATCTATCCAATCTATGAGCCCAATCTAGTCAACATGGGTTGAGTTGGACCCTTATGATGGGTAAGGAAAGGTTGGATTTTTTTTTTTTTTTTTTTTTTCAACCCGATCATGGTGAGTTGGATTGAAAAAACCCTTCAACCCAACTTGACCTAATCCATATAAACCCTTAGTTATAAAAACAAATAAATAAATAAATACAAACGAAAATATATAATTGAAAAACAAAACAACCATTTAGACTGAGCAACAAAGTTAATACATCAATAAATTTTAGGGCATAAGGCAAAGAAATTTCGTGATTAAAAAAAATTAATGTTATTTATTTAAATTTTTTTATTTACTTTGTTCAAAAATTATTCTTTTTCCCTTTTTTTAGCTTTTATTAATATCTCTTTTACAAGTTTTTAGGAAAATTAATTTTCAATGATTATTTAACATATTTCTATTTATTTATTTAAAAGAGAAACAAAATACAATCAAAGGCTAGCTTCCTCCCTAACAACAGAAGCAAAACAGGGAGGACAACTACCCCAATCAAAGGAACTAAAAAAATTACAAGCTAGAAACCACTTAACTAGGGAGTGAGCTGCCATATTAGCTAGCCTAGGAACGCAAGAGATAGACACATTAGAATAAGATACAAGAAGAAACTGCATGTTAGCTAAGATTGAAGCAAAATTCCAAGGCTGGGGCAAAATCAGCTCATGACATATCTTAGAATTTGTCTCAATAATAATATTCTCAGCCTCCATCTTTGCAGCCAGTGAGAGTGCCCATCTAACTAGTTCAGCCTTTGCCTGGAGAGGGAAGGTCGTTTTTGCTTTTTTGAGAGCAAGTGAAAACCAAATTCCTTCTCCAGTCTTTGGCCACCAAGGCTATAAGGAGGAATAATTTTGACCAATAGCATTAACATTAATCTTGACCGATAATCGCCTTGGAGGGGACCAAGTCTGCATCAACAAACTCATAATTTTCTTTCCTTAAAATAATGTAGGGTTTCAATTGTACTAGATTTCTATTGGTTCAATATCTTGAGAGTCTTATTGAAAACAGTGAAAAAAAAAATGCAAAATGCACTTATATTTCTTCCTTTTAAATTTTTTTTTTTTTTAAATTACCATCATTATACAATTTTTGGGGTCTTTTATTTGTTTATTGGGGACCTTCAAACCTTTGAAAACATTCTGAGACAGATGGGGGCCTAAGGCCTAGGCTTTGAGGATAACATCTCCAGCAGTGTAGACATTTTTTCACCCAAATTGAAGAGTAGAAGTTATTTAATTTTTTGCTTAAAAATTGTTACTTTCATAAAATTTTTACAATATTTTCATAACAAACTGTAAGTGACATATTGTTACTGATTTTAATATGAACCCACCATTAAAATTAATTTTTGTCTATCTACTTTTTTCAAATATATTTGCCAACAAAATCTTTCCTTTGTCTATCCCAATTAAATATTATTTTTTATTCTTTCTTAAAGATTCTTTTAGTTATTTTTCTTTACTTTTTTTTTTCTTTTTAAGTCAAAAAATTCTTTTGATAATAAACAGTGACTCTTCAATATAGAGAGAGTCGCTGTCGAAACTGAAAATTTTCTTTTTATTTAAACTGCTACGAATCCACTTTGTCAAGTAACTACACATACCACATGGCATAAAAAATAATTACCTTGTACAAAATAATGAATATGGTTGCATCTGCGAAAGCCAAAATTTATTGTGTGCGACAGTTCTAGTAGAGAGAGTCCATTAAGTTTATGTACAAAATGTGAATGGAGCTTTTGTTTTTGCTGAAGAGTGTTAATGGAGTTGTTGTGGTAGGTTCCATAGTAAACATATACTAATAACTTTTGAGAAAACTATTAAGTTCTTCAGGACAAAAACAGTTCCCAATTTCTTATCTGTAAAGTTGTGCAGCCAGTTTTTTGTTTTTGCTAAAAGAGTGTTAATGGACTTGTTGTGGTAGATTCCATAGTAAACATATACTAATAAATGTTGAGAAAACTATTAGCTTCTTTAGGGAAAAAAAAAAAAAACAATTCCCATTATGTATATTAAGGAGAGTAAAGTAGTTTTTTGGACTTAAGACACACTGACATTACAATAAATATTTGTACTCTAAGTTGAAATAAACAGCACTACACCTTCAAAAGATAAAGTCAGGACACCACCACAGATGACATTTGTTGTTTGTTTTGTAACTACTTATTTAGTTTTTTTGCAAAAAACTTTTTATTGAATGTGTGTTAAAGTATATTTGTATTTTGAAAATATTTTAAAAAGTTAGAAAATACGGGAAAAATTGAGGTTTTAAAATATTGAACATAAAAGCGAAAAGTTTAAAACTAATGCCAAACTCACCATTGATTGCACACCACGTTAAAAATTAATTGTTTCCAACCATATGATTCAAACCAAAAATTAAATAATAAAAAACCTAAAGCAACTATCTATCTATCTATCTATATATATATATTAATAGGAAAGATTTAGAGAAAGTTCAATTAGAATTTGAAATTAGAATCTGATTTTGCGTCATGTGTCTAAATTTATGTGAGGATCACGTTATAATTATCCATTTAAGTTTGTGCTATGTCCACTTAAGTTTTTTAATAGTTGTATTAAGTGAGTTAATGAGTGCAAAATACTAAGAATCTAATAAACTATAAAATTAAAAAAAAACCAATCACATATACTCAATAAAAATAACCACACAACAAGAATCACCGTAGATTCTATTTTATTGAAAATTAGAAAATAAATTGTCATAATTAGTATTAAATTTAGTTAAGAATTTTAATATATGATTAATTACGTTTACTTAAAAAAATAATTTCACTAATTATTTATATTTTTATGATAATTTTTTTTTATTTTAAATGTATCTATAAGTATGCATTAATGCATGTGTTACATGTTATTTTTTTAAATTATTTATATTAAAAATTGTGTTTAATTTTGAATGCATCTATGCGTTTGTGTGAGTTACATGCTAGTAAGTATAATAGATTGTTTTGTATAGTAGCCTAGTTTAGTATACTTAAATTGAATTTATTATAATTTGATAAAAGTAATTTTTAAAATTTTTGTTTAATTCATAGTAGTGGTTTTGCCAATTAAATTAAATTATTGTTTATAGACTTGTCAAGATGAAGCTTCGAAACAAGACAGACAATGAGTTCTTGAGTGACTGTTTAACTATATATAAACAGAGAAAGTGATTGCTAAAAAATTTAGTTTAAAATCAGTTATAAATGATTTAATTTCATAAAAAAGCGTAGGGCAAATTTTTGTTAAGTTAAAGTTAATTTGTCAAATAAAGGATGTTTTAAATAATTTTCTTTTATTAAAACTAAAGAATTTTATTGTGTTTATCTTGTTACCCTAAAAATAAATTCCTGACTCCATCATTAGTGGCTTGTAAATGATACATTAATGAGGTCTCTCTTTTGTAGTTGGAGCAAGGACAAATTGCATATATATGGTGCATTGCATATTGCAGGCCTATCAAACCCACACATAGAAAATTTTGGTGAAAGTCCCAACAAAGTAATGTTGTCAATGGTGCACTTCTCGTGAACATGGAAGTGTAGGTTTGGTTCCCATGGATGACTCACATGTGAGGGAAGACTGTTAGATATATATGTTTGAGTGAAGTCTCATATTAAATAATAATGAGAAGAATACATAACATAAGACAGTTGAGCGTCAACTCATAGAGTTAAACTTTTGAGTTAAGTGGTATTCTTATATGTTATGTTATTAACCAGTTATCTGTAGTCACCCCAAAGTGTTTTTTCCTTAAATACCTACTATTATATGAGAAAAGGGATTACAATTATAAGATACTCCTGGATAAAGCGTGTTACTCCCTCATTTCACATGAACAATAGAGTACTCCCCAAGTATAGTAATTAGTAACATACCACCTCTCCTCTAACATAAACAGTGTTATTACTCTTTTTTTTTTTTTTTGAGGGGGAACAGTGATATTACTTAGTCATAAGAAAGTAATTTAAATATTTCATCTATAAGATTGTTGAAGCTTACCCAATTACATTCATTCATATATGCATTTGTTAACATTTTGTGATTTATAATAGTTATAGCCTTTTTCTTCCTCTTTTACACCGTCTTTTTGTCTTCTGCATCTTTCTCTTTATAAAAAAGGACAAGGAAGGTCTTCTGCTTCTTTCTCTTATTTATTAGGTTCTTATCCAGAAGAGAATCAAACAGTAGCACTAAAAGTCACAAAACTTCTTTACCACTCTATTCAAATGTCTCCTCCTGTGCCTCTCTTGCCCTCAATCACAATCCTCACTTTTTTTTAAATTGTTTTTTTTTTTTTTTTTTTTTTTTTTTTTTTTTTTTTTTTTTTTTTTAAGGTTGTTCATTGATGGTTCTAGGAAAGCAAGGTCAATGCAGATTTAAGGAGTCAAGTTCTTCGGGGATACTACAATGTTGATCTAAGTTTTGAAGATTTAATTTCTGAGCCCAAAAAAGAAAACGTCTGAAGTACCATTTGACAAGAACCGGATTCCTTCTGGTAAGCATTTTTATTCCAAAGTCTTAGGTGTTACACTCATCAGTTTTCATTTTAAAAAAGTTTTTTATTTTTTTATTTTTTTTATCATCCATGAACTATTGTAAAAAGTTTTTTTTTTTCTTTCTTTTTCTTTAAACCAAGGAAGTTGATTCCGTACCGTACCGGCTGGTACAATCGATATTTACCGTTCCGATACCTCCGTCGGTGCAGAAACATGGTTGTTTCGTTTCGGTTTAAATACCAGCTCATACCATATCGTTTCAATCATACTGGGAAAAATACCGCATTTTGGCTAGTAAATGCATTCCAGACTGAAACTAGAAAAAGAAGAAAAAAAAAAAAACCATTCTCACTCTCTCGATCTCTCCACTCATTGGTGTCACTCGTAGTTTCTCAAACTCATACTGCGTGGTATTTCCTCCCTCAAATTCTAGATCTTTTTGACATGCAAAACCAGCATTTTTCTTTCTCTCTTTCAAATTTGTTCTCTCTTTCTTCTTTCTTGGTTGCGTAAAACTTAAGGTTGGGATCCGCTTATTTAGTTGAAACTGAAAACTTTTTGCTGAAAGTACTCTAGATAAATGTAAAAGTTAGTTGAAATAGTATAATAGACTTCATGAATAGTACCAAAAAGTGTAGTAGAACCCATAAATAGTAGCAAAAATAAGCTAAATAGTAAAATAAACTAATTTTTTAAGTTAGAGCCAAATGCAAAACACCCAATAAATTTGACAGCTTGCAAAAGTTATGTTTAAAGTTAAAAGCAACTTTCATATGTTAGATTTTTTTTTTTTTCTAGCCCCTAAAAACTGTCAAAAGTTCTCTCAAATGTCAGTTGTTCCAATTTTTTTTTTTTCTCTTTAAGCCCTCAATTAGTTCATGTGTGAAAGGTAAGCTTAGTATTTTAAATTTAATTTGATTTTTAATTCTTTTCAAAGATATAGATGTATAGACTTGGGCTTGGACTTGGGTTGGGTTGGGTTTAAGATTACAAATTAATCTAATCTATGAAGTTATATTTATGGGCTTTAAACACTATTATATATATATAAGTAGTAATCCTGAAACGGTACAACGGTATTAACTAGTATCAAAATATATCGTTCCTTTGGCCTAATTGAAACGGCTTTCGATACGAAATTGATTCCCTTGACTTTATACCATTAAAAAGATTTCTTTAAAAAGTTCATAGAAGAAAAATGAATTATTTAAATCTTAGAGTTTATAAAATTAGATGGACACGTGGTGCAATATTTTGACTTTCTGGCTTTTGCACACAATAATTTACTTGCAACAAAAATTAAAAAAAAAAATTAGATGGACATATGGCACAAAAATGAACTTCAATTGAAATTTAATTTAGAATCTAATTAAATTTGGACTCTTTGATTTTTACACTTAATAATTCACTTGGTATAAAAAATAAAAATTAAATGAGACATGTGGCGCAAAATTGAGAATCCAATTGAAAACTAATTGGATTTTCTCTGAAATTTAACTTTTACTCTATATATATATAATTAATTAGACTTATACGGTTCAAATTATCCATTTTTTGAAAAAAAAAATGTTGAAATTTTACATTGTAGTAGCTTATACCTTTTTCAAACCATAGAATTTTAAAATATGTAATGGTTTTTATTTTATATATATATATATATATATATATATATATATATATATAGGTTAGAATTTAATTGGATTTAAATTTTAGATTTTTTGGTTTTTACATCTAATAATTCACTTGCGACAAAAATTAAAAAATTAGATGGACATGTGGCGCAAAATTAGACATTAATTAAAATCCAATTAAATTTGGACTCTTTGATTTTTACATTTGATAATTGACTTGGCACAAAAATTAAGAATTAGATAGGACACATGGTACACAATGGACTCCAATTAAAATTCAATTTGGATCCTAATTTTATTTTCTCTTAATATATATATATATATATGGGTTGTATTCAAGTTATACTTAATATAACTTTAAGTAATATTACATCACTCAATAACTTGTTATTGAATTTATATTTTGAGAATCCAACTGTTGAATTACATATTTTATATGTTTTTAACATGCATGCCAATTTTCATGCTAATCAGATGTAATTTACCATTCGGTTCATAAACTCATCTTTTATACATTATTTTAAAATAAAAAAACTTGAATTTAGACAATTGATTGATGACATAACTATTGATCTTTGATCATCTTGAAATTTTGCAAGTATGGAAAATATACGAAGATAATGTGATGTAACTATAGATTTGTTAAAATTCACATCCAATTAAAAAATATTGAGTGGTGTAACATTGCTTAAAGTTACAGTAGGTGTAACTTAAATCCAACCCTCTATATATATATATATATATATATATATATATATATATATTATTACAAATTATTTAAAGCTAGTTAACATTCCTGATTAGGTATTATTATTACCATGACCGTCATGCGGGTTATTTTCAACCTATATTTAATTCTCAAAATCTTGGAAAATAGTTTCTTAGGTCCTACTAAACCCTGATGTCTAATTTCTCAAAAATTTAAACATGCCATGAGTAAAATTTATAGGAGTTTAAAATTCTCTAGCCTTAAAATTCATACCAACCGAACATACCGCTAGAGAAGTCACAATATGAGAGAATATGAAGCTAACCAAAATTGAGTTAGTGTATTGCATATATTTACATTCAAACTTAATTATTAGACTCAAAATGTACATAACTCATTAAAGGAAAATTTATTGAGAGATACTTAAACTCTTAACTTCTCTCAACATATTGATTCCTAAAGAATTAGAGAGAGGGCGGTCAGTCTAGACACGATGATGGACATTTGATTTTCATTCAAAATTGGCTTGCTCTCCCATACCATTCTAAAGAAGAAATTGAGTTGCAATTCCTTTGTAAATTAGGGTGGCAATTTGTGCAGTAGGTTAGATTTGCGTTATAACGAAGTAGGAGTATTTAATTATAGGAAAAAGTTATCAGATGCTTTAAAGACCATTATCTTAAACTCTTGTTTTGTTTTTTGTTTTGGTTGTTTTTTTTTTTCTCCCTTCGTACTTAATTAAACAAATGTGGTGGGTAATTCAAACGTGATTCTCTTCTTGGAGTAACAGGACTCTTAACATTTGAAGTTAGTTTTATCTTAGGGCTAAGGAAGGCACAATGTGAGAGAATATGAAGCAAACCAGAAGTGAGTTAGTGTATTGCGTATATTTACATTCAAACGTAATTATTACACTCAGAATGTACATAACACATTAAAGGAAAATGTATTGAGAGATACTTCAACTCTTAACGTCTCTCAAGATATTGGTTCCTAAAGAATTAATTAGAGAGAGCGGTCAGTCTAGACACCGTGATGGACATTTGATTTTCATTAAAAACTTGGACGTGCTCTCCCATACCATTCTAAAGAAGAAATTGACTTGCACTCCCTTTCTAAATTAGGGTGGCAATTTGTGCTATAGGTCAGATTTGCGACATGACGAAGTATAAGTATTTAATTATAGAAAAAAGTTAACAAATGTCTTAAGGGCTGTTGTTTAAATCTTTGTCTTGTTTTTGTTTTGGTTTTTATTTATTTACTTTTTTTTTTTCCTTCGTGCTTAAACAAATGTAGTGGGTAATTCAAACCTAATTCTCTTCTTGGAGTAACAAGATTCTTTAACATTTGAAGTTAGTTTTACTCTTTGGGCTAGAAAGATGAGCAACTGACCCCCAAGAAAACTAAGGCCACAATGCGACCGTGCTTTTGGAATGCAATATTAGGGACTAGGGATTAGAATTTATAAACTAAAATCTTGTTATTCTCTTTGTTTATTTGCAGATCTTTTCGAAGTCTCCAGTAATTTCTTTGTCAAACCTTCGTGAGGCTAATGGATCTAGAGATAGACATGGAAAACAATGTGCAGATGCAGGAAAAAGACAAGGAGTTAGAGAAATTAAAGGAAAAATTTCAAGGGATGGAGGACCAAGGCACAAATATATTGATGGCTGTTTATTTATATGAAGCAGTAAAAAATGATGATGTTGGCAGGTTCATTTCTGACTCGGTAGTTTTAACGGAAAGAGAACCCCCTATTTCTACTATTTTGCACCAAGTGAGCGCATCCGGGAATTCAGTGCTTCACAAGGCAGCAAGTTTTGGAAGCAGAGAGATAACTAAGCTCATCATTGATCACTTCCCCTTCCTTCTTACTAGGAGAAATGTTTTAGGTGATACTGCACTTCACGTCGCAACCAAAGCTAGAAAATTGAACGTAATGAAAGTCCTCATTGATGCTAATGTTAATTTATTACAAATGAAGAACAAAGATGGAAACACTGCCCTGCATGAGGCTGTTATAGCTCGGTTTGTTGATGCTGTGAAATATTTATTTCCGCGTCATAAAGAAGTGTCATACTATTTGAATGACGGAGGTGAATCTCCATTATGTCTAGCCATTGAAACTGAAAATATAGAAATTCTTGAACTTCTGTTAGAAGCTCCATATGGAAATGGCGGGCTGATTGAAAGGCCTCGGAAAGAGTCACCTGTTCATGCTGCCATCTTCATGAAAAGACTAGGTACTATTCTCGCCAACTTCCTACCATTCTATTTTATGTACTTTTTAATTTTTTCATGTTTTAAAATAATTGATTTTTGAACTTAGATATGTTGGAAAAAATATTCGAGAAGAATGAACAACTATTCCACATAAGAGATAAAAAGGGGAAGACGCCATTGCATTATGCAGCATCCAAAGGTTACATTGATGGCGTTCGATTCCTGTTGACAGATTTTAAACATGATGCCTTTAGAAGGAGTAAAAATTGTGACTTTCCTATTCATGCTGCATGCAAAAGAGGCCATACAAATGTAGTCAAAGAGTTTCTTCAACAAGAGTGGCTCTATCCAACAGAATTACTCAACAAAAAGAGGCAGAATATTCTTCATGTTGCTGCTGAGAATGGAAAAAACAATGTGGTAAAAGCCATACTGAGTGACTCAAAACTTGAGGAGCTTAAAAACGCAGTAGACAAGAATGGAAACACAGCTTTGCATTTGGCGTCCATGAACCTTCATTCTAAAGTCATATGTTCTCTCACGTGGGATAAGAGAGTTGATTTAAAACGCAGAAACAAGGAAGGCCTGACTGCTATTGATATTGCTTCAAGTAATCGAAACGATTTGAAAGCTGCGCAGGTATGTCCTCTAATTAGTGGTAATTGCATCGTGTTAATTAGAATATATTAGCACCATGGGTCATAGTGGTTTTGTTGTTTCATGAAATACTGTAGTTTTAGGGTTACCATATTATTCTTAATGTGGTTTTGTTTATATATATATATAATCAACTTAAAAATAGAAAATATGGAGTCATTCGGGGCTTTCTTTTGAGGACATGGACTATCATTCCAAACCATGTTAATTCTAATTCATCAACTCTCTCCCACTCTCTCTTTACACCATTTTATTTTATTTTCATTCCATTCTAACATGTTATTAGAGTCACAAATATGCGGTCTTTAGTAATCTCCTTATGTTGTGCTAATTTTTTGTATTCAAGTGTTTCTTGGATGCCTTCTTTTCCTTAGCAGCACCCTAAAATCCTTTTAAGACCGTAGTTGCACATCCCTGGCACAGATCCAGTCATATTGTTATTAACATAATAGCCCACACACAAGGTCTAAATCCATGGGGATCCATCTATACTTAATCTGTTTAGATATGCATTCCTGTCCTTCCATAGTGACCGTTTCATCATCGCGCACACATAAATGCACAGTCTCAGTTTCAATTACAAGCTTCCTTGTAGCCACATCTACAGCATCCCTTTGAAGACACCTTTTGTGTGTCTCACATGCATTTAGAGCTAGCTCTTACACGCTAGTTGTAGACATGCCTACTTATGCTATAGCGAAAGAGCAATTTCTATCATTATGTTTTCTTTGCATTCAAGCGTCTTCTCAATGCTTTTCTTTGCCCAAGCAGCATACAAAGCACTGCCATTTTTCAGCACGCCTTCAACAAGGAGTTTTTCATGTGCATCACAAGCTTCTCCCTCTTCAACCGTGAACCTTTTTTTTTTCATGGATTTCTTGGTGGTTCCTAATTCATTTGAAGGTTTTTAAGTACGTTCATTATACATTGAGAACTTCCCTTCCAAACTCGAGTATTTGACAAGTTTTCATTGACGCATATTTTAAGAAAAAAATTGTTTAAAATTCAGAAATTGCTCCTCAATCCTTTGTCTCAAGTTAAATTGTTAAACTTGCCACTTATTATTGATTCTCATGATCATATGGGTCCACCATTAAGACCACTTTATTGTCTATCATTAAAAATCTAACACCCTAGTAGCTATGAAAAAAGTTTATAAGAAAAATTGTGTCTCTTGACTATATTTATTTATAAATTAATTAATTAAAAAAAAACATTTTGTTATTAATGCCAAGGACTTGGATTTTAAAATTTCAAATTTTCATGCAGGACTTAACACTTTGGGTCTTAAGTTCAGCTGACACACCCTACAGTGAAAAGGGAAGGAAGATTAGCTTGAAACGAGAAAGAGCACCACCAAAATTGGAGCAAATTCAGAACCTGATCAACGTAATTTTGGTGATAGCAGTGCTAGTGGCCACCGTGACCTTTTCTGCTGCCTTCACTGTTCCGGGTCGTTTCAACCGCTCTGATGCGGGGCATAGATTGGCTTTCTATGTTTTCATTATCTGTGATTCCATAGCTATGTATTTCTCCATGACAGGGGCTTTCGTCCTCATATGGGCATTAGTAGCCAGTGACAGGGAAAAGTTCTCCATTAATTTCGCTTTAATTCTACTGATAGTAGCTATTTTCACGATGTCCATGGCATTCATGGCCGTTGTATACATAGTCCTGAGCAATATTCCTTGGATTTCGTACTCTCTTTTGGCTGGGGGAATCTACTACCTTCTCACATTCAGCTTCATTTTCACTGCGTTGATGTTCCCAAAATTTAGGACTTCCAATCGTATCTTACATTTCATTAGTCACTATCTCGTTCCATACAAGCTTTTTTGGGTCCAAATTTGGGAAGGAGTCCCTTTAATATAATGTTCCACTGATGCTTTTATTCGTCCAACGTTGGGAACAAGTAGATGATAGCAAAGCAAGAGTCTCAGCCAGAGAGAGAAGATTTGCAGGAGGAAGGCCGAATAAGGGAGGACTAGCTCATTTCAAATATACCTAATGCTTGTGCATATTGTGATCATTCTCAAGCCACTTCTCGAAGAGTAAAAGCTTGCGGGACTTCTCAAAAATGGAAGGGTTGTGATTGTAATAAGATGTTTGGACATTAACAAGCATCATATCCTATGGATTGTAATATTTTAGATGTTTGGACTTTACCAAGCACCATTTCCTATAGTAGAAGGTATTTGTATGATAACATGTAAATGAGAGTGGAGTAAGTTATACGACATACAACACTCTTATAAGTTATAATGGTTTTTTAGTGGAGTTTATGGTGTGTTTTTCTTATTCATTTGTGAGATTGTCCCCTAAAGTTTTTATTATATTTTTTCTATTTCTAGTAAGAAATTACAAGAGATCCTATTTGATATTCAATTAATCTCTCTCTCTCTCTCTCTCAACCACCCCTGAGGTTTAGGCTAATATCAAGCACTACCCAAAATTTTCCAAAATATCCAATTTTCCCATTAGGCACAAACCGCACTTGACACTATTTGAAAGTTTCCCTACTCCAAGTCTTCTTCTACTTCCTTCTCCATCTCTGGCCATTATTTATCTACTATTACTATCTAGGAACTCACTCGTGCATATAATTGTCACAATAGAGTCATTGTGAGATTACATTATGGCAATTAACCTAGTTACAAATTAGTTTATGAGAAAAGGAGCATATACAGTGCACATCTTGCGGTATTGTCATTATTTTGTGGGATTGTGTAATCATTGCTTTGCAAGATTGTCGTGAGATTACATTATGGGAATTAACCTATCTACAAATTAGGTTAAAATTTTCACACTTAGCCAAATTTATGTTAAACTTTCCATACAGCCAATTTTTCATGTGTTTTGTGGAAATTTTTGTGCTTTCATGATATTTTGTTCGATTTAAATATGATCTTTGTGATCAACCAACCATTTAAAGGGAATTCAAAGATTTTTTTTTTGTTTGTGTGAAAATTAATTGATTAGATCAGAATGTTAGATTTTCTTGTTAGAGTTGGTCAAACCTCACATTTTTCTACAAAACTATTGATTTTATCCTAATTTAACCATTTTTTGCTATTTGAGGTGTTTGAAAGGTTTTCATGACCCCAATTTATTTTCCAATTGAAATTAGGGTTTTGTCATCTCTTTACATTTTAACAATAAGAAGAGTAAGATGAGGTAGCCACAATTGTCCCTTCTTTATCTGATATCTTGAAAAAGTAAAAGACATTGAACAAATTAAGAACAATGTTCACGTTCATGTGACATTGTGGTTCATGATATGTTTAGAATGATATTGCTTTTATTATAGCATGGGGTTGTTGTCTGTGATCTATTTGCAAAATTGAGGGGCATAATTTTAATTTTGAGTATTTTGGAGCGAATTCGTGATTTCAAGGGCAAAATTGTACTTTTGAGATGAAATTAGTAATTTTGGGGTAAAATTGTAAATTTTGTGTGAGATCCATAATTTTAGGGCAATCAAGGCAAAATTATAGTTTTGGGAGGGTTATGCTGGGTTGATGCTTGTTTGATGATTCTCAAGGGCACTTTTAGCAATTTTAAAATTAAACAAGGGTAATTTTGGTTTTTTTTTTTTTTTTTGGCTTGGGAAAAAAATTGATATATAGATAAGATATGGTGAATTTTAGTTAGCTTAACTATTTATATATTTTGTCATCGAATAAGATATATATATATATATATATATATATATATTATATATATCTATATATATAAACCGAAGACGTTTAACTTTTTGTTGGCTTCATGAAATTTCACCAAATAAGAGCTTAAGGCCTCACAATATTCTATGTCATAATTCTAATATATAATTTAATTGAACTTAATTTTTATAAAGAATTTTTAAAAACTTCTTATATTTAATTAAATCAAATTTTTATATTTTATCACATTATATTTTCTTTTGATTATATATATATATATTGAGAAAGTATTTTCTTTTGATTATAGAATCAATAGTTTCATATACAAATATAATCATAATAAATACCTATCAATAAGACAATAAGTACCATAATTATTAAATTGTATGATTGAAAAAAAGAAAGGTAGAATATCATTTTTGCTTTTGGGCCAATCTTCTCTGAGTAATAATAGAATACTTTTAGGGTACTATAAATGCACTCCCTCTTCTCACATAATAGTGAGTTTCGATAATTAAATTCATGTTGGGATCCACAGTTCATGTGAGAGGGAGGAATATGAATTTATAACACTCTCAAAGTATTCAATAATTTTCTGTCTTCTCTATGCATGAATTGTAGAGGAGAATGACAACAAATCTCTTTGAATTTCTATAAATGGAGTTGGATTTTTTTGTGTGGTGAGGATGGCATAGAATCAGATCTATTTGTTGGAAATTTATACAATACTTTAGAGTTACAATAATATATTTTCTTCTCTTATATGAATAGTAGATTCTACCATGAATTTTGTTGTTATTCATATTAGAGGAGAGATTATGACATTATTATGCTCCCAAAGTATTGTATAATTTCTCCTATTCTTAAATGGACAACCATTATTAAAAGAGCAAATGTATATTGAAAATTTGAAACTGCTAATGAAACAATATTTTTATTCGTTTTTTTATTAAAGCATTTTTGCATTTTTTTTATTCTAAAAAAACATTTTTGCATTTTTTCCTCTTACTTAGTTTGCTTACTGTGTCAGCCATGCATGATCTGAAAAATATTTGCTTTGTATTGTAATGGTCCTAATGGATGCCAATTGTCCTCAGTCTTTTTTTTTTTTTTAATATATATTGATAAGATAAAAATTTTATTATAGCCTAATTTAAGTATATATGTGTGTGAAGCTCATTCCTAGAGACTTGAATCTCGGCTCTTATCCCCCCCAAACTCCTCAAACACTTATACTTGTGGAATAACTCTGTTTTTTTTTTTTGGAAGACAATGCAAATGTTCATTCATTGATATTTAAACAGTCATGGTACAAGGCTTCTAGGACAAACGGAGGAGCATCCTCCATCCAATACAACTCAACAGTAACATTTCTAGCATATTGTGCCCTATTTCCCCCTCTTCTAATACAACTTATAGAAACCGAGGGCAACCCACAAAGGTTGCAATGGATGTCTTCATACACATGTCCCAGCAACGAGTAGCCCCCTGATGAACCTGCCACTGTTATCATGACTGCACTATTGTCACCTTCAACTATCAACTCTGAAAAACCAACTTCCACAGCAAATTCAATAGCCTTTCTACATGCCAACGCCTCCGCTTCTTCATTGCTAATGACTAAAGGTCCCTTAACAAACATTGCCACCATTACTTCACCATGTGAATTTCTGATTATTGCCCAAAAGCCCGAACACTTAATCCCATCAAATATAACTGCATCAAAGTTAAGTTTATATATCGATGATGAAGGAGGTTGCCAGCTCTGTCTGGACTATGCCGCGGTGTTTGGAAGAGTTATCTGGTCTTGCGCTTTCCTATACTCGTCTAAGTACTCCATTGCTCTCTGATTTAGCCATTTTGGATTCCTTATCTGGCCTCCGTGAACAACCATATTTCTTTGATTCCAAAGAAGCCAGGCTTGAACAATGAAGACCTCAAAATCAGATGTAGATAATTGGTCCATTAAGTACTCAAATAACGCCACAATATTATGGAAATCAGTGATACACTTCTGCAGACTTATCGCACAGCCAGCCCTTACGTCTTGTGCAACCCCACACTCCCAAATTGTGCTCTTGGCTATGTAACCTTTGACAGCCCTTAAAATAATCCTTTTATATGTCTAGGGTTGTGAGAAAAAGAAAGCTTAAACACATAATCACAAATTGGATGAAAAACAGACCAGAAAATCTGAGTTTCATAAACCTCGACAGATACCCTATTTGTCGAGCTACTATCGAGCTGCTAGCTGGAACAGCTCTTCAAGTCTCGATAGATGCTAGCTTTCGAGCTTTAAAGATTAACACTTATCACACTTGAATCTTGGACAAACTTGCATGGCTTCAATACTTGATCTTGGAACAAGATTTCTTGAAGTATTAAACACATCCCAGATCTACCCAATTACAAGTAAAGTGCCTTTTGTCAAATGATTAGCCAATTGCATAAATAGTTACATATGTTCCTAACATTGAATCACATATGTCCTAACAATCTGCTCTTTCAAATCTCGGCACTTGTCAATATAATGACCATGGTCATTGTGGAAGCGGCAGTATTTCTTTGTATCTCTCTGCTTTAAGGACAAGCTTAGAGGTTTGGGCCATTTCAACGTTGGGTCGTCCTTTATCTACATGAGGATTTTGTCAGCGGGCATCAGCAAACAAGTGAAATTCAACTTCTTCTTTGACGATGTCTCTAGACCACCTTTGTTAGCCTTAGCATCTGTGAGGTTATCCTTACGATCTTTCTTCTTGCCCTTGGCATTTGTGAGGTTTCTTCCTTCTTTTGCTTACCTTTCAATCCCTTTGCAGTTAGTGCATCTTCCCCATTCATGTATTTTTGCACTTTGAATAGCAAGTCCATCATTGAAGTTAGAGGAGTTTCCCTAGAGAGAAAACTAGGTCAGGATTGTTCAACCCTGCTTGGAAGGTCGTCATTATTACCTAGTCATCTGCTTTGTCAATTTCTAACACTGCTTTGTTGAAACGTTTTACATACTTTCTTAGGGTTTCTCCTTCTTACTGTTTCACGGTTAACAGATAAGAGGTGGGCCTTTTATGGTATTAGCCCCCAATGAAATGAAAAACAAAGGAGTCACTCAGCTAATCAAAATTTGCAATAGATGCTACAGGCAGTTTACTGAACCAGGCCTTTGCTGCTCCCCAAAGGGTGGCCGAAAATGTCCTGCAAATAACTTCATCTGGGGTTTGCTGGAGGCTTAGAATTGTCTTGAATGCCCCTATGTGATTCAAAGGGTCTTTCATGCCATCGTAAACTTCCAGCTGAGGGAGACAAAATTTGAGAGGCAAAGGGCACTCCAGAACGCTAGTAGCGAAGGGTGAGTCTGTTCTTTTGATCATGCCATCAAGGTTTATAGTTGTCTTACCATTCATGGCATTTTTGACTTCGTCTAGCTCTTTCCTCATGTTCTTTGTCATTTGATCACTGCCACAAGTTGACTGCGTAGGGTATTCTGAAGTTTCTCTTCTGCTAATTCTTGGGCTCTAGACTTCATCGTCATTGTCGTTGTGGTTACGCCGACACTATGATAGACTCGTGCCCTCACGACGTGCCTTCCGCTTCAGGTCTTCATTTTGTTTCATCAATTCTTGCACATTAGCTATCAGTACTTGAATTTGTTGAGCCATTACCACCAGATCTAGTGGTGCAATAACGTTTGAGTCCATCAGTTCTATGGAACTTAGTCAATAGGGAGTTCAACGGATAATGTTTCGGATTCCCATAGACGACGCCAAATTAATGAAACACGATTTCACCTGGTCAGTATGTCCCTCATTAGTACGATGGACGACCTAAGATCCTGTGTAAGAGAAAACACCAAATAGATAATGGCATTGATTTAGGGCCTACCAGAGACCCTCTAATGCTCAAGTTAGTTTCAACTATTTAGGAATCTTAATTCTGTAGTATGTAAATCTTGTCCCTTTTACCTATCTTTCCTGGCTTTATATAGCCTTAAACTAGGTTAATGCTCAGTCTCATGTTACACTGTAGTTGGAGGATTTAATGCTCAACGATGGTCATTTAATCCCAACGTTTGCTATTTGTAACCAACCTTTAATTGCACATTATTGGACAGAGATAACGGTTTCATGCTCATTTATCACTCAATCATTAAATGCTATCTGGACTAAATGCATTTACGCTCATCCACACTCTTACTCATCATTGTTATAGACAGTTTTTGAGTTATAGACAACCATTCATGTGCTACTCATCATATACGATTTCAGAATTTCCAGATCTGAAATTCGGCCTAGGCTTGTGTATTTGTTTAGGGTTTCTTTTCTCACAACCCTAGACATATATAAGGCTTATTTTAAAAGCCGTCACACATGGATACAAAGACCGAAATGCTTATTTTCTCTGTGAGAAGTTACTACGTTTGTACTCCATAGGGTTTTGTAACCAAGAGCTTCCTGATCTTCATTCTTGATGAAGTAAAGAATTTTGTAGCCAACAACATCTGTTCAAGTTGTTGGAGTTGGTAACTTACTGAGATTCGTGCAAAGGGTTAATCACAAATTGGAGGTTTGTGCATCAAAGGAAAGAAGACTACTACAAGATTAAGTCCAATTGGGTATTGAAATAAAGGTTCAATTGTAGGTTGGTTTTTCGAGATAGGCTAGGATAGTTGGTAAGTTTCTTTATAGTTGTAACCGCTTGATTGTTGATTAGTGGATCCTTGGGAGTGGTGCCCTAAAATTACTTGGTGAGGTTTTTTTCCTTGCGAGGTTTTCCTTATTTGTCAACAAATCACTGTGTATAATTTATTTTTTGCTGCACTTAGTTTTTTGGTGATTTGTTGGTGCCTTCATAATTTGCATGCAATTGAACCTAATTAAATTAATTAACCAAGGTCAAGCTATCTTAACCCAACAACGAAGAATGAGATATACATCTCTTCAACAACACATGTTGCTGTTTCTTTGAACATCCTATAAAATAGAACCTATCCCATGGAAGATTTGATGGTCTTGCCGTCTGAAACAACTGCCAGAGGATAATTTAGGTTTTGGATAATCCACAAAAAGAAAATGAATTCATATGGGAGCTCAAGGACTATAATAAAGGAGGCATATGGTACTAGAACCAAAAAATATTAATGGAGATTACAAAAATAAATAAACAATTATATATATATATATATATATATATATATATATAATATATATATATATAATTACAACATGATGTTAATCTCCCAGTTTGAACCCTTTCTCCCTGTTAACGCTTGGCCCGAAATGGAGAACCACAGGCATTCGTTCGACCACCCGCCGTGGGGACGCTCCCGCGTGCGCGAGGCCCGTTGAAGGCCCCTCTCGAATGATCGGCATTGTTTGCACAGAGCTTCGAGTGCTCTCTCTCTCTCTCTCTCTCTCTCTCTCTCTCTCTCTCTCTCTCGTGTCTAGCTTTGGTGGTGTGGCGGGAATCTTGGCTAAATTTTAAGGGATTACCAAAGGTGAGTGAAGTCACCACCAATCATTAGGTTTTTCTAAGGTTTGATTGGTCACCTATTTCTAGTTGATTTTATTACTAATCCTAGGCTAATAAAAATGGCATTTTTCCTAATCTAATATGAATGGAAAAAAAATTGTGATTCTTGAGTCCGGAAGTTTGGTTACATGTAGGGAAGGTGTTTGGCACCCCACAACGCCTGTCCAAGGACAGTCCTTTGTTTTGATAAGACCTTAATTTTTGGAGATTGGTAATAAAAACATGATTTTGGTATTGGCTTTTGGGGCTTTGCATTCATAGGGAGGCTTTGAGGTTTGGCTTTTGAAACGGTGTGGTCCTAATCTATGTTTTCCTAAGGCGTTCGGGCAAAGTACCAGATTTCCACAACGAAAATCTGGCAATGTGTCACCTTACTTTCGCGGTGGAAATTAGGCATTGCTTGCCTTAGGTTACATGGAATGTGACAATCACACCAGAAGGGGCAGAGCAGGTATATACACATACATCATGCACAATGTTAGCACACAGAGCATGAAAGTAAATGCCTACATCCCTAGAGTATGGCCCAAAATATAGGTGCAAGAAAGTAAACAAGAATCTCCATACTCTAGAGATGAGGACGAATGATACACGACATGATATATCTAATACAACTCATCTAAGAGAAAAAGGAGGGGGGAAGGAATGGGGTTTTAAAAGAGTACATAACCCAATGGGAAAGGCCAAACCCCTAAACCAACTAAACATAGTCGTTTAGCTTATATTTACATGCTCGCATCCTCGCCCTTTTTGCTTGCACTTGGGAGACCGTGCCCTAGCTCCAAGCATCCTCGCTCCTTGTGTGTACATACGAGGGCAAAAACAAGAAACCAACAGACAAGCGAGGGAAGGAAAAGGCGTAAAGAGCATGAAAAAGGTATAAAGCAAATGTGTATGATAGACATGGCAAGCAAGAAAACAAGAAAACAAGCAAACAAATGAGAAGCAAGAAAACAAACAAAAGGTGGTGTCCGCGAGGGACAAATGTAGGTTTGGATCAAATATCCATAACTTCATTGTGTTGAAGCATGGATGACACATAGCAAGCAAGACTAATGCATGGACATGTAAGCAAGCGTGTAAAGATGCATAGAAAGCCAATAGGTGGCGCAAACAAGCATGGCAAGTATATCATCGCACAAAGTGGAAAAGGGGGAAGGTATGCACAAAGCAACCTAGCATCTGGAGACGCATCCCAAGTGATTACACCCAAACTAGGCCTCAGGGGAGTCGGACGTAACCACACAACCACAAACTCGCAAAGGGCATCAAGCGTGGCAAAACCTAGAACTCGAAAGGCTAACATGGAAGATAAAGCATAGAAGCAAGAAAACATAAACATGCAAATGGGGTGATCTAAACCCTTCGATATGGGTCAAGGCGTACAAATGAGAACCAAGACCATAGGGTCAAGATTGGATCCAAACCAATAGGCCAAAACACAAGAAAGAGTGACAAAAGGGCTACAATAACACATGGATTGACAAACATAGTCTAGGCCTAGGCACACAAACATGGCATGGAGCGCACAAGCACATGAAAGATGGCATAAAGCATGTAGAGAACATAAATCTAAGCATGTAGGCATGTGAGAACAAAGGTCAAGACAAGTAGGCATAGAAACATGCATGTAAACGTGTAGATCCTAGCACATAAACATGGAAGAACATGAATTCAAGCCTATAAGCATGCAAAGAAAAGGATCTAATCATACAACACGGAAATGTACACATAAACACATAGATCCAAAAAAGGCATTGCCAAAAACATCATACAAGCATGTAAGCATCTAACCCTAACATCAACATAGAATGAAAAGGGCAACAAAACATGTAGATCGAGACAAAAAACACATAAACAAGCATCGAAGAACATGGATCTAAGCTAAGAACATGCTAGGAGTAAGATAAAACAAGAAATATGCTAAAGAAAGTAATAAATCATGTTATTAAGGCAAAAAGAGCAAGATAAATGCTAGAAAAATAGTTAGAAAGTTAGGGGCATGGATAGTAGCTAAAAAGCTACATCCACAACCCTAAACCCTAAATCCAAGATGTAGAACCAAGGAAAAAAAGATTGGGTGCAAGAACACTACCTTGTATTTTTGGTGAAGAAGGAAGAATCAAGAGGCTTTGATGTGTTTTTTTTTTTTTTTTTTTGTGTTTTTTTGTGTTTGGAAGAGAGAAAAAACGTGTAGAAAACGTCCAAGCAAAGCAAACAACTTGGTGAGCCTTCTCCTTTTTCTTTTTCTTTTTCTTTCTTTTTTGGTCTTGGGGGTGTTTGGGGCTATTTATAGCCCCAACACGCTTTTTGAGGAGGCTCCCTTTAAGGGCCGCCACCTTGAAAGTTCCTCTAATCGGGTTGATCTTGACACCCTTGGAAAGATGTTGACTTCCTAATTCTGAAAAGGTATGGAACTTGAAAATTTAACGGTCTGATCAAAAGTTATGGCTCTGGGAAGTTACTAGTGCATCGATCGATGCATTATCCCAGTTTTCATGATAGTCGTTGGAATGAGAATATGATAATCTTCGCAGTGGCATTGGTTTCAACTTTTGTTCTGACGGCCAAATCACAATTAGGGTTTTTGAGCCCACCTAGAGTTAGACATGGCAATACGGGTCAGAATTTTTTGACCCGACCCGACTCGAAAAATACCTGATTCGAATCTGATTTTTTTGACCCGAAGCAAAAACGGGTTGACCCGTGATCCAACCTGACCCAAATAACCCATGACCCGACCCGTTAAAAAATTTTGCTAAAAAAAATATTTAAATTATCTCCTGATACTAAGTGCATAAAGCACCTCAGTGCCAAAACTAGTAATAAAATGATTCAATATAATCATATAAAATTATAAACTAATAAAAATTGAAACAATTGTCACGACATGACAATTGGCAACTCACAACACCTTACACCAACAGGTCCGTCCAACACATTACACAATGGCAAGGCTCTAGCTGTCTCACAACCATTCAAAAAAAAAAAAAAAAATCTCATTCAATGGTTAATGCTTGCTAGCACCTAGCTATAGTCCATTTCGGATTTTCCAAAGCCAAAAACACTAAATGACATAATGTACAATACAAATTTACAAATCTAAAAGTTCCTCTTCCTCAATTCAGTACTTTAGTCTTCTGCTCTACTCTTTTTTTTTTCAATTCTCAGTTTCTGTTGCGCCTCTGGCCTGCCTTCTTCACACATTCAGCATTCCACACTTTTTTATTTTCACACAAAGCAGTCAAAGCTTGCCCCTCTATGCTTCTTCACTGCCCTGCTTTCTCGCTTCTCTCAGTTCTCTGTCTCTCGCCACCCATAGGCCACACGGCCCACACAGCTGCTGACCCATTTAAGAAGAGCTCAACCACAAATCATCAACTATGGTGAAGGTAAGTTAAATCATTTTCATCATTCTCTTAAATCCCTAAATGTTTTTAGTTTTTGGATTGATTTTTTAATATTATGAATTTATGATTATCAACAATAATATAGTATACTACTCTGCCTCTGCTAACATTATATTTAATTGTTTGTGTGTTTGATTGTTGAATGAATGTGTCATTTGGATGAATGTGTCATCAAATATGGTATACTGCTCTGCCTCTGCCTCTATGTCATTTGGATGAATGTGTTATCACTTATGTAGTTACGTTCACAGTTTGTTTAGATGTTTTAAATAGACTAGAATTTTAATTATATATTTTGCTTTGATAATTAGAGTACAGCAGCTTCACTAGCTGTAAATTTGGAAAGTGATGATGATGCTACAATTATGGATATTTCTACTAATCCTTCACCATCTTTAAGAGTCAATTCAAAATCAAAGTTTAAGAAACCAAAAAGAGTTTCAGGGAAAAATAAAAAGGAAAAACATCACACTTCTACAGTTTGGACTGAATTTGTGAAATTGCCTATTAATGAAGAAGGGATAAGTAAGGCTACTTGTCAATGGTGTGGGAAATTTTTTTTGGCGGATAGTTATCATGGAACATCAAACTTGCATCGCCATCTTCTCAAATGCTTAAAACGAAATGAAGTAAAACAAGATGGTGAAGAAGAGTGTAGGGTGTTACAAAACAAGATAATTCAAGACGAGTTTCGTGAGATGTTAGCGGAGGCTATTATTAAACATAATTTACCATTTAGCTTTGTTGAGTATGAGGGCATTAGAAAAGTTTTTAGCAATCTAAATTCAGATGTTAAACATATTTCTAGGAATACTTCAAAAGCTTATGTTCTAAAACTTTACAAGAAAGAGAATGATGATGTTAGAAATAAGTTGAAATTAATTCCTGGTAGAATATGTTTGACTTCAGATTTATGGACCTCTGTTACAAGTGAGGGATATATTTGTCTTACGGCACATTATGTGGATGAGAATTAGGAATTGAAAAACATCATCTTGAATTTTTGTCAGATGTCACCTCCACACACGAGAATTCTTTTATACGAGAAAATTTTAAGTTTCTTAGAAGAATGGGGTATTGAGAAGAAAATATTGTCAATTACTTTGAATAATGCATCTAATAATGACAATTGCCAACATTTCCTAAAGAAAAAGCTTAATGAGGGGGGTTTATTGTTATGTGATGGTATCTTTTTCCATGTGCGTTGTGGTCCTCATATATTGAATCTTATTATTCAAGAAGGATTGAAAGTAATAGATGACTCAGTGATTAAGATCTGAGAAACTATGAAATATCTTAAAGGATCAGAGAGTAGAATGTGTAGATTTGATGAATGTGCAAAACTAGTTGGTATGAAGAGAACAAAGGGTTTACGTTTAGATGTGTGTACAAGATGGAATGCAACATATGACATGATTGATAGTGCTATGAGATATCGTTTTGTGTTGAACCGTTTAGCAGAGGAAGATGCTAATTTCAAGCATTGTCCATCAAGGGATGAATGGAATAGAGTTGAAAGGATAACTCGGTTTTTGAAACCTTTCTATGACATTACAACTCTATTTTCTGGAATTGATTACCCTACAACAAATCTATATTTTCAAGGAGTGTCTCAAATTGAATGGCTCTTACTTGAAGAAATGGAGAGCCAAGATTCATTTATCAGTTGAATTTGACAAATATTGGGATTCTTATAGTGTGGTGCTAGCTTGTGCCATTGTTCTTGATCCAAGGTATATGTTGGATTATGTGGACTATATTTTCAAGAAAATAGAGCCAATTGAATACATTGCTAAAATGAAGGTGGACAGCGTTGAGACTACATTGTATAAGCTTTTTTCTGAATATGAATTCCCTAAGCCTATGACCACTATTTCATCTTGTGTTGGGAGTTCTAGTCATACTAGTGGTGTTGTGGATGATCCTGATGATGATGAAGATAAGGAAGATGATGTAAGTGAATTGCATTTTGTTTGGTATATGTTGTGCAATGTTTTTTTAATAATAAAGATTGTAATGTTGTGTGGAATTATTTTTCATTGCAATCTTTTTTAATGATTAGGAATTTGATCATTATGAAAGTGGTCGTGGTACCAAAATAAAAAATAAAAAAAATCTCAGTTAGACTTGTATTTGGAAGAGTCTAGACTTAACAAAAAGCAAAATCCAAAGTTGGAAGTTCTCTCTTGGTGGAAAGAGCATTACAATCCGTTTCCAGAGCTCTCTTCAATGGCACGAGATCTCATGAGAATTCCGATAACCACTGTTGCTTCTGAATTAAGTTTTAGCACTGGAAAAAAAATTCTTACTCCATATCGATCACGTCTTTTACTTGAGAATGTGAAAGCTACGTTATGTACTAAAAGTTGGCTATATGGATTTGAAGGTAATTTAATTTTTTTATAGTTATAATTATACAATTTTAATTCTTTATTGATTTGCTGATGAAATTGGCCAACTTGAGCTACAATTTGCAAGTATGAATATTTGAAGTGTCGAATCTGCTACCAACGTTGAGTAGATTGAGATTGAGATTGAGATGTAATTTTTATAAAATATTTACTTATTCTTCTTTACTTAATATGTTATGTTTATTTTTAAATCTTTTTTTGTTTAGTTTATTTTTCTAAGTAATCTAACTTTACTATTATTTTAAATGCAACAAGAACATGTGCACTTAAGAAGACCGATAATTTGCTACTTTGCTGGCTTACTTGTTTTGTTTGTTTTAAGATCTATTTCTTTTTAAAGATGTAAACTTGTAATTATATGCATTTTGATAATGAACTATTAACATTGAAGACTTTTCCCACCATGAATTTATAACTATAAATAATTTTTGTTATGCTCAAAACTGTCAGAATTGGAAGGATATTAACAAGTGGCATTAAGTGCAATTAATTTGCTTAATTGATTTTAATCATTCTCTCTAAACAGATTGTCATTGATTTGTTTTTGTAATTGGGAAAAAAAAACAAAAAAACAAAACTTGTTTGAAAATACGGGTCAACCTGACCCGACCTGCAACCCGATTAACCCAGTTAAAAAGGACCCGTTTTTCCCCGTGACCAGTTTGACCCGTAAACCCGATTGACCCGACCAGAGCCCGACCCGACTCGCCCATTTTGCCATGTCTATCTAGGGCTAGGGTCAACTCCGGGTTAAATTTGGTGAAACTTACTAAAAGTCTTCGAGAAGCTCGGATTTGATGTAAGATCATGAAAAATGTTATTTTGTGAGGATTTTGACCTTGTTTGACCCTTGGTCAACCTAGGGCTGACTAGGGGCATTTTGGTTATTTTGGCTGAAAAAGGTACTTTGAGTGCTCCGATGTCAGAACAGGTTATGCCATGTCATTTTGGATGTTCTCGCAGCCCTATGAAAATAGATAATATTCTTGGATTTTTCGGGGCCCGGCATGCAAATCGAGGATGAACAAAATACGATATCAACACTCTCCTAGACCACCAAGCACTTTGTACATAGAAATGTGTAAACAATTATATTATAATAAAGTAAACTTCATACAAAATGCAATATAAATGTAAACTATAATGTATAATTCATACCTAGGTAAATTTACTTAGTTTCCATCAACGATTTTTCATATTATCAAAAATAAAGAAACAAAAATATAATAAATTCATAACTAATGAAAATTAATTCAAGTGATTAAACTTAGTAAATAAAGTTTAAAAATGTAATTTGATTACTCAAAAACAAATTGAGAAAATAATTCAATATAAAGTATAAAAGTATAGCAATACTCCTTGAAAGTTGTATATCGTCTCACTGCCTTGATTGCTTTTAAAAAATATTTAGAATTCAACTTTATTTTTCTATTACTATAATTTTTTTAAAGTTTAGTAATTTGGACTTGCACTACCCATAAAAAAATAAATAAATAAATAAATAAAAAAGGAACTTAACAGGAGGGGTATTTAAGTAAATCTCTTTGTGGGGGTTAATTTTTTAATTTACATTACTAAGGGAGTTTTTAGAGAATTAATGGTGGCAGGTGGCAGGAGATTAAAAAAAAAAAAGAAGAAGAAGAAAGGAACACACGTATAGTCCTTTACAAATTGACTTTGACCCTACATGTAATCTAGAGGCCTCTAGAGGCCTCATCGCTTGGAACTATTAGTGGCACAAAGTAAAGGAAATATGTAGTGGATTTTTGGTTTGAGATATTCATGAAAAATTATTAGATATTTTTAGCTTTTTTTTTTTTTTTTTTTTGGTTGGGTACCATTATTAGTTTTCTTAAATTATTTGATTATTGAATAAATGGTACTTAAAAAATTGTTTTAAGTAATATCTAAGGATTTTAGAGGAAGTGCTAGGAAGAAATTCTTTTGTGTTGACTTAGCTGAGGTGAGTAACCTTATCCTAATTGGTTTTATTTTGCTTATACTAATGTATTTTAACTACTGAAAATTGTTTATAATTGTTACAATTTTATTTCAATTGTTTTACTAATTTAAAGTAAAGAACAAAGAATTATCACAAATATATTTGAATATTGAATATATGATTATATATATTTGAATTAGATGTGTGTGTGTGTGTGTGTATATATATTTTGAACTCTGATTTGATATATATGATTTTGGATAATATAACTATATTTTGATTCTAATAACCAGCCAATGGGGGTTATTCATTGGTATCAAAACTAGTTTTATCTAGGACACCACGAGCATATTGTGTTTCTAGACCCATCTAATGGGGATATACATTAGCACGAAACTAATTTCTTTTGAATCTGATGCTTAGTCACGAGGATATAGTGTGGCTATAGTCATAAATATATAAGATTGTTGAGAATGTGAATATGTTTGAATTTGAGAATTATTTTAATATTAAGAACATAATCAAAATTATTCATAATCTATAATTAAGAAAGTAGCACAAATCATAAATTAAGACATAAAAATAGATAAAAGAACAAATAACAAATTGAGTAAAAACAGAAAATGAGGGAAATACCAAATGTGATAAAGCTACGATCATATGTGATGTTGATACTAGGGACAGAGCCAAAACTTGAGGTTAGGTGAGCAGCTTTGCTACTAGTTGCGTGCGGCGACTCTGACCTCCAGCTTTTCTACTTAACTGCTAAAGGGTTTTATTATTTATCTATATTACTATTTAAGGGGCTTCCCCTGTTTAGACTGGATTTTTTTTTTAAATTCCAAAATACCCCTACACTCCCAAGTTTAAATAGAGACAAAACTTAAAGGATAGTTTAGTAAAAATACATATCTAACATGCACTAAAACATTGCCTACAAAATAGGAACACTCTTTTACTAACCCACTTCTTCAAAGCAACTATAGGTTTATTGTTTTTTTTTAATAGAAAAATTAGTTAAACTACCTACGTTTCTATTGTTTTTTTCCTTTAAAAAAAAAACCTTAGTTTTTAATACTACTTTATTATTATTAAAAAAAAAAACCCTACGTTTATCCATAGACATTAGTATTAATTTTTATATAAAAAAAAACTAAACTAAATATCCAAAAAAGAAAACTAAATAGTTATCAACAAAAAAACTAAACTAAATAGATATATACAATTTATATATATATATATATAAGTAGATACATCTTTAATTCCCATTAAAATGTTGCCTACAAAATAAGATCACTCTCTTAATGGTTTTCAAATTGTTTTATCCATTTATAAAAAAAAATTAAAATTAAAATAAAGACACGTTTCTTTGTAAAAAAACACATGTCGTATAGGGAAAAAAAACTCACATATACCGTTATTGCCCCCCCCCCCCCCCCCCCCCCCCCAAAAAAAAAAAAAAAAAAAAAACCAGCCATATATCCACATTTCTTCTAATCAAATTCATAGGTGCCTTTTTTTAGATCTCACTGAACACCATCCAAACTCCACAAAGATTGTACCTGCTACTTATTGTTCCTCAGATGATCCAATTCATTTTCTCTCTCAAATTTTTTTTTTTTCTTTTTTGAGGAATCTTTCTCATATATATGTATGCATATATTACAAGTTTTGTTATATGTGTGCCAAAACTTCTCTGCCAAATGGAAATAGGTTTTGTTAAATTGCGTTTATTGCCATGTTAGGTTTTGTATTTTTTATTAACCTTCTATTTGAGCAATTATTGTTTAGATGAGACATGCCATTCTCATATATGGCTCTACTCTTTGCTTTTTCTCTTTTTCTTTTTTTGGTTTGATGTAGTATTTTTTGCTGTTTTTGTTTGATAAAGGTACGTTTGCTAGGGTATTCTTTTATCATTTATGGGTACCTTTAGAACCCTTTTTGGTTCAAAGGAAGGTTTATTATTTTGCCTTTTGGACATTTGTAAGTATCAGGCCAGAGATAGCATGAACTGCTTGGCCAAAGAGGAGAAAGAAAAGGTACCTATTATTCTCTCTCTTTTTTTTTTAGTCTCTTCAATTTTTTATAGGATTCATAAGGTTCATTATTTTGCCTTTTGGTTTTCCTAATTTTTACGACCCATAAATGCTATTTGTGAGTTTTACATTATCATTTTGATCTACTTACTAGTTTTATACTTTTGCTATAATGGGCCTTGCTTAGATTTTGTTAGAACATATGTGATTCATGTTAGGAATATTTGTCATTTAGAATTGACTAATCTTTTGACAAAATGCACTTTACTTGTATTTGGGTAGATCTAGGATGTGTTTAATACTTCTAGGAGTAAGAGTTCAAGTCTAGTATTGAAGCCATGTAAATCTGTCCAAGAAATAAGTGAAGAAGTGTTGATTCATTAAAGCTCAACAGCTGCTCAACAGATACCATCTATCGAGGCTCGACAGTTGCTCGACAGATACTATCTATTGAGAATTATGAAATCAGAATTTTCAGATATGATTTTCGGCTCATGCTGACATATATGTGTAGGGTTTTTTTTTTTCTCACAACCCTAGACATATATAAGGCTTATTTTAAAGACCGTCACATAAGAGAATACAAGGAGAACATATGCAAAAAGTGACCAAGTGCCATATTCTCTCTGAAAGAAGTTACTACGTCTTTACGCCTTAGGCTTTTGTAACTAAGTGCTTCTTGATCTTCATCGTGTGATGAACTAAAGAACTTTGCAGTCAACATCTTCTTCTCAAGTTGGTGTGTTAGTCACGTACTAGGAGCTGTGCATCATTGGTTAGTCACGTATTGGGATCCGTACAAAAAGGTAGCGTTCATATATTGAAGAATTCAGAGGTTCTAAAGCGGTAGAAGATTTCTGTTGTAAATTTATCTACGGGGATTGTAGAGTCTAGGGACGAAAGTTTTGTTCTAGATCTGAAACTTCTCTTTACTATAGTAAATTGCTTTCCAAGAAGATTTTCCCCAATGTTTTTTTACTGTGAAACTAGTTTGTTTTATTGGTTTTCTTGGGTCATCATATCTTGTTTTATTTACTATTCCGCTATGCATGTTTTTGACATGATATTGATGTTTGTTTGTTTTGACAAGTTTTATACATAATAAATCTAATTAATAACTTGGGTTTAAAACTTATTAATTCTATCAATTGGGGTCTAAATTTCTCAATAGATTTAATTATTTCTTTTGGTACATTAAAATTGTTTAATAGTCAGTTTTGGATTTGTGAAGTAATGCATCGAAAAAGTGCATTGATTCAAGTTATACTCATCACACCCCGAGGTATTTTTGTGATTAGAGTACAATTGAGATTCAAGGCCTTCGCAAGTAGCTTCAGGTACGCCAAACTCGATGGAGATAGGTTCCCTTTCTGCTTCCTACTGCCTTCAGTGAGCATGTAGTGTGCGTAATCAAAGTCCATTGCCGACCGATTTGGAATAAACCAATCAATCTGCACACACACACACACGCACACACGCACACACACACACACAAAAAATAAATTAACAAAATTCTTAAACTGTTATTGATCAAAACCCTAGAGAACACTTTAAATTTTAATAATTCCTTAATTCACATGAAAAATACGAAGAGAGGAGTATAAAATTAATGAAGAATTCTTACGTTTTGGAAATTAGTGGTTCTTCAATCCGAGTGTTTTTGTGGAAAAAAGTTCCTGTGATAGGAACCCATTATCACACACACACACACACACACACACAATTTTGTTTTCATAGAGCGAGAGAGTGTGTTTTCGCTTTTTAGAGAGAATTTGAATTTCACAAAGAGAGGGAGAGTAGTCTGAGAGAGTTATGTGTATTTTTATTTATACTAGCCTCTGAGTACGCGCTCATGCATGTGTATAGAGACTCTTCTATTTTTTGGATAAGGGTTAATTTAGAACATTTATTATAATTTGGGATTACTACATTTTCTAATCACAAAAAAACTTAGGGGTGTGATGAAAAAATTATCATCACACCCTTAGGGTTTTTTTTTTTTTTTTTTTTTTTATGACTAGAAAATGTTGCAATCCCAAATTATAATAAATGTTATAAATTAAACTTTACCCAAAAACTTGAAGAGCCTTTGAGCACGTTATGACTAGAAAATGTAGTAATCCAAAATTATAATAAATGCTTTAAATTAAATTTTATCCAAAAAAATTGAAGAGTCTTTGAGCACATGCTCAAAGGATAATTATTTATTAGTGTTTTTGTTGTGTGCATCTCCTTCTTAGTAAGGAAAAAATTAGTTTGTTTTAAATTTTTTTAAAAGGCCGAGTTGTTTGTGTTTGTTAAAATTAGTTAATTGAGCTTAATTTTTTAAAATACAGTCACATGCAATGTTGATACTATCTAATGTGATAATGAAACTGTCAAATATTAGAAAAAAAATTAGAGTACCACCGAATGTGACAAAAGTATAGTTAAATGTGATGTTGGTACTGCCTACTATGACAATAAAACCATCAAATATGAGAAAAAAATCATCAAATATAAAAAAAAGTACAGCTATATATAATGTTGATACGGCACATTAGAATAAAACTCGGCACATGAGAATAAAATTGTTTGAATGTAAGGAAAAATTTGGTGAATAGGAAAGGTCAAGTTGTAGGCCTGTAGTCTAACAAGCTATGTAAAAAAAAAAAAAAAAAGTATCCCGTAACTGCCCATGTGCCTTACTTGTGCTTGGTTTTGTCCTCATCTCAAAGAGAATTAATGGTGGCAGGTAAAAAAAAAAAAAAAAAAAGTAGGAGAAGAAGAAGAATGGAACACACATATAGCCCTTTACAAATTGACTTTGACCCTACATGTAATCTAGAGGCCTTGTCGCTAGGAACTATTAGTGGCATTAGTGGCAGAAAGTGCGTGGATTTTTGGTGTGAGATATTCATGAGAAATTATTAGATATTTTTAGCTTTTTTTTTTTTTTTTTTTTTTTTTTTTTTTTTTTTTTTGTTGGTTGGGTACTATTATAAGATTTTTTAAATTATTAGCGTTGGCTGCACATGCAAGGCAAGTCCCGTTTTAATAGTAAGAAAATTAATATAAATTTTGCGTATAAAATTGTGAATTTTAGCTTACTTAATTTGATTATATTAAAAAAGAAGTCTAAAAATACAACAAAATATTACACTATTTTCACAATATCTTCATTTTTAGGATTCGAATAGATGTTTTTTTTAATTTTATTTGAGAAAAATGTTACATTCATAACATTTTTAGAACAAATTCTAAATGACAAGTTATTATTGGTTTTAAACTGATAACATTGTTATTGTTATTCTCAAAACATTTATTTTTAGTTGTGGTTGGTCACAGTCTCATATTTTATTATTTTATTTCAACTGGTAAGAAATTGATACTTCAATATTTGTAAAAATATTGTAAAATTTGTTGTGTCGGTATAATAATATATATGCCAGCTTACATAAATATTTAAAAGAAAAAAAAAACACAAACCGATTATTGGGGAAAAAAAACTTTAGGCACAGAAGAAATTAATGCTAAAATATTGTGGACTTAGCATTTTTTTTATTTGATCTATAAGAGACTGAGATCTCAACAATTGTGAAAATATTGTGATAATAATAAGTGTTGTAACATTTTCTCAGAACTTTTATTTTCAGTTATGGTTAGTCACAGTCTTATATTTTATTATTTTATTTTGACTTGTAAGAAATTAACACGTCAATAATTATAAAAATATTGTGAAATTTGTTATATTAGTATAATAATATATATGCCATGCCAGCTTACAGAAATATTTCAAAGAAAAAAAAAACACAAACTGATTACTGGGGAAAAAAAAAAAACTTTAGGCACTGTAGCTATAGTGCCAATTGAATAAACCAAAAGCACTATAGCTCTAGTGCTATCCATCAATAATACCTTACCTATGATTTATTGTAAAATTAATGTTAAAATGTGGTGGATTTAGCAATTTTTTATTTGATATATAAGAAACTGAAATCTTAACAATTGTGAAAATATTATGATAACAATAAGTGTTGTAACATTTTCTCAAAATATTTACTTTCAGTTGCAATTACGGTCTCATATTTTATTGTTTTATTTCGACTTGTAAGAAATTGATACCTCAATAATTGTGAAAATATTGTAAAATTTGTTGTGTCAGTATAACAATATATATGTCAGTTTATATAAATATTTAAAAGAAAAAAAAAACACAAACCAATTACTTGGAAAAAAAAAAACTTTAGGCACTATAGAAATTAATGTTAAAATGTTGTGGACTTAGCATTTTTTTTATTTGATCTATAAGAAACTGAGATCTCAACAATTGTGAAATTATTGTGATAATAATAAGTGTTGTAACATTTTTTAAAAACATTTATTTTCAGTTGTGGTTGGCTATAATCTTATATTTTATTATTTTATTTCGGCTTGTAAGAAATTGATACGTCAATAATTGTGAAATTTGTTGTATCAGTATAACAATATAAATGTTAGCTTACATCAATATTTAAAAGAAAAAAAAAACACAAACCGAATACTGAAAAAAAAAAAAAAAACCAATCTCATATTTTATTATATTATTTTATTTCAACTTGTAAGAAATTGAAACGTTAATAATTGTAAAATTTGTTATGTCAGTATAACAATATAAATGTCAACTTGCATCAATACTTTTTAAAAAAAAAACACAAACCGATTACTAAAAAAAAAAAAAAAAACTCACTAAATCAAAGTATTGTTGCAGCTACGTACAATGCTGAACAGTGTTTTGCACTGGATGCACAGTGCCAAGGCACTGTGCCCGCATTGGCGTAAAAAAAAAAAAAAAAAAAAAACTACTCACTAAACCAAATCACTATTGCAGCTACAGTGTTGCACAGTGAAATAAGTTGAGTGAACAGTGTCGAAACACTGTAGCGGCATAGCCACTTTTTATATAGTTAGTAGATTTGATTATTGAGTAAATAGTACTTGAAAAATTATTTTAGGTGATATCTAAAGATTTTAGAGGAAATGTTACGAAGAAATTCTTTTGTGGTGAGCTAGCTGAGGTAAGTAACCTTATCCTGATTGGTTTTATTTTGCTTGTATTATTGTATTTTAACTACTAAAAATTGTTTATAATTGTTACAATTTTATTTCAATTGTATTCCTAATTTAAAGTAAAGAACAAAGAATTATTACAAATATATTTGAATATTGAATATATGATTTATATATATATATATATATATATATATATTTGAATTAGATATATTTTTGTTTGAACTCTGAATTGATATATATGATTTTGGATATATTTTTGTTTGACTCTAATACCCAGCCAATGAGGGTTATTTATTGGTATCAAAACTAGTTTTATCTAGGGCATCACGAGCATATCATGTTTCTGGACCTAGCTAATGGCAATATACATTAGCACGAAACTAATTTCTTCTGAATCTGATGTCTAGTCACAGGGATATAGCGTGATCATAGTCATAAATATATAAGATTGTTGAGAATGTGAATATGTTTGAATTTAAGAATTATTTTAATATTAAGAACATAATCAAACTTATTCATAATTTATAATTAAGAAACTAACACAAATCATAAATTAAGATATAAAAATAGAAAAAAGAAAAAATAATAAATTGAGTAAAAAAAGAAGAAGAGGGAAACATCTAATGTGATAAAATTACGATCATATGTGATGTTGGTACTAAGGAGGAAGTCAAAACTTAAGGTTAGGCGAGCAACTTTGCTACTAGTTGCGTGCGGCAGCTCTGACCTCCAGCTTTTCTATTTAGTTGCTAAAGGGTTTTATTATTTATTATTTATTAGTGTTTTTGATGTATGCATCTCCTTCTTGGTAAGAACAAAATTATTTTGTTTTAAAATTTTTCAAAGGGTCGAGTTGCTTGTGTATGTTAAAATTGGTTAATTGAGCTTAATTTTTTAAAGTACAGTTATATGTGATATTGATACTGTCAAATGTGACAATAAAACTGTCAAATATGGGAAAAAATTAGAGTACCACCGAATGTGACAAAAGTATAGTAAAATGTGATGTTGGTATTGCTTGCTGTGACAATGGAACCATCAAATATAAGGGAAAAAAAAAGGGAATTACCAAATGTGAAAAAAGTATAGTCATATGTGATGTTAGTACCGCATAATATGAGAATGAAACTGTCAAATATGAGAAAAAAAAATAAGGTAACTACCAAATGTGACAACATTACAGAAACATGCGATGTTAGTATTGTCCAATGTGACAATAGAATCGTCAAATGTGAGAAAAAAAATTATGGTACCACAGAATACAACAAAAGTACGGTCAAATATGATTTTAGTATTCCTTAATGTGACGGTGGAACCCATCAAATGTGTGAAAAAAATGGGGGACAACTGAATGTGAAAAAGTATAATCACATATAATGTTGATATAGCATAATGTAAAGATGAAATTGTCAAATGTGAAAAAAAAAATTAGAGTACTATCGAATATGAGAAAAATATAGTCAAATGTGATATTGGTACTAGCTAATGTGATAATAAAATTATCAAGTATGACAAAAAATAAAAAAAACTACGAAATATAACCAAAGTATAATTACATGTAATGTTAATACTGCGTAAGATGAATATGACATTTTGGTAACATGATAAGTTCGTGCTCAAAAAAGAGTACAGTAGAATTACCGAGTAAATTGATAATAAATCACCAGTATCAAATTTAAATCTAACATGAAATATTAAACCGATAATAAATCATTGGTATCAAATTTAAATCTAACATGAAATATTACTAAAATATAAAAATTTTTATTAATGTGTGTCCTAAGGGTATACAATAATTATTCATTTTTTAAAAAAGAAATTAAAAAAATTGAAAAAATATTCACAATTTTTTCAATTCTTAAATTTTTTTTATAATAATTAAATGACTTAATGTATACCTAAACGCCCGGCCCAAATATAAAAAGGGCCAGTTGAAGAGGTCAAAAGCTGCCGTGGTACACAAATATCAACAAAACTAAAAATTAAATTTAACAAACATTAATAAAAATCTGATTTTCTGTGGTCTTTGGTGGTGTGTGGTACACAAATTTACAGGCATCATTTTCTAAGCTAGAAAGTGGAAATTACATTCCCAAATAGATAGATAGACTTCAAGTCTTCAACAAACGAAAGAGAGTTCTCAGCCAAAAAACCAGAACAGTGAGAGAAAGAGAGATCCCAGCGTGGTTTGGAGAGATTCGATCACCGGTCGTCGACTGGAGGCTGCAGAAGACAAGGACCAAAGCTGTGTCTAGCGTTGGACGACTTGTGGAAGCTTACTTTTGAGTTATTACAGTGTGGACACTACAGCTGTGTAAGAGAAAATTTTTAGTTTTTTCCTTTTCTATTTGGAGGGATTTTGTAAAAGGATTTTTTTTTTTGAGAAAGATTATTGAAGATAAGTTACTCTTATACTGCTACTTCTTTTTGGTTCTTTGTAGCAATTGATTCTTCTTTTGCCTTTGGAGTTTTCTGAAGAGTATTAGTATTGGGCACCCTAAAATGGTATTTTACAATCCATAAATGCTTTATCGGGTTTTTATATCCTAACAAATTTACAATACTGCTACAGTAGGCTCTTACGGTAGCAGCTTGTATTTACTTTTTTATTCTGTTTAATTCGTTCAGCCCCTTCTCCCGATCATTCCTCTTTCACTGAATTTGGGTTTTATTGGCTTTTGGATATATTATTTTAGGTTTAAAATGTGAAACTGACAGTTTAAGTTTCTTTAATTTTATTTTAGTCTTTTTTTTTTTTTTTTCATTTCAGTTATCTGAAATTCAAGTTTATTTAATTAATACTTTTTTATCAATTTTTGTTACACGTGGAGTTTAATTTTTTTAATTTTATAAAAAAATTTTCAAAATTTTTAAATTAAAAAAATTAATTAATGAGTAAAAAATATTTTCTAAATTTTATTTTTTTAAAAATTTTAATAAAGTTGAAAGACTGAAATGAATTTTGAAGAAAATTAGATGACCAATTTTATATTTTAGTAGTTATTTTATTACATAAATATATTACTACAATGATAAAATAAAAATTGAGATGTAAAATGAATTATAAAATGTTTTTTTTATAATAGATAAAGTAACTTTTAAAATGTAGAATAAGATATTTTGTAAGAATTTTAAAAAAATTAGGGCTATTAAGTATGTTTGTTTAAATAACAGTTTTGAATTATTTTTGAAAATACGTGTGAATAAAAAATATGTAAAAATACATGTAATATTGTTTAAAAACTAAAAATTGTATATTTAAACTCATGTACCAAACATGCTTTTAACTTTTAAGGTCTTAAAATATAATTTCATCTATTAAATACTTTACCATTTATCCTACGCCAAATGTTCTATTTTCACGTCACCTAAAAGCTATTCATTTTTCTTTTATTGATTTCTCTCTATCCTTTCTGTCCCTCTCTCTTCATCACCCTCACAGTCAGCTCATCATCTTCGCAAACCCATAATCAACCACCACCCACAAAACTCCAACAACAAGCCACCCTAGCCACCCAAATAACCCACCCCAACCCCGATTTGATCTAATGCAGCCACCCTCACCAACAACGACCACCACCAAAAACCCAGCCACAAAACCCAACCTCAATCCATAGCTACCAAATCAACCCACATCACCTACTCTAAAAGATCTTTACCCACAGAATCAAAGTGACGCACAGAAACACTGTGACCCAAGAACCGTGATCACCCACAGCCGAACCCACCAAAACCCAAAAAAAGGAGAGAGAACGGTCCACGATTCACCACCACGGAAATTCGAAGACCACGACCCACCGGTGAGAAGGAGAGAACCAATAAAAAGAGGAAAAAAAGAAAAAGATGAATGCTGAATAGAGAGAGAGAGAGAGAGAGAGAGAGAGAGAGAGAGAGAGAGAGAGAGAGAGAAGCGAGAGGCAAAGAGCAGTGAGTGGCTCGGTGAGTTTTGCAATGGGTGGGCCGATCGGCGAGAGGCTGAAAACACAGAGAGCAGAGAAGAGTGAACTGAGAGACAGCTGAATGAGTAAGAGATGTAGGGTTTGATATAGTAAGTTGAAACGGTGCGTTTTGCACCTTTTTTTATTTATTAATTTTGGCCTGAATTGGTCCATCGGAGAAAACCTTCGTTTTAGCAATATCGCCCGATATGGCCCGAGTCGGCGCGATTCAGCCCAAGTTGATGCTGCGTGGGTTCGAGTCTGCGCCGCGTTGGCGCGCATTGGCATGATTCGTGAAATGAAAAAAAAATAGATGCTGCACCGACGCGCAGGCAGCAGCGTCCCTCACACGTCGCCACGTCGGGCTGCATTGTACACAGGTGCGGTAGTCGTTTTGCCGCATCCATGCTTCCTAGGTCACAAAGGATAATTAATGTCGGTGCGTCCTACAATGTAAGGGCTCGTGGCTCGCCTTTTTGAGCTTAGCTTTACCTTAATTTGTGTCTGTAAATTTGATTGTCTAGTCTACTTCTATATTGCAGGATGTGTCATACTTTGTGTAAAGTTTTGATTTTTCAAATCCCCAGTTTTTTGTGGAAGTTTGGCAAACAATTCTTTCTTTTTTATTTGTTGGTTTGCTTTAGTAGAATTTTCTGAATATATTTCTTCAGCTAAAATTTTGTTTTCTTTATATTTAGAATAACAGAGTTTTGAATTTTCAAGCAAGGAAAGTTTCCAAATTATTGGAAATTTGAAACAGATATTTTTGAAAAGAATCAAATTATTTTTAACATGTATTTGAGTCTAAATCTAATTATTTAGACACTATTTATTGCTCGAACGTTTGATCACTAGTTTAAAATTTTTTAAAATATTTCAATTTACTCCCTAAATTTTTACCCCATATTATATATACTCTCCTAAAATATAGAATGCACACTTAACCCTGTTACCATTCCACACTTTGAACCTTGCGGTTTACTTATTTGTTAAATTGGATTGAAATTAGACTTACTACAAGTCACATGACAGCTGTAAAGGTGGCATATGGTCAAAAGACCGAATCGTCCCCATTTTAATCTCTTAAAACCTCACAAGTTCCTCACATGTTCTCTCTAGAATTCATTTCGACATTTTCAAGGAGAAGCTTCGATATTTGGAAATACTAGAATTTGTTGAAATTGACTTGTTGTGAAGTAGGACTAACCGATAATAACTTAGTAATCAAGGAACTAGAATTTAATACAAAACACAAAAACACAAAAACACAAAAAAAAAAATTCACAAAATCCATTCTCCACACGAACTGGAACTAAGGGAGAGATTGAGTTCAGCTTTTCAATTTGGGTAATTTTAGTCTTAGGGGTTTTTGGGGTGAGGGAATGAAGCGAGAGCCTGAGAGGATGCGAGGGACTGAGGAAGAAGATCCGAGGATTGAGGGACTTGATTGTGAGATGTGTGAGGGACTTGTGATGTTTTAAGAGATTAAAACGGGGACAATTTGGTCTTTTGACTATGTGCTACCATTGCAGCTATTATGTGACTTGCATGTGAGAAGGAAAATTTATAGCCAATTACAATTCATCACGTCATACCATCAATTCCACATAGCACGTTCAAAGCGGCCAATAAGATGTCAAGATTTAGAGACCAATGAAAATATTCCAAGTGCCAATGAATAGAAATTATAAAGAATACCCAAGAACCAATTACACGTCGACATGTGTTGATATTTTAATTTTAAATGACCTAAGCAACCAAATTAAATACTGATGAGTAATTAAAAAGTGTTTATCGTCCATATGAGTCATCCACAAGAACAAGGTTCGTCCAAGATAATGGTCTAGAAGGAAGAAGGAAAGTAACACCAAGTAGAAAGGTCGTCTAAGAAAGACCAATCGTCTAAGAAAGACGAATTGTCTACACGATAAGAGGCTATAGACGACCAATGAACACTTAGTAAATTCTAAGGTGTTCTCTGCAAACCAAGAATGGTTACACCACGATCCACTATTTCGAGACGTGGACTAAGTTCCTCGAAATTCGCTCCTCTCCCTACTAAGTCCACACATTTTCCATAATGTTAGTGGCACCTCACAAGTAGATCCACTCCAAACTTTCTATAAATAGGACCAAACCTCACCAAACTAAGGTACGCACTACTATTCATGCACTTATCATACTTGAGTCGCAGAGAGAAACTAACTTAACTGTCGGAAGGTCCTTGGCTGGTTCACCCCGGTCACCTTTGATAGTCTTTTTTTATTTTTCAGGTTATTGATCCACCGTTGAAGTTTGAAACATATGGCCTACTGATTTCACACATCATCAGTTGGCACCGCCTGTGGGAAACAAGAAGTGTTAGCCACTTTACTCTCTAAAACAAAAGGATGTATGGTCCAGACTAGGTTAATGGCCTCAAGTCCATAATATCTTGAAACCAGAGACGCTTCTAGCCATCCAAATCGCATACCGAATCCTCCACCAACCTTCATCTAGTAACAGTTGCAGTCCATGGCGACTGTAGTTGTGGAGTTGAAGCGGTAAAACCAAGACTTCACCAAAGAAGTCCACAGGAAAAAAGCATTATCGACACCAACATACAGATTGGGAAGAGTTTAGGTGAAACCCAGAGGAAAGGAGAGCGGAGAGTGGAGTTGAAGGAGAAGATTAGTCAAAGGGGATTGTCACTTGGAGGGTACCATACTTGGAGAGAGAAGTGGACCAGATAAAGATAGCCATGAAAGAAATGAGGGACTCTATGAGAGGAAGAACACATATAGATGACCTCATCCATAAGACCGATTCTTCTTTCATCGCGTCAATCACAACTCATCTCTTACCTTCCAAGTTCAAGATGCCTACCCTAGACTCGTATGACAAAACACGAGATCCTTGAAATCACATTGCTACGTTCAAGTCAATGATGTATCTATAAGGAGTTCCAGATGAGATCATATGCAGAGCATTTCCTAAAATATTGAAGGGCCCAACTAGAGTATGGTTCCACAAACTGTCACCAAATACTATAGCTTCATTCTAGAAGTTGAGCAAGTTGTTCATCAACAACTTTGTTGGAGGCCAAAGACACAAGTGTTCTTCTTCCAGTCTATTGAACATAGAATAGGAGAAAACGAGAGCCTACGGTCTTTCATTGGCCGTTTCAACAAGGAAGCCTTGGTAGACGAAATGGAAGGCAACATCCTTTTAGCGGCCTTCCACAATGGAGTCTCCTCAGATTTATTCATTCATAAGTTGTATGACCGAGGGCCTCAGATGATGGCAGAATTGATACACTCAGCACAAAGCTTCATGAATGCTGAAGACGCGATCACTGTTAAACGGAAGAAGAAAGCTAAACGAGTAGAGGTTGGATATACGCATCATCTAGAACAAGGCCTTCATCCAAAGTAGGCCAAGATGGAAGAAAAGAAGACCAAGAGGGCAAGAAAGTAGGATTGTCCTTAGGATGATACTCAAACTACACACCACTAAACACTTCACTTGATCAAGTGTTGATGCAAATCAAGGACGACCCATCAAGCAAACGAAGAGCAAGTAATGTCAATTCCATCGAAACCATGGCCACAACACTAACGAATGCTATGACTTGAAATAGCAAATTGAAGTTCTTATCATACAAGGGAAATTGTAGAACTTTGTTGGACAAGAGCACAAAAATGAGAGACAACCCCCAAAAGGCAGAACAGAGGAACCAGTTCATCCACCTCTTTAAGAAATAAGGGTGATTATGGGAGGAACGTCAACAAGAAGGTCTTCCAAATCAAAGAAAACTTATCTCCGAGTAGTATAGAGTGTCCCGCTTACTGGTCGTCCACCAAGGATGCCAAGGGTTGATGAACCAGTCATAACCTTCACAAATGAAGGCACTAGGAGATTACACCATCCTCATAATGACACAATCATCATCACTTTGATGATCGCAAACTACACAATGAGAAGAGTGCTAGTGGACAATAGGATTTTAGCAGATATCGTTTAATACCCAGCCTTCTAGCAAATTCGGATTGATAGGGAGCTACTTCATCCAAAGATTGTTCCTTTGATAGGATTTGGAGGAGCAAAGGATCTACTTGTGGGCACCATCTCCCTACCTGTAATGGTTGGTTCTTATTCACAATAGATTACAAAGGAAGTAAACTTCCTCATTGTTGACTGTTCATCCTCATACAATGCCATCTTAAGATGACCAACTTTGAACAATTGGAGAGCTACTACGTCTACCTATCATTTGTCTGTCAAATTCCTAACCAAGTTATGGCATAGGAGAAGTACAAGGAGCTCAGTTGGCAGCTATAAAATGCTATCTAGCCATGCTAGAGATGGGCGATTGTTTATCGATGAATATTGAAGAAAGAAGGAAGACTATTGAGCCAATTGAAGTACTAAAAGATGTTCCTTTGGAAGAATCTGACTTGGAGAAGTTCATACGAATTAGAACAAGTATAGAGGAGAAGACGAAGTAAGATCTGGTTCATTTTCTCAAGAAGAGCAAGGATGTGTTCACTTGGAGTCATGAAGACATGCCTGAGATTGATCTAAGTATAATAACACATCGTTTGAATGTATCCTCGTCCTACAAGCCAGTTCGTCAGAAGAGAAAAGTGTTTTCCCTAGAATGAGATAATGCCATTAAGGAAGAAGTTCAAAAGTTAGTCATAGAAGAGTTCATCCAAGATGTCTACTATTCAGATTTACTAGCAAACATAGTAATGTGCATAAACTTCACAAATCTAAACAAGGCATGCCCTAAAGACAATTACCTTCTTCCACGCATTGATCAACTAGTAGATTCAACAGCTAGGCACCAATTGCTAAGTTTCATGGACGCATTCTTGGGATATAGTCATATCAAGATGGACAAGGCAAATCAAGAGAATACGGCCTTCATTTCAAGCCAATGTTTGTTTTGTTACAAAGAATTGCCTTTTGGTTTGAAAAATGCAAGGCCTACCTACCAAAGGCTGGTTAACCAATTGTTTCGTCTGAAAATTGGACAAATTGTTGAAGTGTACGTGGATGACATGCTGATCAAAAGAGCAAAGGAGATATTGCACTTAGACGATACAACAAGAAGTTGATTCCAAGCAAATGTGCCTATGGTGTTTCTTCGGAAAAGTTCCTTGGATTCATGGTCTTAAAGAGAGGGATTGAAGCTAACCTCGACAAGATCCAAGCAAAACTAAATATGGAGTCACCAAAGATCGTCAAAGAAGTGCAAAGCCTGATTGGACGAGTAGCCATACTTAGCAGTTTGTTTTAAAAGCTACTGATAAGTGTTTGCCATTTTTTAAGGTGTTAAGGAAGGCATTCGAATGGATGAACAAATGTTAGCAAGCATTTGAGGATCTCAAAGCGTTTCTCACTACCACCCTGTTGCTGAGCCCGTCTAAACCAGATGAAGAACTGTACCTCTACTTAGCAGTATCCCTTCATGTAGTAAGCTCTGCTTTAATCAGAGAAGATGAGAAGGTACAGAAGCCCATCTACTACACTAGCAAGGCACTAAGAGGAGTTGAAGGACAATATCCACTAATGGAGAAGTTAGCTTTTTCATTGGTGATAGCAGCTAGAAAGCTCAGACCTTACTTCCAAGCCCATACCATCTACGTCTTGGCAGATCATCCACTCAAGAAGGCCATGAACAAGCTAGAAGTAGCTAGCCGACTAGTTTAATAAGCAATTGAACTTAGTGAGTTTGAAATAAGGTGCCAACCAAGGGAAGTAATAAAAGCTCAAGTACTTGTAGACTTTATTGCAGAATTCACTCTAGCTCACAATGAGCAGGGTGAAAACAAGAGGGTAAAAGAATGGATCATCTATGTAGACGATTCATCTACCTAGCATGCAGGAGGGATTGGAGTAGTCTTGCAGTCACTTGAAGGGGATTGTCTAGAATATGTAGTACATCTATAGTTCTAGACAACCAACAATGAAATTAAATATGAAGCTCTCATCACAGGCCTGGGTTTGGCTAAGACATTGGAAGCTGAATCAATAGTCATCTAAGGAGATTCGCAGTTGATCATAGAACAAGAAAATGGAACTTGTGAAGCTAAAGGAGAGCAAATGAAGAAGTACTTGAGCAAAGCCAAACAATGCATAAAAAACTTCGCAACAGCAAAGTTCCACCAAATCCCAAAGGAGGAGAACATAGAGGTTGACTGTCCAGCCAAAGCAGCCTCTACGGATGACTTTGTTGAGGATCAAATCGAAGTCTAATACATTACATGTATAGACGTTCTTGAAGTACAAAATATAGACAGAGAAGCTAATTGGACTACACCAATCATGTCCTATCTGAAAGAAGAATTACTCCCCTTAGATAAAGAATAAGCTCGAAAACTTAGAGTTAAGGCAGCAAAGTTTGTTCTTTTAGACGATGTTTTGTATAAAAGGAATTTTTTTCAGCCCTACCTAAGGTGCTTAACTCCAAATGAGTCCAACTACGTCATGAGAGATGTACATGAAGGAGCTTGTGGGAACCACTCAGGAGCAAGGTCACTTGTCCATAAACTTGTATGCATAAGATACTATCGGCCATCAATGCAAGCAGGTGCCAAGTCCTACGTCCAAGCATGTGACAGGAGTCGACACTATAGTAATGTGGCTAGACAACCATTGAAACACCTTAATCCGATGACAGTAGTGGTGCAGCTGTTGGAGCACTCTTTGTTCCCATTTCTCTTAGTTGTTCGGTGGTTGAGTTGGAAGCGTTAGCTTGTCTTAGAGCTGTTCAATTTACGCTAGATATTGGCCTTACCAGAGTGGTTTATAAAGGGGATTCAGCTGTTGTTATTGATGCTCTTCGGTATGGGTTGGGCGAGCTCACTAGATATGGGAATGTTCTGGATGATATTCGAGTTTAAGTTTCTACTTTCTAGTTTTTTTATTTATTTTAATTTAGTTAGTTGTCTGTGTAATTTTGTCACTGATGCTTTAGCTAAGAAAGCTAGTTCAGTTGTGGAGTTATAGGTTTGGTTGGGAGACCTTCGTGCTGACATTTCTCCTCTTGTGTTTCGTGATGTTCATTGATTTTAGTTTTTGAATAAATTCCCAGGCCTGAGGTCTAGTTTCTCAACAAAAAAAAAAGGTCGGTCATTGTTTTCTATTTTAAGAAAATGACAAAGTTTAGCTACAAAACTAGTTGCAACTTAAAGTTACAACTTTACTTAATAAAATAAAAATTACTCTATATTTTGAAAATCTAAGAATTGCACATTCTTTACGCTTTTAATACCCATGTCAAATTTTGAGTTAATTGGATATTATTTACTATATGATCTATAAGCTTATATTTTATTTATAATTTTAAACTACAAAAACTTATAATTTAAACAATTTATTGATGATATAGCTATTGATCTTTAATTTGCAAGCATAAAAAATATAAGAAGAAGATGTAATCTAAGGGTGGATTTGTCAAAATTCACCTTCAATAAAAAGATATTGAGTAAGGTTGTAACTTAAGACTATAATCAATTTTGTAACTAAATTTTGTAAAAAAAAAAAGTAACTTTTCTCACTCAAATCCTACTTTTACCCTACTAAAAATGAAAACTAAATACAAATGCTAGTACCAAACTAATTTTTTAGTGGTGGGATCCACTAAAAACTAAAAAAAAAAAAAAGATTGTGCTTTTTTCAGCTAACCAAACATGCCCGAAAGAACTTTGTGATTTTGGTTTTTCCCTAATAGTCTACAGATTCATTTTTCATTTTCAAAAACGGAAAATTATTATATACTCCCAGAGTACCATGAATGCGTACTCCCTCCTCTCATATAAATGGTTGGTCTCACTAATTAAATTCATAGTGGGACCCACCATTCATGTGAGAAGGGGGAGTACCTAATAATTTTCCTTCAAAAACAAATTCCCTCTTTATAATTCTGTTTTTGGAGAATTAGGCCAGGGATACTGTGTTTTTATTTCTGAATAAAAGGAAAATCGTATTTTTGTAATTAGGAATTAGAGAGCTTTAGTGTCTTTGTCATATATGAAAAGGAAGGTTTTCCAAAAAAATTGTGTGTAACTAATAAAATATAAAAATAACTACATAATAAACTCCCAAGTATGATATTGTTTCAAGCTAAAATCTAAAATTTCAAGTGTATATATATGTTCATAGAGTAGAATTCAAAACGTTACAATTGGATAATTTTATGAGTATATATATATATCAATTAAAATATCATTATTCATATGACCTATGAGGCTTATCTAGCTATAACAAATCATTTGTGAATCGTAAGTTGAATTTTGAAAAAAAAAAAAAAAGGCTTAGTATTCATATAAATGAATTATTATTATTATTATTGGTTTCAATTACTTAAATGCACGTGTGTGCATGTGTGCATTGCTTATAAATTTTGCTGCCATAAAATCAACTATGATCTCGATCACTATATAAAAGTAATTAGATGAAAAAAAATAATATAAAACCTATATATAGACATATAGTACCTTAGGTGCAATACATTAGGTTCCTAAATTAAATACAAGCATCCCCTAAAAAATATTAAAATTAAAATTAAAATTTAAGCATCTAATTGTATAGACCAATAAAATATAAATAATGTTATATTTTTCAAGAATAGTTAAGATCAATGCAACAAGGTGTTTGAAGTTAATTAAGAAACCTAATATAATATAGTTAAAATTTTATTCAATTATATATATTGTGGGGGGACGAGAATCCGAGAAAAGGGACAAGTAAAAGAAGGCCAATGTTAGAAGAACATGCCTTGAAAAGCCCTAATAGCAAGCCCTAATAGCAGGCCTCAAGGACTAGTTTTGAAGACCATCAGGCACAAACTGAGGAAGAGGAGGAAGATTTGTCAAGTAAGAAAGGGAAGAATGCAGATAAAGTACCTATCACCTCCGCATTCAATACTCTGAATCCACTTATTTGGCCGCGTTAATGAGGAAATGACCCCTGAATAGTGTCATCACAGCTCATAGCCTGATGTAGAAACCTTCTAGTGAAGCCTTGATGGGACAGGTATCAAGGGAAATGAACCATAACTCTCCAAATGGAAGGCCAAGATACAACCTGGGAGATTATATAAGGCAGAGAGGCCACTGTGAAGAAGGGAGGAAACATCTAAGGAAAGAGAGAAGTAGAGAATCATCATTGTAATATTAGAACAAGTATAATCTGTATCTCGGACCAATTCCAAGGAACATAATATAAGCAACTCGAGGATATTGTTATCCAATTCTCATGTCTCATACTTATACTTTAGCATTTATCCTTTCATTTCTAGCTTAGTTCACTTGAACAAGGGTACCAAAGGTTGATTGGCATCCCATCTCTATAAATTAATTGTGTGAGGAAAAAAGCAAGTTTGACATATTTTATCCTGCCATAATTGGCGCCGTCAGTGGGAACTATCACCTAAGTACCCTTGGGCAAAAGCCTTCTCAGGATGGCCAGCCTCGGAAGAAGTGGTTCTCTGGAATCTGTTGGGTCCTAGCGAAGGGAGAAGTTTGTAAATCTCAAATGAAGAAGGGATTATCATATGACCTACACACACAGTCAAAGAGCTCCATCTGTACACTCGGATCATACTAGTCAGCATTATGCTAGTCACAATTCGTATGATGAGGAGGTATACAACCTCAAGAGGAAAGTGGATCAGTTACACTGACGCCTTCATCGCAAGGCTCAGATAAGGGAGGAGAGGACCCCTACCCCCTTCATCGCAGAACTCCACCTAGTGAGTCTTTTACATCATCATCCCATTACACTTCTAGTGAGAGATACCACCACAAGAAATCTAGGACTCCACCCCGAAGAAACATGAGAAATGACGCCATGGGAAGGGAATTCCTTCAAATATCCCGTTTACCCTTCACCAGACACATTGAGTAGGCTGAGGATGTAGCCGTCAAAACCTTCAAGGTGGGTCTTCTTACACACTCCGACCTTTGGCAATCCCTTACCATGAAGCCTCCTAGGAGCATGCACGAATTAATGGATCGAATTGAAGAGCACAAAAGGGTTGAGGACAATCAAAATTAAAGTAAGGGGAAGGGCAGAATTTTTACACCTGACTGAAGAGATAATTGGGCTGACTAGTACGTACCATCCCGTCCGAGAAGAGAGTTTTTCAACCAAGCACCCCATAACCCCACAAGTCCCCAAATGGTGAATTCAGTGTTTAAAGAGCCAATCTACCTAGTGCTGGAAAAGATCTAGAATAAACCTTACTTTAAGTGACCCAATAAAATGGGAGGAGATCCCACCAAAAGAAATCAAAATCTTTATTGTCAGTACCATTAGGACCAAGGTCACACTTTAGAGGATTGTAGGACATTGCAACTCTTTCTTGACCAATTGGTCAAAGCTAGGAAGTTGAAGCAATTTTTGCCCTAGCCTGCCGCCCAAGGAGAGCAGCCCACATTAGTGTCTCAGAGAAGTACTGTCCCTTGATCTTCCTTTGGAATAATCAATGTCATCTTTGCGGCCCCAAGGAGCCCTACTTTGTCAGGGAGGTAATGATGATATCTCCAAGTCAAAAGTGGATGAGGAAGGTAGGCCACTTAAGAAAATTAAGTGCAGGAGTAGCCAATTCTGGGATTCTCCGAGGCTGATAAGGAGGGAATAATCCAGCCCCATGATGATGCACTTATGGTAACCTTGTGGATCATGAGTTTTGATGTCAAGAGGGTAATGATAGACTAGGGAAGTGGGGCTGAGATCATGTATCTAGCTTTATTTAAAGGCCTGAGATTGAAACCCGAGGACCTTAGCAAGTATGATGTCCCTTTGGTCAGTTTTGACGGGAAGACTATTTTTCCCAAAGGTATGATCAGGTCACTTGTCTAGATAGGAAAGGAGGTGGTGAATGTAGACTTTATTGTGGTAGAAGCTTACTCGCCCTATATAGCAATCTTGGCAAGGTCGTAGCTTCACACTATGGGGGCTATGACTTCCACCCTGTATGTAAAGTTGAAGTATCCTACCGAAGGAGGAGTTGGAGAGGTGTTGGGACGCCAAGTAGTGTATGGTGGCAGCAATCAAGCACTAAGCATCTGAAGTCGGTTTGTTGGAGTTAACTCCTACCTTATAACAATCAGTACCCAGTATGCCAGCATCCTTGGATCAATCGATACCATATTAGGGGCTGGATAGGATTGTCATTGGTGAAGACAAGAAGAGGTATTTCCAACTTGGGACTAAGCTCCCCCTAGGCAAAAAAAAGGAGTTGGTGAAATTCTTAAAGGGAAATCTAGATGTTTTTGCCTAGAGTGCATACAAAGCCCCTAGAGTTGACCCAGAATTCATATGTCACAGTCTAAATGTGAACCCAAGTGCAATCCCGAGGAAACAGTAACCTTGGCGGTCCTTCAAGGAACACGCCGATGTGGTTAAAGAAGAGGTCCGCAAGCTCAAGCTGGCCGGGGCTATCAAAGAGGTTTTCTACCGAGAATAGTTGGCCAACACAATGGTTGTCAAGAAGAAATTTGGGAAATGGAGAGTGTGTATGGATTTCACTGATCTTAACAAGGCTTGTCCCAAAGACCCATTCCTTGTCCCAAGGATTGACCAGCTTATGGATGCAACCTTTAGCCACCCTAGAATGAGCTTCCTAGACACTTTCCTAGGTTATCATTAGATCCCGTTGGCAGTGTCAGATCAAGAGAAAACTACTTTCCTCACTCCAATAGGGAATTACCATTATCGAGTAATGCCCTTCGGCTTGAAAATGCCAGGTCCACATACCAAAGAATGGTAACAAGCATTTGGCAAATCTAGATGAAGTTTTTACAGTATTAAGGAAGTCTAAGCTTTGTTTGAACGCATCCAAGTGTTCCTTCAATGTAGGGTTGGGAAAATTTTGGATTACATGATCACTCACCAAGGAATCAAACTTAATCTCGACTAGATTAAAGTCATACACAATTTACATCTACCTCAAAACCCTGAAGAATTCCAACGTTTGACCGGGATGACAGTGGCCTTAAATTGATTTATATCTTGGTCAGCCGACCGATGCAGAACGTTTTTCCAATTATTACATAGATGGAAGGATTTTTCCTAGTCCGAGGAATGTGACAAGGCCTTTGAGGAGCTGAAGACATATCTAGCTCACCCTCCAATCCTATCCAGGCCAAAAAAAGAAGAGGTCTTATATGCTTATATAGTTGTTATGTCACACCTAGTAAGTTTGGCCTTGATATAAGTTGAAGAAGGGATCCAAAAGCCAGTTTATTACGTCAGTAAATCCCTCCAAGAAGCCGAAACTCAACACCTTCCCCTAGAAAAAGCCATCTTGGCCATCATTCATGCCACAAAAAAGCTTCAATACTACTTCCAGGCACACACAATCATCATCCTCATCCGGTTGCCATTATAAGCACTACTTTGGAAATCTGACTACAATGGAAGAGTGGCAAAGTGGGGAACAATGTTGGGAGCATTTGACATTCGATATTTACCTCAGACAACGGTGAAAGGACAAGTCCTTGCTGACTTGGTAGTGAATTTTACTGAAGAATTGGACCGGTTTGATTCTGAAGAGGTAGGGAGGCCCAAGAAAGGAGTTAGGTTAAACACAATCTCATCTCGGTGAACTTGGGAGTTGTTTGTTGACAGGGCAGCTAACCTAAAGGGTTTAGGGATTAGAATCATGATAATCTCCCTAGAAAGAATTACGCTAGAGAAGTCTCTAAGTCTAAGCTTCTCAGCCACAAACAATGAGGCCGAGTATGAGACCCTCCAAGCGGGATTAATTACTATCAAGAAGCTCGAAGGGAAATTTGTGAAAGTTCATTACAATTCAAGGCTTGTAGCTGGGCAGGTTCGGGGTGAATTTGAGGCAAAGAACCTAAGGATGCAGTGGTACTTAAACTAAGTGAAGTGTCTACAGCCAACTTTGAGTCTTTACTTTAGAACAATTACCTAGGAGTAAAAATTCCTATGCTGATTAACTGGAAACTCTAATTACCTCGACTGGAAAAAGCCTTCCAAGGATTATACTGGTAGAAAACCTAGTGACTCCTGCCTATGACAAATAGACACCGGTAAAGGTGAGCTTCATATGAGTGGGCCCTAGTTGGATGGACCCAATAGTCTCATTTCTCAAGGACAGAACTTTGCTCGATGATAAAACCGAGGTAAAGAAGGCTCGTAGAAAAGCGTTGAGGTATTAGCTTTCAGAAGAGTAGAAATTGTATAAACGCTCGTATTCAGGACCATATTTACTATATGTCACCTCGAAGCAGTTGAAACATTGTTGGAAGAGCATCATGAGGGAGTTTGTGGCAATCAAACTGGGGGAAGGTCCTTATCACATAGAGCTCTTGCAAAATGATACTGGTGGTTGAGCATACAGAAGTTCTCCCAAGAGTTTGTTAAAAAATGTGATCAATGCTAGAGGTATGCCCCGAACATTCATCAACCAAGTAGAACACTCAATCCCCTAACTAGCCTGTGGTCCATTATGCAGTGGGGATTAAATATTGTTGGTCAATTCCCCAAGGCTATAGGAAATCTAAGATACCTTCTTGTCGCACGATTGATTACTTCACCAAATAGGTAGAGGCCGAGCCTTTTGCCAACATCTGAGATCAAGATGTAAAGAGATTTGTGTGGTGACACATCATTACGAGATTTAGGATCCCAAACACTTTCATATCGAATGACATGCTTCAATTCAATAGCAAGGCCTTTTGAAGATATTGTTGTGATTTGGGCATAAAGAACAGATACTCCACCCCAGCATACTTTCAGGGCAATGGCAAAGCCGAGGCTATGAATAAAGTCATCGTAGATGGATTGAAGAAGAGGTTGGAAGAAGCTAAGGGTAAATGGGTGGACAAGTTGCCTCATGTATTATGGGCGTATCACACCACGTCGAGAAGATCCACAGGAGAAACCCCTTTTTCTATGACACATGGGTCCAATGTAGTCATCTCCCTAAAAACAGGTTTCTCGATGATGAGAACTAACTAATTTAACAATAGCAACAACAAGCAACTTCTTTCTAATAGTCTGGATTTGGCCGAAGAGTGAAGGGAGGTCACTACTGTCAGGCTAGCGTAATATCAGCAGAAGCTTAGGGAGGGATATAAGAATAGCGTCAAAGTAAGAACATTTGTACTAAGGGACCTTGTCTTAAGAAGGGTGGTTGGGAACATGAAGAATCCTGCTTGGGGAAAGTTAGGGCCTAATTAGGAAGGACCTTATCGGGTGACTTCTGTAACTGGAGTAGGGCTTATCATCTAGAAGATCTAGATGAAATCCCAGTTCCTCAGTTGTAAAGTGTAAATATTTTATGAAAATATTACTACTAGTGTAAAGGTTTATGTATGTTCACATTCATATATATAACCTTGATGTATGCACAAAATTTCTCTTTTACTCTTTATGTTGATCAAAATCCTAATTGTGGATTCAAAATAAACGTTATAAGGGTTAAACAAAACCTCGGCCAGGTTCGATTCCTCGGATTACCTGCCTTGAGTAAATTAATGCCTAACCTTTTTAAGGGTTAAACAAAACCTTAGCGAGGTTCGATTCCTTGAATCACCTGCCTTGGGTAAATTGATGTCTAATCTTTCTAAGAATTAAACAGAACCTTAGCTAGGTTTGACTCCTCAGATCACTTGCCTTAGGTAAATTAATGCCTAAACTTTCTAAGGGTTAAACATAACCTTAGCTAGATTCAATTCCTTGGAACGCCTGCCTTAGGTAAATTAATGCCTAATCTCTCTAAGGGTTAAACAGGATCTCAGTTAAGCTCGGTTCCTTGGATCTGATATCTTGGGAAAATTAACACTTTCAAAAGAAACCTAAGTATAGATAGGATCTTCCTCATACTGGGTTCCTTAGGCCATCAAACAAGCTAAACGTTAATGGTATGAGAAGGTTACTTATATGAGTTTGAAGTAAAGTAATGCAAATCGAATCATCCAAGAGGGGCAAAAATATTAAAAAGAAAAATAGAATGGCAAAGAAGAGAAAGGAAAATAAAGATCTTCATTAATTGATGAAAGGTACAGAGAGAGAGAGAGAGAGAGGAAGCTAAAGACAAGAAAAATAATGCCAAAGAAGCCCCACATGGGCATATTTTCCATAAGAAAGGGGTACAATAAACTACCTATTATAAAAATCTAAGCCTTATTTTAAACCTAAGCCCTACTTCGACAGCTCTTTACCCAGCTCCTTTGGCTCCTTGTTCTTTTCAGCCTCTTGGGAAATCTGCCCTTCAATAGAGGGGTGTGGAGTAGAGGGAACAGTGTTGTCTAGAGTTGGTTCCTCCTTCTTGAAAGAGGTCGGAGGGGCTATAGGAGCTTTGACACCATGAACTAGACCGGATGTTTCAACGGAAGCTACTAGGGTTGAAAGGGCAGCACTGCTCTAGGTAGGGGTAGTAGATTTAACCCTAATGGCAGGGGGTAGAACACCTTTTCCAGGTTCCTTAGTTCCGAGGATTGCTCTACCCCAGCTTCAAATAGAGCCTTGGTCCAAGTCTTTAGGCAAAAATCTTGGAATACAACAGCAATCTGGGACTTGAGATGAGCCTTGGTAAGCTACTTGCTTGACCTTAGCAACTGCCTTATCCTTCTGCTCCAACTTCTTAGTTAGTTCACCAACCTTCTCCTGAGCAAGCGCAAGCTAACTTTCAACTTCCTTCATATAGAGAAGCTGCTCTCTAGCCTACCTATCAGGGCTCTCAATGAAGGCCTCTGCACTTTTCCAAGCTTTATCACACTCAATTAGCTTGAGGAAAGTCTCCTTCAACTTTTTGTCAGTTTGGGCATGGGTTTTCTGAGTAGCATAACGCTTGAACTCCTCCTCCTTCTTCTCATAAAGGGTCTGGTCCACCCATTCCTTGGTAACATAGGCCGCTTGCATTGTTTGTTTTAAAAAAAGAAAAGATAAGAAAAGAAGAGTTAGTAATTAAGCTCATATGCGACAAACATAGGATATAAACATACCAGGGCTAAGTCCCTCTTCAGGGATTGGAACATCTCATGCTTCTTCAAATTACGAAGCTCAACCATATCCTGAGGCAGCAGGAGCGCTTGTTCCTCGAAATTGGTGACGTAGCCTACCCTCCCTTTATCAAAGTCTCAAATGGAGGAATCCGAGGTGAGAGGAGCTCCATCCAAAATCAGAGGGGGTTCCAGTTAGGAACCCGAGGTCGATGTTTAGGAGCAACCTTAGTGTCTTCTCCACCTTTCCCTTGCTATGGCCGGGTGGCCTTAGGACCCTTGGTTTGCTCTAAGGGGGTCTCTTCTTGGATCTCACCCTCTTCGGCGATCCCCTTCCCAGCCTTTTTATCTCGTTTCCTCTTTTTGTTAGCAGGATTTGTTTGAAGAGGAGGGAGAGGAGTAGGAGTAAGAGGCCTTGGTACCACTAGAGTCTCAGGGGTAGCATCGTCGGCATGAGATTCCAACAGGGATAACAAGTCAGGCAGCCTTTTCTTGATCACCATTTTTCGGGAACTTTAGTGGCATCATGATTGGCACTAACGCCAATAGCAGTTGGAGTAGAGGTTGTCGCTGCGTCCTCAGTCAGGTCAGGACAATAGAAAACTTCAAAATCTTCCACACGGATAAAGCTTTCGAAATCCTTTTCCTCGGCTTCTTCAAATCAAACCTCGGTCTCGTCCTCTGATGGGATAATCTCTTCACCCTCTGCAATGAGTTAGGCCACCTAGTGTGCGGGAAGCTCCACATACTGAGTTCTAGCAAGTGGGGCTTTTCAGATGAACCCTTCAATGGCCATGTCAACCCTTGCAAGATTAAGGTCTTTAGCCTTGATTACATGCTTAGAGATTTGAAAACAGGTGAAAATGGGCTTGAAAGTGAGGATGACGTGCGTAGATTGGAGTTGGCCATTGCTGTGGAGGATATCTCGGATCTCAAGATTCAGTTGAGATCAGAAAAATTCACCAAACTTCGTCTCTTAGTGGTTGCCTTTTTGTCTAAAAGAAAATATTGTAAGACAGAGAATTTAAAAAAAAAAAAAGAGAGAGAGAGAAGAAGGGGAAAGAACATTCAAAAAACATATAATAACAATATATATATATATATATATATATATATATATATATATATATATATATATATATATGTAAATAAAAAAATAAAAAAGACCCTCTCCTAGTAGCTGAAGTTTAAAATCTTTAGGGTATCCCTAAGCCACCCTACTTGGTGTACCATTCTTGGTCAAGTAGTGCAGTCCGTTGTGCCACTCCCTTGAAATGATAAGGAAGTCCTCGACCATGCCCTTATTGGTCTTAGGGAGGTAAGAGATTAGCCTAACGATGAGGACCCTAGTTTTGAGGTATTATCCTGCTTCCTTATTATTCTGGCAACTATATACCCAATTTACGTCATGATGATTGAGGTTTACACCCATTTTTTCATTTATTGCATCTACACTACCTAATACTCTAAATATATTGGGGGCACACTAAGTAGGACAGAGTTTGAAAAGACACAAAAAACCCTTAGTTACCTTACCCATGGGAATCCTCATTTCCCTCTCTATGAACACAATCATAGGAATTGCTACAACCTAGGAAGGCTTTTCTCGTGCCACTCTCCTAAGTGGCAATGTTCTATGGTAACGTCATTGGGAATCCTATAGTGTTTCTTAAACACTTCTCTATGCTTGGGGGTATCAACCAAGCTAAAGAACCTACCCATTCTAAAAGAGAAAAGGAAAGAAAAAAGAGATGTCTTGAGCCTAGTAAAAAGAAGAATCACGAGACATTTACAAGGAAATAGAAGAAAAAGGGGCTCCTCGGACAAGTTATTTGGAGGGAGATTGATTTTATTTTTTTTATTTTTTTATCTGGGTAAAAATAGGGAAAAGTCACCCCATCTCCTCTTTTTATAAAGGTTAGAGAAGGAGTAGCAATTTTCCCGCTCCTTTAAAGTGAAGCACAGGAACCATAGGATTATAATCTCACAGTAGAACGTGGGAGACAGGGAGCCGTCCGCTGCTTTTACTGTTTCATCGTGGATTCCAAAGCGTCAGGAGCGTGTCTCAACTAGTTGAAAAGACGCCCCTATATGGGAATGCACTGAGAACGTGCCAAATGCCTCCCTACAGTTACCAAAACCACCATTCCCTAGAAAGAATAAGAAGCGAGGTTTTAGGGGGCTATTGTGGGAGGAAGAGAATCCGAGAACAGGGACAAGTAAAAGAAGGCCAATGTTAGAAGAATAGACCTCAGAAAGCCCTGATAGCAAGTCCTCGAGAAAATATAAACAACTCATCACAAGCACAAGGAGACTTCAATTCCCAAGGACCCCGAGGACACTTCAGTGTCCTCGGAAGGGCTGAGGACCATTTCTGAAGACCATCAGGCATAAACCGAGGAAAAGGAGGAAGATTTGTTGTCAAGCAAGAAAGGGAAGAATACAGATAAAACACCCATCACCTCCACATTCAATGCTCTGAACTCACTTTGCTGACTGCATTAATAAGAAAATGGCCCCTAAACAGTACCATCATAGCTCATAGCCTGGTATAAAAACCTTCTAGTGAAGCCCTGATGGGATAAGTATCAAGGAAAATGAACCCTAACCTTTCAAGTGGAAGGTCAAGATACAACTTGGGAGATTATATGAGGCAGAGAGGCCATTGTGAAGAAGGGAGGAAACATCTGAGGAAAGAGAGAAATAGAGAATCATCATTGTAATCTTAGAACAAGTGTAATCTGTATCTTGGACCAATTTCGGGGAACATAATAAGTAACCCGAGGATATTGTTATCCAATTCTCATGTCTTATACTTAGCATTTATCCTTTCATTTCTAGCTTAGTTCACTTAAACAAGGGTATCAAAGGTTGATTGACATCCCATCTCTATAAATTGTGTCAGGAAAAAAACAAGTTTGTCTTATTTCATCCCGCCACACACACACCCGATATTAAAAATAGAGTAAGGAGAAGGATTTTTTAGAAGCCATGGTAGCCCCATCCCTCCACTCTTTAAGTGTTTGGCTGTTAATATTGTGGTATTTTGAAAATATTGGGATTTCAATTCTTATAATTTATGGGTAAATTGGGTGGTGGTGTAAACTTGATGTGAATTTTTGTTTTGATCCTAGCTTTATTGCTATTTCAAACTCTCCAATATTGCACTTAATTATAACTAGCATGTAACCCGCACTATGTGCGGCTACAATTATGGTTGTCAAAATTGCGATCTGGATCGTAGGATTGCATGATTTTATGATCCCACCTCACCAAAACGTTTAGGATCGCACTAGGATCGTAAAAAATAGTAGGATCATCTGAGATCCTACTCATCCTACCAAAAACATAAATTTTTGGTTCTCTTTTTTTGGGATAAATTTTTTGTTTTGATGAAACTTTAAGGGTTTTTTTTTTTTTTTTTTTCATATTGTGATGGTATGACTTTTTATTTTATTTTTATAAAATTATGTTAACCTAAGAAAATGTTTTTTAATTTCTAGTTCGCTTGTAATCAAAATGAAGGAATGCTTCTTCATTTCTAAACGAAGAATTTGATGTTGGTTTTGCTACCTTTTAAGCTATAATGTTGTTAAATTTGTTTGATCAATATACTAATTTGGGTTCTAATATTACTAAAATATTTTTTTATATATAATTTTATCAATTATGCTTGTAAAATTGTATTTGTATATTGATTGATTGATTTTTTAGCATGCTCTTTAATTGTTACTGAGTAGTATAACTTGAATAGTTGAGTGTAAAATTGTATCTTGATGTTTTTTGCAGCTCTAGTATACAAATATATAATATCTAAGAACCTTAGAATGAGAATAATTAAATGTTCACTTCACCTTAATATTCATCTTGCTTTTGGATTTCATATTGTAGTTAGCTAGTTTCAATATGCTAACTTATTTTGGATTTCAAACTTGGAACTTAGAACTTGGAAAATATTTTTCATATGTTTTGATAAATATTTTGGTATTTGGTTGCTAATTAAACATTTATTGAACTTTTTAGATACACTGAGTCAAAGCTTAAATATATTTGTTTCGTTAGTATAGACTTAGTGATATATGACATGCAAATTACATCATATAATGCAAATCTTAGTTTTTTTATGGATGAATTTATAATTTACGTTATTATTCAACATACAAAGTTATTATCAATTCGTTTTTTGCTTTAAATCTGAAAATATGTAAGATTTTATGATTCACGATTCGATTTTATGATTCACGATCCGATCCTACGATTTACGATCCCATTTACCTTCAACGGTCCTACGTAGGGTCGCGATTTTGACAAATTTGGCTACAATTCTACGTACACTAAGATTTGTAGATCATTTATCTCAAAAAAGAATAAAAATTGTAGATCATATGTTTAGCTATAGTATTTTAATATTTTTAGGTTATATATATATATATATATATATATATATATATATATATATATATATATATATAGATATACTTTTTTTTTTTTACATCTCTTTCTACTATAGGTTATATTTAACTTAAACCATGATAATTTCATGTAATTTTTTTTAGCACTTATTTTAAATATTCTATCATACAATTCTAAAGAGGTGTTTTGATCCTAATTAACCTGTATATACTTACAATTTGGTCAATAACAAATATTTATCATTTTTGGGTACTAAAACGAATCTTCTCAGTTGCCCACAGAGTGCTTCTGGCATATTATGTAGTCCATAAAATGCCACATTCTCCCAAGATCAACCTTAGGTCTGTTTAGTTTAGATAATGGTTATATTAAAAAATTATTAGATTAAGTGTATGATTGGTTTTTTATATGGTTCATTTAGTATTGGACTCTTTGGTTTTTTCAATGAATAATTAACTTAGGAAAAAAAATTAAAATTCTTAAAATTTCAATGGATTTTCTCTCAGTTTCAACTTTAAATATATACTAGTATATAATCTGTGTATACACACGGTATAATTAAAAATAATCACAATTACACACATACATGAATTCAAATTATACTTGGTGTAAGACTTACACATTTTTTAAGTCATGGATGAGTTTTACTCCCACTCTCTCTCTTTTTACTTTTTATTTTAGTTTTTTTTTTTTTGTATATACACATGATTTTACTCTTTTTTAATTATTTATTGAGTTTTTGATAATTTATTTATATTAGACTCTTTTGTTTTTTACAAAACATTAACTCACCTAGAATAATTTTTTTTAAAAAAAAACATAGATAGGACGCATGATGTAAAACTAGATAATAATTATAATCCAATTTAGAATCTAATAGGATTTTCTCTCAATTGTGGCTTTAATTACATACTAGTGTGTCACACCTATACGATTCAAATTATACCCATTTTTTGAGAAAATGTTGAAATTATATATGATATTAGCTTTATGATTTAGAAATGAATTGGATTTAGACTTTTCAGTTTTTGCACCCAATAATTCACTTACCACAAAAAAGAAGAAGAAAAAAGATAGACATGTGGTGCAAAATTGGACATTGTGAAATCCAATTTAGAATCTAACTAGTTACAAACCCTTGCTATGCATAGAACATACCTATTTGTGTGGTAAACTAAAATAATTTACTGAAATATCAAATTGATTATAAAACTTTATGATCATTGCATGAATTGTATTGTCTAACTTTAGTTTATATTACAATTTGATGAATAAGTTATTGATTGAGCATTAAGAAGCATTGCAATCTCAAGTTAATAGTAAAAAATGCAGAGGTTACCAAAATCAAATCGGTCCTAATAATCATAAGATCTTTAGGATTTTTCAAACCCACTTTCTGAAATTCTTATTAATTGAGCGCCTATGGGCATCTACAAAGGAATAGTTAAAAGATAAAATGAATCTAATCAATATGTGTAGCTTTCTAAAACAACTATGATAATTGAAATAAGCTTCAAGATGTTATGTCAAAGTTGTTAATATTCTTCATAACAGTTACACCTATTAATTTAGGCTATTCCAAGTTCTCTCTTTATTTCTTTTAGATCCTCACAAAAAAAAAAAAAAAAAGTCAATGAAAAGGAGGCATAAAAAATGTTGAAATTGATTAAGTAACTCCCAAATTTTTTTCATTTCTCCAAAACCATTATTAAGGAAAGCTATAGATAGCATCAATCTTTAGTTACTGTTTCATTTAACTTGAAGATTTTGTTGCAATAGAGTCAAGTTCTCAAATCAAATCTGGTCCGTAGCCTAAACATAGTCCATAATAGATATTCAAAACCCATGTTCTTAGTAGGGATGACAATTTTACTCCACCCCGCCCCGCTTAATCCGCCCCTCCCCGCTTTGCCCCACGCAGGTTTTCCCTACCCCATCACCTTTGATGGGGCGGAGATAGGTTTAGACTTTTTAGACCGACCCTGCCCCACCCCTCCCCGTCCATGTTGCTAAGGGTTATATTTATAAATTTTTCATACTTTAAAACCCTACTATTTAAATAACATATAAATATTAGTTTATTTTATTCTACCCAATGTGATTCTCTGCCTTTATTTTGTTATGTGTTATACTATGAGATCTTTCTTTTTTTTTTTTTTTTTTTTTTTTTTTTTTTTGTGATTGTCTTGTTAAATGCTTGGATATATTATTCAATTTTTCTAAAAATTGATTTGATTTGATAGGATAAATTTAGTTGTAATTTCAAGTATATTTTTATTAATGAAATAGGTTTCATTAAAAAAATTGTACTAACTGTAGGTCAAATTAATAAAAATTAGAGTTTTACGGGGTGACCCAGGGCTTCACGGGGCCCCAAGGGGTGAGGATAGAGTGAGAAAGTTTTCCCCGTCATGCGGGGGTGGAGCAAGGATGGGGCAAGACAAAACCATGTGGGGCGGGGACGAAGATCCCATCCTTCAGTCCCGCCCGGCCCCATTGTCATCCTTAGTTCTGAGCATGAAATAGGTTTCACAAAACCAAATTGCGTTCAAAATGCTCAAAATTTGCAGACAATACTCGCATGACTTTGATAGAAGCATCTGTAAATGGGTTTGGGGAAACGATGGAGGGACTGGAAAATAAGGAGAAAGAGCTATGTGAAGAAGAAAAAGAAGAAGAAAATGGGAGTGCATTTGAAAGAGAGAGAGTTTGATTGGGTAGTTTTGTTTTTGGGGACTCGGGTGAGTTTTCTTTTGAGAGAAAGAAAGAGAGAGAGTTTTTAATTTGGTTTTGTTTTTTGAGGGGAGAAAGTGAGGTTTTTATTTTTTAAGTTTTATTAGAAACTACTGTTGATGTAGAAAATTCTAAGTGCTTTAAATCCTACGTGGCAAGCTCTCAAAAAGTAAAAAAAAAAAAAAAAAGTCAAAGATTTCAGGTTTTATAGTACATATAGATTAGATTTGGACTTTTCGATTTTTACACTTAATAATTCACTTGGTACAAAAATTAAAGTTAGATAGAACACCATGCATAATTGAACTTCAATTAAAATTAAAATTGGATTCTAATTTGACTTTCTCTGAGCTTTGGCTTTATATATATAGATTATAACAAATTATTCTAAAACTAGTTAACATTCCTTATTAGGTATTATTTACCATGATCGTCATGCTGGTTAATTTCTCCTTCTTGAACGTATATTTAAATCTCAAAATCTTGGAAGTTGTTGGGAATCCCTATATGTATATAGATAAGAATTGTTGTAATATTGCAGTTAGTTAGTTAGTTAGTTAGTTGATTAGTTAGTTATAATTCCAAGCATGTTAACCCCATTTAACACATATTGGAATTATTAATGCACATGAAAAATAATAGGACCATTAGGATAAGGCCATGTAGGCCAAAAGAATAGTTTTATGATTCTATAAATTCCTACTTGTAATCACATTTCTATTATTGAAGAATAAATCAATTTCATAGTGAATTAGTGCATTTTACTCTCTTATTCTCTTTCTTTCTCTATAAAGAATGACTATCTCGAATTAAGTCAATTTTCTCACCATTCTTATATATTCCACTACAATTCCTATCCATTCCCATTAAAAACCACATTTAATAGAAACTAATTTCTTAGGACCTACCAAACCTTGATGTCTAATTTAATTTCTCAAAAATTTAAACATTTTATGAGTAAATTTCATAGGAGTTTTAAATTCTCAAGCATTAAAATTCTTACCAACCGAACATACCAAAAGAGAAGTCACAATGTGAGAAAATATGAAGCAAACCAAAATTGAGTTAGTGTATTGCATATATTTTACATTCAAACTTAATTCACTATAAGAAATCCGGGTTTAGGCGACGTTTGTAAAACGTCACTAAAAACCCAAAAAACGTCACTATAGACACAAATGGTCTATAGCAACGTTTGTTTTTGCGACGTTCAAAAACGTTGCAATAGAGCAGTCACTATAGGTTTATTGCGATGTTTCAAAAAACGTTGCCATATGTTACTCTTTAGTGGCGTTCAAAAACTTTTAGTGACGTTTTCTAAAACGTCACTAAATAATATACTATTTTCGTATGTAATGTAGGAAAATACATTTAGCGACGTTTCAAAAACGTCGCAAAAGCTGCTCATTATTTAAAAAAAAAAAAAATTAAAAATGCTATATAAACCTACCTAAAATTCAACAATAACTAACACAAGCTTGTAATATATCAAATGTACCTACTAATCATCAATATTCCACATTAACACATTAACCAAAGATATATATATATATATATATATATATATATATATATATATATATATATATTTGTATAATACTAATACATGTATCACTTTAACTAAGTGGGTTGGTTGCCTAAGATTAATTGTAGCTATTAAATTAAGTTTCTTAGTTAGTTAAAAACCCATTAATATATATGTTTGGAACATAGTCTATTTTGCAATCCTATTGTTTATCCCCTGCCACTGCTAGAAAGTATAATATTGAAAAACAAATACTAACACTCTAAAGAAATACTTACAATGATTCAGCCCTTGATCCTCAAGTCCTTTTGCCCAAGAAGCCAAATCTGAATAAGAGAATTTTCTACCAATTTCCAACCAAAATAGAAAAAAGCAAAAATTAGTACAAAACTCCATGACCCATTAAAGAAAAACCAAATCAAAGCAAACCCATAAGCCAAAAAAAAAAAAAAAAAAAAACTTACACTCTAAAGAAACTTGAACAACAAAAACTTTAAACCAAAACTGAAAAATAGCAAAAATTAGCACAAAAGCTTCATGACCCATTAAAGAAATACCATATCAAAGCAAACCTATAAGCCAAGAACAAATACTTACACTCTAAAGAAACTTGAACAATAAAAAAGAGGGAAAAAAGTATGGTGGTGGCAGTAGGTCCTAGTGGAGGTTGATGACGACCGCGGTGGCAATGGGTGGAAGGGAAAAGATGTGTGGTGGTCCTAGAGAAAATGGGTCACAAAGAAAAAACTAGGAACAAAGAACAAAGAAAAGAAAAGAAAAGAAGGGGACAATCAATAGTGAGCCTAAGAAAGAAAAGAATGGGACACGGAGTGAGTTAATGGAAAGAAAGAAAAAAAAAAAGTGTAGGCCAAAAAAAAAAAAAGAGGGAAAAAAAGTGTGGGAACCTGAAAGTCAAAAGTTTAGAACATATAGCGACGTTTTCGAAACGTTGCTATAGAGTATTTGAAAGTGTTCGCTTTAATCAATATAGCGCGTTTTTTTTTCTTTCCACCAACAGGTGGAGACCATTTGCTGTAATCACTATAGCGACGTTTTCGAAACGTTGCTATAGAGTGTTTGAAAGTGTTTGCTTTAATCAATATAGCGCCTTTTTTTTTTTCACCAATAGGTGGAGACCATTTGCTGTAATCACTATAGTGACGTTTCGAAAACGTTGCTATAGAGTATTTCTTTTTTAGAAGTACATTTTCTTTAATCACTATAGCGATGTTTTAATAAAACGTCACTATACACGAGATATGTGCTGCTAAAACTATACTTCTTGCGACGTTTTAAGAAACGTTGGTATTGTTTTGAGCTACAGCGACGTTTTTAAAAAACGTCGCTAAAATCTCAATCTTTAGTAGCGTTTTTAGAAAACGTCACAGTATGCCACTTATAGTGGCGGATTTAAAAACATCACTAAAAAAAACGCCGCCTAAACCCAGATTTCTTGTAGTGATTATTAGACTAAGAATGTATATAATTCATTAAAGGAAAATTAATTGAGATATACTTAAACTCTTAACTTCTCTCAAGATATTGATTCCTAAAGAATTAGAGAGAGGGCGGTCAGTCTAGACACGATGATGGACACTCGATTTTCATTCAAAGTTGGCTTGTTCTCCCTTTCTAAATTAGGGTGGCAATTCGTGCTATAGATCAAATTTGCGTTGTAACGAAGTATGGGTATTTAATTATAGAAAAAAGTTGAGCAATGTGACCGTGCTTTTGGAATGCAATCTTAGTGACTAGGGATTAGAATTTATAAACCAAAATCTTGTTATTCTCTTTTATTATTTGCAGATTTTTCGAAGTCTTCAGTAATTTCTTGGTCAAACTTTCGTGAGGCTAATGGATCTAGAGATACCCATGGAAAACTATGTTGACCAGTTGCAGGAAATAGACATCGAGAAGTTAGAGGAATTAGAGGAAACATTTCAAGGGATGGAGGACCACGGCACAGTTTATTTATATGAAGCAATAGAAAAAGATGATGTTGGTGACTTAATTTCTCGCATGGTAGAACTCTCTTCGTCTATCATTTTTCACCAAGTGAGCGCATCAGGGGATTCATTGCTTCACAAGGCAGCAAGTTTTGGAAGCATAAAGATAGCTAAGCTCATCATTGATCACTTCCCCTTCCTTCTTACCAGGAGAAATGTTTTAGGTGATACTGCACTTCACGTCGCAATCAAAGCTAGAAAATTGGATGTGGCAACCAAAGATAGCATATTGAACATAATAAAAGTCCTCATTGATGCTAATTCTAATGACTGTGAACAGTTATTACAAATGAAGAACAACATTGGAAACACTGCCCTGCATAAGGCTGTCATAGCTCAGCGTTCTCTTGAAGTCGTGGAATATTTATTTTCGCGTCATAAAGAAGCGTCGTACTATTTGAATGACGGAGGTGAATCTCCATTATGTCTAGCCATTGAAACTGAAAATATAGAAATTCTTGAACTTTTGTTAGAAGCTCCATATGAAAATGGCAGGCTGATGGAAAGGCCTCGGATAGAGTCACCTGTTCATGCTGCCATCTTCATGAAAAGACGAGGTACTACTAGCCCCAACATCCTACCATTCTATTTTACGCACTCTTTAATTTTATACATGTTTTAAAATAATTGGTTTTTGAACTTAGATATGTTGGAAAAAATATTCGAGAAGAATAAAAAACTATTCAACATAAGAGATGAAAAGGGGAAGACGCCATTGCATTATGCAGCATCCAAAGGTTACATTGATGGTGTTCGGTTCCTGTTAAAAAAAATTGAACAACAAGCCTTTGAAAGGAGTAAAAATGGTGACTTTCCTTTTCACGCTGCATGCAAAAGAGGCCATATAAAGGTAGTCAAGGAGTTGCTTCAACAACAGTGGTCCAATCCAACAGAATTACTCAACAAAAAGAGCCAGAATATTCTCCATGTAGCTGCTGAGAATGGCAAAAACAATGTGGTAAAAGTCGTACTAAGTGACTCAAAGTTTGAGGAGCTTATATACGCAGTAGACAAGAATGGAAATACAGCTTTGCATTTGGCGTCACAGAACCTTCATTCTAGAGTCATATGTTCTCTTACGTGGGATAAGAGAGTTGATTTAAAACGCAGAAACAAGGAAGGCCTGACTGCTATTGATATTGCTTCAAGTATTCGAAACCATTTGAAAGCTACGCAGGTATGTCCTCTAATTAGTGGTAATTGCATCATGTTAATTAGAATATATTAGCACCAAAGGTCATAGTGGTTTTGTTGTTTCATGAAATACTGTGGTTTTAATTAGGATTACCATATTATTTATAATGTACATATGTACTCCACATTTGGTTCATTATAAAATAAACTTTAAAATAAAAAAATATGTAGTCATTCTTTTATGTGTCTCACATGCATTTAGAGCTAGCTCTCACACGCTAGTTTCATATGATGATGTGAAAGACCTACTATCTGACTTTCATAGGTCCTTGCCATACACAATACATTATGTTGTAGACGTGCCTACTTATGCTATAGCGAAAGAGCAATTTCTATCATTATGTTGTCGTTGCATTCAAGCATCTTCTCAATGTTTGTCATTGTCCAAGCAGCATACAAAGCACTCTTTGTTGCCATTGTAGCACGCCTTTGACAAGACGGAGTCTTTTATGTGCATCACAAGCTTCTTCCTCGCTCTTCAACCGCGAACCCTATTTATTTATTTTTTTTCATGGATTTCTTGGTGGTTTCTAATTCATTTGAAGGTTTTTAAATACCTGTATTGAACACCTTCCTACCAAGCTCAAGTTTTTGACAAACTTCCATTGAGGCATATTTTAAGAGAAAAATTGTTTAAAATTCAGAAATTGTTACTCGATCCTTTGTCTCAAATACTGAAATTTTAGATGTGGAACCCTTCGGCTTTAGAAAGGCTCAAAGACTCACTAAAAATCTCTCCCTACTACAACAACCACGAAATGTACATTTTCATTCATGTAACTTGTCAATAAGAATTATTATTTTTGTAATGTTAATTTGTTTGTTTATAATTTTATTTTTTAGTGTAAAATACTATTTTGATTCCTATACTTTACTAAAAGTTTGCTTTTGTTCCTAAACTTTAACAAGTTCATTTCTTATTCTTAAACTATTGAAAAGTTTATCTTTTGTCTTTTAAAATATTGGCAAATGTTTCAATTTTTAACCTTGAACTTTAGAAAAAAATTATCCTAAAAATATTGAAAAAAATGTTCTTTTTTTCATCCCTATTTTTATCTCGAAACTATTAAAAAAAAACTCTTTACAAAGTCTAAGAATAAAAAAAGAACTTCTTAAAGTTTAAAAATGAAAAACAAACTTTTAGTAATGTTTAGGAACTAAAATAATATTTACCCTATTTTCTACATTTTCAATATTAAAAATCATCAAAATTCACTTAAAGTTATTAATACGTTTTGGATATTATTTAATAAATATTATGAGTTATCATATATTTATTTTATATATTTTAAAAATTTTACAATTTTACAATTAGATTGTTTATGACACACTAGTTCACCTATTGTTTCAACCTCAATTATACCAGAGAACGGATATCTACTCTCTTCTTTTCAATTTTTTGATTAGTACAGTTTTTAAAACTATGAACTTTTTCATGTTTTTTTTTATATTATTTATTTCTAGTTAAAATTGTTAAATTTTCGACTTATTATTGATTCTCATACGAGTTCACCATTAAGACTACTTTATTATTTACCATTGACAATTTAACACACTAGTAGCCGTGAAAAAAGTTTATGAGAAAAATTGTCTCTTGACTATTTTTACTTATAAATAAGTTCTTTGACTAGTATAGCTTTTAACACCATGAACTTTTTCATTGTTAAATTTATTATTTATTATTGATTTTCATTTGAGTTCACCATTAAGACTATTTAATTGTCTACCATTAAAATTTAACACTCTAGTAGCTGTGAAAAAGGTTTATGAGAAAAATTGTGTCTCTTGACTATATTTATTTATAAATAAATTAATTAAAAAAAAAACATTTTGTTATTAGTGCCAAAGACTTGGATTTCATCACTTCAAATTTTCAAATTTTCATGCTGGACTAACACTTTGGGTCTTAAGTTCAGCTGGCACACCCTAAAGTGAAAAGGGAAGGAAGATTAGGTTGCAACGAGAAAGGAAACCACCAAAACTGGAGCAAATTCAGCACCTGATCAACGTAATTTTGGTGATAGCAGTGCTAGTGGCCACCGTGACCTTTTCTGCTGCCTTAACTGTACCATGTGGTTTTAACCGCTCTGATGCGGGACATAGAAGCGCTTTCTGGGTTTTCATTATCTTTGATTCCATAGCTATGTATGTCTCCATGACAGGGGCTTTCGTCCTCATATGGGAATTAGTAGCCAGTGACTGGGAAAAGTTCGCCATTAATAACGCTTTATATCTACTGGTAGTAGCTTCGCGATGTCCATGGCATTTATGGCCGTTGTATACATAGCCCTGAGCGATATTTCTTGGATTGCGTATTCTGTTATGGTTGGGGGAATCTACTACCTTTTCATTCTCAGTTTCATTTTCACTACGTTGTTTTTCCCAAAAATTAGGATTCCCAATCGTATGTTACATTTCATTAGTCGCTATAGCGTTCCAATCATGCTTTTATGCGTCCAAATTTGGGAACGAGTCCCTTTAATGTTCCACTGATGCTTTTATTCGTCCAACGTTGGGAACAAGTAGATGATAGCAAAGCAAGAGTCTCAGCCAGAGAGAGAAGATTTGGAGGAGGAAGGCGACATAAGGGAGGACTAGCTCATTTCAAATATACATAATGCTCGTGCATATTGTGATCAATCTCAAGCCACTTCTCAAATAATAAAAGCTTGTGGGACTTATCGAATATGGAAGGGTTGTGATTGTAATAAGATGTTTGGACATTAACAAGCATCATATCCTATGGATTGTAATATTTTAGATGTTTAGACTTTACCAAGCACCATTTCCTATAGTAGAAGGTATCTGCATGATAAAATGTAAAGGGGGTGAGACAAAATATATGACACACAACACTCTTATAAGTTATCATGGTTTTTTAGTGAAGTTTATGCTGTGTCTTTCTTATTCATTTGTGGGATTGTCCTCTAAAGTTTTTATTATATTTTTTCTATTTCTAGTAAGAAATTATAAGAGATCCTATTTGGGATTCAATTAATCTCTCTATCTCTCTCTTAACTGGCCCTAAGGTTTTGGCTAATGTCAAGCACTACTCAGGTTTTTCAAAAATATTCAATTTGCCCACTAGGCACAAACCGCACTTGACACTATTTGAAAGTTTCCCTACTCCAAGTCTTCTTCTACTTCCTTCTCCATCTCTAGCTATCATTTATCTACTATTACCATCCAGACACTCACTTGTGCATATAATTGTCACAATAGAGTCATTGTGAGATTACATTATGGCAATTAACTTAGCTACAAATTAGTATTTGAGAAAAGGAGCATAAACAGTGCACATCTTGCAGGATTGTGTTATCATTGCTTTGCAATATTGTCATGAGTAGGGGTGGGAAAATTTGACATGATCTGTGAACACGACACAACTCAACATAAAATTAGTAGGTTATGGGTTGAGGCTTAACAGATTCATGTCATATTCAAGTTGACACGATTAACTCGTTTAATAAATGGGCCAGGTTAGTGTGCAATAGAGTAACCCGCGAAAAGGCCATGTGTAAAGCACATGATTGGAACCTAAAGAGTCACGCTAGGCTGTCAAGTTCGAGAGTGTTTCGCGAGAATGACCATCTCGTGAAGTATCTGCGAAACATTTTGTTGGCAAAAAGATAAAAAAAAATTTCCAAATTCTTTACCCACACTATAAATAGCCTCATTACCCACAAATTGTTAGGAATACTTTTCAGAGAGAAAACCCTAGTAAATACACTTAAGAGTTAGATGTTGTTATACCTATAATCATCTACACATTTTCTTATAATTTTCCTCAACTCCTACCTCTCCATCTTTAGATCCTTAAGAATTTATTAGCTCAAACACTTACCACACCAGATCTGAGTGTTAAATGAGGTTTTGGTACTGTTGTGAAGTATTGGAAGGAGTCATTTAGTGGCGGATGCAATCAGGCTGAATTACAGGATCCGGAAAGCTAGAGAAGACAAGACTCTAAGAAGTCTATTGGTCGCAGGAGTTTGGAGAGCTCAAGTACATGGGGTAGACTAAGGTTGGAGGGTCTTTTGTTATTCATGTACTTCAATTTTATTCTCTAGTGAATCAATTTCGACTTGAAGGGTCCCAGAGAGGTTTTTCTCTGAGTTCTTTGGTTTCCTCTTCAATAACACGTCTTGGTGTTATCTTGTATTTATATCTCTCTTCCCTACTCTTTAAGCTTTTATTTTATTGTTAATTGTGGATGGATATGGCTTAGAGTAGTGTTATCGGTTCATTGCGCATATTTACTCTTGTTTCGGATTTTGTTAAGTTAGAATAAAAACAATCTAGCCATAATTTTTAATTTGTAGTCTGAACAACTTCTTGTGTTTCCACACAAATCTGAGCCTTCAAAACTTATTAGTTGTTGTAGTTTATTTTCTTTAACATATTTTGATTGATTATTTGTGATCTTAAGATATATTATAATTTTAAATGATTATTTGTGATGCATTTACTTGTTAGTTCCTAATTTTATATTAAAAATATTTATTTTTTTGGTTTTTAATAATTTAGAACAATTTGGTTAATAAAAAAAATTGTATATTTATTTCGCCTTGAGAAAATATGATAAATGAGTCGACACAACTGACTCGTTTAATAAACAGGTTATGTTAGGATTGAGAAATCTTAACTTGTTTAATAAACGTGTTGGGTTAGGGTTGACTCATATAATCGAACACTCATTAGTCGACACGATTCGAACCTGACACACAAACACGAATTGCCATTCCTAATCATAAGGAGCCAAAACTAACTTGTCCAAACTTGCCAACAACATAGTTATCTTGGGTATGGGTGGGTTGTCATTTCTTTGTGAGATTGTGTTATTCAAACCTAGTTCAAACATTTAAAAAATAGGATAATGTTGTGTTAACCAAACCTGGTTCAAAAAAAAAAGAAAAAAAAAAGATAATGCAATAAAGGTTTCTTCTTAGTTTAACTTGTTCTATTCATTTGTAATACCTTAAACTATATGTTATCTTGCAAATATTTCCAACTAAGTAGCTAATAATACACTAGATCCTTTTTAGGGACTCAGTTTACCTCTAGTGCTCCAATGTACAGTAGCCAAACGATACAGACATGGATCTGATTTTTGCCATGTGTCCAAATTGTGTAACTCCAATGCACTAACTAGAGCCAAGCCTTACCCCTTGTTGGGAATGTAATCCCTTTGCACCAGAGTAAGGTGATTCTTATAAGTCTACTCGAGGCAATGAGGGTAAATTGAGAGATTTTCTCAAGACGAAATTAGGTGCATCCACATGTATGTACTCTCTAATTTCCAAATTCATTAGTGTGATACTTACAGGCCTACTCAAGCAATTATTATCTTATACATCAGATATATCTACACTGAAAAAGTATTGATTCATGAATCTTATGCATTGAACATACCTACTACTCAAGGGGGTCATGCCCCTCAAAAATGCCCTCTAAGTTTTTTCACTTTATATGATCCTTGAATCTCAATTTAATTCCAAAGAATAATGCACAAAACCTGGAATTAGGAGAGGCGCATACTAGGGGCAAACCAGCTTAGCGAGGTCTTAATGTTCTTTCCTCTTCAACCAATTCTTTAAATATAGCAAAGGTTTTTAACAAGATTGTTGTGATTGAATATAATGCTCCCTATTCTTATGAAATAGATTTGACGTGGCAAAGCCATCAATATTTCACCATTGATTTAGATTAGAATCATGTTTTTGGTTAAGATGTACTTTTGATGGGTAATTATTGGATACTCTCCTCTCTTACATTTATGATACATTTATGAAATAGATCATAAATGTATACTCTCCTCTCTTACATAATTGTTGATCCCACTTATTAAATTCATGGTGGAACATAAAATTCATGTAAGAAAAAGGAACATGCATGATTGTATTCCTAGAGTATTTAATAATTTTCCACTTTTTGATAGATTTAAATTAGTACATATTGGATTCTCGGAAATTAGTACATATTGGTCTGATCTTAAATACTAATTATACATATTTAGATATATGAAAACCAAATCTTCGCCCTAAAATGATATTTATCAATTTCATAAGCAAATAGAGAGTACGAGGAAACCTTGTTTTTCACTTTTTAATGATGTTCCGAGAATGATTTAGGCCAATTTCTTCTGGAGAATATCCTGAAGAACACAGCCAAATAAGGTTACCCTTTTATAAGAAAATTACAAAACATAATTTTTTTTTTTGTGGTAAAACTATTCTCTAAAACTAGTGAGGTGCAGGGAGAATGAGTCTTTCTTGGCAACAGACGCCTGTATAGCTCTCCTTAGGGTATCATGAAAGATTCTGAGTGCTATAATAAATTTTCTTAAAACTAAGATTTAATGTCAACTCTTGCAAGCATGGTGCACATAATAAATAGAAGCAATTTGGAGAGAAGATTAGAAGGAACCAAAGAGTCTTTTTAAAACTGGATTAACACATGACTTCATTTCATGGAGATGCCATATATATCAACTCTGGCTTTATTTTAGAACTTGGGAGATGTACAGAATGCAATGACAGTAAGTGGACCTAAATGAAGAAGCCAAACAGATTATCAAAAGCCACTTCAATTGAGTCAGAATTGATCTCACACAAATGAGGTCGAAGAGAGGAGAAAAAAAATAAATAAATATTATCTCAAGACAAGTTTTGTGTGAGCAAAATATCTGAATTTGAGATCAGAGACATGTGTATGTAAGAAATATCCTTAAGAAACATCAGTTATTCTAATGTTGCTGTGAATTAATCACAAAGGCTTAGATACTACATTGACAGAAATTCTGAATCCATGACAACATTCGTAAGTACGTAACCATATTTTCTACCTGAACAATCTTGCAAAATCATGAGGATATAATGTCATGGAAGTAGTAGCTAGATTGAAATAGCTGAAAGGTTTTACCGAAACATGTTTGGTAAAAAAGTCAATATTCATCATGCAAAATTAACTTACCAATAAGTTTATAGTACCTTAAGTAGTGATAACAACGTATAGGGCCACTGAAACAGAGCTAAATAAACAAGATGCAAACCCTAACGATGTTCAAGACATCCCTTGAAAAGTCATTTATCTAAAACTTTTAAACTAGCAGTCAGACATTTGAGCCCTGAATAGTGTCTGAAAAAATTAAATGTAAACTCATATACATAGTCACAAAAATTTGATTCTTTTTCAAAATATCTGTTTCAAACTTCCAATAATTTGGATACTTTTGTTGCCTGAAAACTTACAACTCTGTGATTCTAAAAGTAAGGAAAGCAAAATTTTAGCTGAAAAATCTATTCTAAAAATTCTACTAAAGCAGACCAACAAATAAAAAAAAAAAAGAATTGCTTCGCAAACTTCAGCACAAAACCTGGGGATTTGAAAATTCACGACTTCACACAAAGTAAGACGCATGCTGCAATAACACTAGTAGACTAGACAATCAAATTCACAGACACTATCTAAGCTAAAGAAAAAGCTCGGAAAAAAGGTGAGCCTTTCCATTCTAGGCTTAAATGCATTCCGTGGCATCAAAGAAGTAATAGTAGCACACTTATTCACATCTAAGATCAAATCATCAATTCACATGAAAATGACAAAGTATGTAATTATGATGGCAGAATAAAAACTAAAGCGAAAATTGATACTATTCACTCAGCATTGTTTCCCAAATCAACTTACATGTCCATTAAACAAAATATAACTTCTGTACTTTGCAAGTTCTTTAATATATTGAACTTCTGTATTGCAATCAGATCCCTGTTAATGAAATTCAAAATAAAAAACATGAACACATATTGAACAAGTAAAGCACATATCGCAAAAAATTTCAAATACAAGTAACCCATCCCTCCAGTGATTCAATAACTGCTCATTTTCTTCCAGATTCCGCTCCGTCTACAAACTGTAATGATGCAAGTGGTTTGTCTCCACTAATAGAGTATTAGTTAGTTAGTAGTGGAGTTAATTGTACAGCTGGACTATTGGGAAATTAGTTACTAAATCTGGCTCCCTATTGGCAGTTGTAAAGGTGAGCTAACTTAAATACTTGTGATGGACCTTCTCCATGTTCCTTCTCTACGTTCTTGGAGGGTGACTCCCTCAAACCAGTCAACATTTTTCTTCACTTTCTCCATTAATTCCCTTTCAATTTTTGTCCTACTGCATTATTTTACTGCACTATTTCCAGAAGGTTCACTGCAATTGGTATCAAAGTAGTTTCGATCTTTCAATGGTTGATGGTCCTAATACAAGGTATTCCCAACTTGCTGATACAATTTCTGGGGTTAAGCTACATCAAGATCAACACCAAAAATCCATGGAGATCATTACACAGCAGCTTGCCCAATCCAATTGTCTGAAGCTGTCAAGGAAATTCAAGTAGTTTTGCCCACCAAGCCTCTCGACAACAATAACAGAGTCGAATCTTCTATATCTAATGGAGGTAAGGTTCCAATCCCTAAGCAAGTAAGATTAGAATTTCCTAAATTTGATGAAGAAGATCCCATTGGATGGATTTATAAGGCAAATCAGTACTTTTAGTACTATGAGATCCCTGATCATGAGAGAGTTCTCATGGCTTCCTATTATATGGAAGGCCCAATCTTAGTTTGGTTTCAAGATGCTGAGCATGATTTTGATGGATGGGAATCTTTTCTAAAATTACTCCATACTAGATTTGGTCCAAGTGCATACGATGATCCAATGGAATGCCTTACCAAACTTAAACAAACTTCCATTGTGTTGCAGTATAAGTCACAATTTGAGGTCATTTCTAATAGAATTAAAGGGTTATTTGAACAACATAAATTGAGTTGTTTCTTAAGTGGGTTAAGGGATGAGATTAGATTGCCTATTAGGATGCTAAATCCCACATCCTTACATCAGGCTTTTAGGTTGGCTAAAATTCAAGAAGAATATTGGATTAGCACTAGAAAGGCTTCCTTTAAAACAAGCATGGAAGTGGGCTCTCAAGCTAAGTCATTGGTCTACCTAAACCAGATCCCAAGGCTAAAGTAGCCATCTAGAAAATTAGCCCTGCACAAATGGAAGAAAGAAGGAAAAAGGGTTGTGTTATTACTGTGAAGAGAAATGGAATTCAAGCCATAGATGTAAAACTAGTCCCAAACTATTTCTCATGGAAACAGTTCTCAACGAAGAGGTTCAGCTAGGGGTACCATTGGAGGAATTAGACACAACAGGTGGGGAGAAGGAAGAAAATCTTGTTGCTTACCCTGAAATATCTTTATATGCCCTCTTAGGAAGCCCAAATTTGGGAAACATGAGGTTAATAGGGTTCATTAAGGGAGTAAGGGTGACTATTCTTATTGATACTGGTAGTAATCACAATTTTATTGATCCTACTATTGTGTCCAAGGCTACTTTAACGAAGTAGCAATCGGATTTGGAAGTTAAGATTGCAGATGGGTCTGTGATAAGAAGTGAGGGAATCTGTCATGGGGTAATGATAAAAATGCAAGGGCATGTGTTCCAAGTTGACTTGTATTCCCTAGCTATGGATGGTTATGATGTGGTATTAGGAATACATCGGCTTAGAACTTTGGGCTTGATTCAATGGGATTTCCAAAACCTTATTATGAGATTTCTATACAAAGGGAAACAAATTCTACTAAGAGGGGTGCAATCAAAAAGGCCTAGATTCCAAGAAGGGGATGAATTCTTCAAGAACTCTCCTAAGAAAGGTCTAGTACCCCAAGTCATGATGCTGGATTCACCTCAAGATCACCCTTAAACCAATTCAGCCTTGAAAGAGTTGTTGCAACAATTTAACTCTGTGTTTAACACTCCAAAGAATTACCACCAAGTAGGGGGCATGAGCACCAAATAGTGCTCAAAGAGGGCACTCAACCTATCAATGTCAGACCTTATAGATATCCTTTTTATCAGAAGAATGAAATAGAGAAAATTGTGAAAAGCTTGGTGGAGACGGGGGCAATAAGGCTAAGTAAGAGTCCATTTTCTTCACCTGTGCTCTTGGTCAAAAGGGAAAATGGTTCCTAGAGGATGTGCATCGATTACAGAGCTCTCAACAAGGAAATAGTTAAAGATAAGTTTCCTATTCCTATTGTAGATGAACTTTTAAATGAGCTATATGGTACTAAAATTTTTTCTAAGTTAGATTTAAGGTCTGGCTATCATCAAATTAGAATGAAAGAATCGGATATTTATAAGACAACATTTAGAACACATTAGGGTCATTATGAATTCTTAGTAATGCCCTTTGGACTCACCAATGCCCCTTCCACCTTTCAAAGCTTAATGAATGCAATTTTAAAACCATTTTAAGAAAATTTGTCTTGTTATTTTTTGACGATATCTTGGTTTATAGTACTTGTTTAGAAGCCCATCTACTGCATCTTCAACAGGTACTAGAAGTTTTGCAACAGAATCAACTCTATGCAAAACAATCCAAATGTCACCTTGGCTGTGAGGAAGTTGAATATTTGGGGCATATTATTTATGGAGAAGGGGTACGAACTGATTCAAAGAAGACTGAAGCTATGCTCAATTGGCCTGCTCCTAATTCACTCAAGTCTTTGAGGGACTTCTTGGCTTAACAGGATATTATAGAAAGTTTATTAAGAGTTATGGCCAACTAGCTAGTCCTTTGATGGACCTCTTATGAAAGGATGTGCTTCATTGGGATGCAGCTACTCAATATTCCTTTGATCAACTTAAGGCAGTGGTGGCTAGTCCCCCAGTTCTAGCCTTACCTGAATTTTCAAAAACATTTCTTATAGAATGTGATGCTAGTGGTCATGGTTTGGGAGCTGTCTTGATGCAAGAAGGTAGACCCATAGCTTATCATAGTCAAGCTATAAAAGGCAAGAATATTCATTTATCTACCTATGAAAAAGAGCTTCTAGCTCTAGTGGTGGCTGTAAAAAAATGGAGGCCTTACTTATTGGGCAAACCCTTCCTCATTAAAACTGATCAACAGTCCTTGAAGTTTTTATTAGATTAGAAAGTTGGCACTCCAGCTCAACAGAAATGGATAGCTAAGCTAATGGGATACATCTTCCAAGTTGAGTATAAAAAGGGGAGAGATAATAAAGTAGTTTATGCTTTCTCTAGAAAAGAAGATCCACCTCAAACAACCATGTTTTTACTTTCCTTCCCACAATTGTCCTGGTTAGATGAATTACAGCAATCCTATGCTATTGATCCAGATCTCAACAAGATCATTCAAGGCATCCAAAATGGAAATTCTAGTTTCCAAGCTTATTCTTACAATGACAATGTCTTAGTGTATAAGGACAAAGTGGTTCTAGGCCAAAATTCTCCTTTAAAGTCCAGGGTACTACATTATATTCATGATAGCCCCTTTGCTGGTCATTCAGGCCTTGAGAAAACCTATCAAAGAGCTAAGAGAGAGTTCTTTTGGAAGGGAATGAAAAAAGACATTAAGAATCATGTGAAGGAATGTGACACATGTCAAAGACACAAGGTAGAGAACTTGGCTCCCATGGGACTCTTGCAACCACTGCCCATTCTTGAGCAACCTTAGGCAAACATTTCTATGGATTTTATTGAAGGATTGCCAAAGTCTCATCACTTTGATGTCATTTTTGTTGTGGTGGATAGACTTACTAAATATGCTCATTTCATTCCACTGTCTCACTCATATACTGCTGCCAAAGTAGCTTCCTTATTTTTGTAACATGTCATCAAACTCCAAGGAATACCCAAATCAATTGTCAGTGATAGGGATCCCACATTCACTAGCCATTTTTGGGCTGAACTCTTCAAGTTACAAGGTACTGCCTTGGCCTTGTCCTCAGCTTATCACCCATAAACTGATGGACAAACTGAGGTGGTCAATAAAGGCCTAGAACACTATCTTAGATGCTATGTAGGGGAACAACCCAAACAGTGGTCCTCTTGGTTGGCTTTAGCTGAGTTTTGGTATAATACTAATTTCCACACTTCTACCAAAACCAGCCCCTTTGAAGCTTATTATGGCTATTCTCCTCCAACATTACTGCAGTATATACCTGGTACCTCAAGGCTAGAAGCAGTTGATGTCCACCTAAAGTCCAGAATAGTAGCATTGGCTTTACTTAAACACAACCTAGTTGCAGCTCAAGAGAGAATCAAATTTGAAGCTAAAAAGCATAAAACTGATAGAGAGTTCCAAGTGGGAGATTGGGTATTCTTACGACTCCTCCCGTATAAACAAAAAGCCTTAGCTACTAGGACTAATCTCAAGCTGTCTCCAAGATTCTATGGGCCATTCCAGAGTCTCCAAAGGATTGGCGAGGTTGCTTATAAGCTGAATTTGCCCTCCACTTCTTGTTTGAAATCTAAGTTGGGAGCTCAAGTTAAACCTATACCAACGCTACCTCTAGTGGATGCTGAGGGTGTTCTTTGCCCTGAACTAGAAGCTATTCTCCAGAGAAGAATGAAGAAAATTCACAATCGAGCTATCACTGAGGTCTTGGTGCATTGGCAAGACACTCCTATTAAAGATGCAACTTGGGAGCTTTTGCATAATCTCCAGCAGCAAGGTGCTTTAAGAGGAGGGGTACTGTAATGATGCAAGTGGTTTGTCTCCACTAATAGAGTATTAGTTAGTTAGTAGTGGGGTTAATTGTACAACTGGACTATTGGGAAATTAGTTACTAAATCTGGCTCCCTATTGGCAGTTGTAAAGGTGAGCCTAGCTTAAATACCTGTGATGGACCTTTTAAAGAACTATGAGAAATAAGACTACAATTTGTTTCCTCTTCTTCTCCATGTTCCTTCTCTACGTTCTTGGAGGGTGACTCCCTCGAACTAGTCAACATTCTTCTTCACTTTTTCCATTAATTCCCTTTCAATTTCTATCCTACTACATTATTTTACTGCACTATTACCAGAAGGTTCACTGCACAAACAATATCCCCACAATTTCCCTGAATTACACAAACAAGCTCTCAATCCATAAAACACAAGTTACAATATGAACTCCATGAAAATCTCTGATACTACAAAATCTTTTAGTACACAGTGCCATACTTAAATTCATTGGCAGCGCCACATTGTCTTCAGGACTTCAAATGAACCCAGGACTTGAGGTTTTTTATTTATTTTTATTTTACATATAATATTTTTAAAGATTTATTTTCAACCACCCTAAAATAAAATTTTGAAAGAAAAGAAGCCCAATAACAAATCAATTCAACACCAACCTTTATCTTGACTTTTTTAAACAAAAAGAAAAAATAGCAAGAAACTAAATTAAACTAAATTATGGAAAGAAAAAAAAAATAGCAAACTCAACAACAAAAATCTAGTAATTTATTAATCTTAATCTCTGAAAAAGAAAATTAAATGGAAAATAAAGTGTAAATACTAAAAGACAATTAAGTGAGAAATATTTATAAATAAATAAAAAGTGTGAGATAATAATGGAAGTGGGGCATGACTTATAGTTTATTCTTTATTCTCTTGTTCGCACTATAGATAAATTCTGATAAAAAAAATCATGCATATAGCAAGATTCATCTATTACTTAAAATTCATTATTTAAAAGAATTCATGTTGACTTGAAAAGTCTTCTTTCTAATTATGGGTTACAAAAGATCTCATTTTGTCATCTTAATGATCAAGATTAAGTAAGAAGATATTTTACAACGTGGTCCTTGTCAATTTCTTCAACATGAATTTAAATGACCCCTTAAAAAATATTTTAGAATTTGAATAACCCAACATTATAGATTATGATATGGTTTAGGCTTTAGAAGCACATCATTACTGAACAACTCAACTTGGTTCAACCATTCTAATTATCCCAATTGGTTCCAAATAACAGATTTGTAATCTCTGAAATGCATGTAGTATTGAAAACGAACCCCCATATAATTAATCTCCCCGACTAATTTGTAAATTACATAAATTCACATAAAATCCACCTTACGGTAAAATCAAAGATGAGGTCCTTTTGTAGTTGTGCTCTAGTTATGTAATGTATTATAAACCTAGTTTAAAATACTAATATTACTATTTTCGTGTGTGTTCTAATAAGTATTACTATTTACTCAAAAAAAATATCATATCATAGATTGTTTGGATATTGATTGAGTCGGCCGGTAACCTTATGTGGGCTTAAAGGCATTATCTTACAAAGCAAACCCTAATGAGAACATGAAGGATTTAAAGTTGGGGATGAGATTGTGATGCCTCATATCCATTGGATATTGTTTGAGTGCATTTGTGTGGGAGTATGTTGAGTCCCACATTGAGCATATATTGAGTTGGTTTGGTATTTATTAATAACTATAAAGAACCTTAATTGTGACTAGGCTAATCCGTTTAGGGTACAACACAAATGTCATTAGTACTTCAAGTGAGAAAGGGGTTGTTATTTAAATTATTGTTTTATTTAACAATTATTCAAAATTTTTAATACTTTAATAATTTGATGTCTCCAATAAATACATACGCATAATTATTATATAAACTAGTTATTAAAATTTGATTTTGTTACATCTTTATTTTAATCGTTAAGACTTTTTTTTTGTTGATAAAAACGATAAAAGACTTTCATTGATTTGAGAAAATGTGTACAATCCTCTATATATTCTAGCACTGGGATCAAGCCAGCTAAATAAGCTGCCAAGACCTGATTAAATTACAAAAGTGAGTTCAGTTAGTGTGCTGTAAGCGTTGGTATTCTGTGATCAATCCGCTAGCAAGTTCAAGTATCACCTTTGGATGAGTCTGAATCTTCTCAAAGTATAGTCTATTCCTTGCATTCCAAATTGCCCACGTCGTGACTGCCCACCTCTCCAACTCGTACTGGTTCATTTTCAGTTGCAGTTGATGAAAAAGGGTGAAAAAATCTGTGGCTGTGTTGCTGCACTTCTGAGCCCTTCCCTTAAAAATAGCCCACACATTTCGTGCTAGTGGGCACTCCCACAAGATATGGCTCGCTGTTTCAGACTTGTGATGACAGATATCGTAATGTGGCTCCACATTAACTCGACGCCGATGTAGATTATCTCTAGTTGGTAGGCAGTTTGAGCATGCTCTCCATAGAAATGTGCGAACTTTTGGTGGAACATTGAGGGACCAAATCTTGTTCCACACCAGAGAATGTTCACGGGCCATGGAATGTTCTGCCCAGTTTGGATTGCTCAACCGCAGTGCAACTCTGTATGCTGTCTTCACCAAGAATTTTTGTTTTCTGTTTTCCTTCCAGACCAACGTGTCCTTTGAGTGCAGATTGGTGAGTGGAATGTTGAGGATTTCTTGCTGAGTTCTATCTGTGAAGATGGCCTGGAGTTTCCCTCTATCCCATTGTCTTGCGTCTTCATCAATGAGATCACATACCCGCAACTCATGGGAGACTTCATCCAAGGGTATTGGGGTGTGAGACAGCCATTTGTGAGAAAAAACCCCAATTGTTCTACCATCCCCAACCTGCCAATAGGACTCTGCCACCAGAATATCTCTAGTTGCCTGTAGGCTTCTCCACACAAAGGATGGGTTGCTCCCTAATTCTGCCGTAATGAAAGAACCATTTGGGAAGTACCTGGCCTTGTATACCTTGTAGAACAGTGATTGTGTATCCTCTATTAACCTCCATGCTTGCTTAGAGAGCATTGCTAGGTTGAAAGAGTGAAGATCGCGGAATCCCATTCCCCCATTCTTCTTTTGAGTGCAAAGCTTCTTCCAATTAATCCAATTAATCTTCCTTTCATCTTGATGTTGTCCCAACCAATATTTTTCCACCAATGAGTTAATGTTGTCGCATAGGGTTCTTGGTAATTTGAAGAGGCTCATGGAATATGTGGGAATTGCTTGTACCACTGTTTTTATTAAGATCTCACGGCCTGCCTTGGAGATAAACCTCTCTTTCCACCCATCACACGCTTTGTAATTTTCTCCTGGAGATCCTTGAATGTATGAATCTTTGAGTTCCCAATAGCCATTGGAAGGCCAAGATACCTATCACTTTGTGTCATTATTCTCGCACCCAACATTTGTTGAATCATTTCCCTCACTTGTGGCTTTGTGTTTTTACTGAAAAACAGAGTTGTTTTCTGGTGGTTAATTGCTTGCCCCGATGCTTCTTCATATTGACTCAGGATTTGCTTCAAATTTTGGCACTCTCCTACTGTGGCTTTGCAAAAAAGCAAGCTATCATCTGCAAATAAGAGATGGGATATACACACCCCATGTTGGCTTGATAGAATTTTCGTGATCAATCGGTCTTCCATTGCTTTTTGTAATAACGTCGAGAGGCCTTCAGCACATAGGAGGAAAAGGTAAGGAGATAATGGGTCCCCTTGCCTAATACCCCTTGATTGAGTGATGAATCCTTTTGGTTCACCATTAATTAAGACCGAATAGGAGGCCGTAGTAACTGTCTCCATCACCAAGTGAACCCATCTGTGGTCAAAGCCCATTTTCAGCATAATACCCTTCAAAAAATTCCAATCCACTCGGTCATAGGCCTTATTAATGTCCAGTTTAACTGCCATCTGCCCCACCTTCCCTTTTCTTCTCATCTTCATTCTGTGTAAGATCTCATAAGCTACTATAGTGTTGTCAATAATAAGCCGGTTTGGAACAAATGCACTCTGGGATTCAGATATAATATCAGGAAATACATGCTTTAAACGATTAGCAATAACCTTAGAAAGTAATCGGGATACAACATTTCCCAAACTTATGGGTCTATAATCACTCATGCATTTCAGGTCTTTATTTTTAGGGATTAGAACAATATGTGTATGGTTCATTTTCCTCAACATATGACCAGAATGTAAAATTGATAAAACAGCATCTGTGACATCAATGCCCACAATGTGCCAATATTTTTGGAAAAAGAAGGGAGACATACCATCTGGCCCTGGTGATTTTGATGGGTGCATTTGAAATAGGGCGTACCTGACCTCCTCTGTGGTGTACCTTTGTGTGAGGTTGTCATTCATTTGTGGGGTGATCCGCCTTTCAACTGTACGTAGGATACTATCACTATTATTTGTGTGTGCCGAGGTGAATAGGTTCTGAAAATAAGACTCAGCAACTTAAGCTATCCGATCCTCTGATGTACACCAATTCCCTTTACTATCAAGCACCCTCGACATGTGATTTTTTCATCATCATTGGCTAGCCTGTTGATAAAAATACTTTGTATTTTTGTCCCCTGCTGGCAACCATATTGAACGGGATCGTTGTCGCCATGCTAGCTCCTCTTGGTGTATTAGGGTGCTAAATTCACTCTTAAGTTCTTTGATGGTATTGACATGATCAGCATTATTCAACTGACATAGCTCCTCAAGCCTTTTTTCTTTTTCTTTCAACTGTGCATTTGAGTGCCCAAAGGTAGTTCGGCTCCAATCAAGTAATGCAAATCTGCACCTTTTAATTTTTTCAAACAGTCTAGCCATTGGACTTCCCGGTAACACATTTGCTTCCCAACTGGTTCGGATGATCATATCACAATCCGAATGAGTGGCTCATTTTTCCTCAAATCTTCTTGGCATTTTCTTCTTTGCATTCACAAGCCTATGTGGTTGTGCTATGATAAGGATCAAGTTATGGTCTGAGTATGAAGCGTGTAAGTGTCTGACTTGGGCTTGGGGAAAAACATCTCTCCATTCAACGGTGGCACATGCCCTATCCAGCCTTTCCTGCACAAATTCATCACCACCACGTCCATTATTCCATGTATACATATAACCTTGGAAGCGTAGATCCACCAATCTGCATTGTAGAAGGGTTGCGTGGAATTGTTGCATAGGGGCCATAGGCTTTGGCAAACGCCCCTGTTTCTCATTTGAGTTCAAAATCTCATTGAAGTCGACGCAGCAAAGCCATGGGATAGAGTGTCTAGTATGGAGGTGCTTAAGTAAGTGCCAAGAGTTATGTTTCATCGTCTCATCTAGCCAGCCATAAAAACCTGTTAGTCTCCAAGGATTGTCCGTGTCGTTCATAATCAGTGCATCAATGTGATTAAGAGTGAAAGTTTGGACATGTAGCTCTATCTCCTCCATCCACAATAGAGCCAGACCACCACAACGTCGGATACTAGGTACTTCTAACATACAACGATAAGAGAGGTTTTCCTGAATCTGCCTCATCTCTGCGACGGACCGCTTTGTTTCCATTAGAAACAAAATATTGGGAGCATTTTCCCTCACAAGGTGAGAGAGAACATCCACTGCTCGTTGGTTCCCAAGCCCTCGGCAATTCCAGCTTAGGATTTTCATTGTTCCCGGCGAGGTTGTCCAGCAGCCTCCACCGTTGAAGAATTATGAATTTGTTGGTAGTTGCCCATGCCTTTGCTTTTCTTTCCATTCTGTCGTGCCGCCTCTTCAGAAAAAAAGTTTGTCTCGGTTTGGTTTCTCTTTGATCCGCATAAATTTGTGTCTCTAGGGTTTGTACATCCGCGGGTTACCACATTACGTGGTATTTTTTTTCCATGTGGCTGCCTTATCATCCTTACGTGGCTTTGGATTTTTTTTCGACACACACCTCTGTTCCTGTGGTTGAGAAACAAGGGAATGTATCTGGACAGATTCCTCATAATTGACTGGAACAATAATGAGGTTTTCCTCCACCGTTATCTCCTCACTTATTTTTGAAACGGAAAAATCCATTTCAGTAATTGCACTTTCCATATGAGAATGGTCAGCCCCCATTGATTGCATGCAATTGACTTCATTGTTTAATGCTTCATCCATTACCTGTTGCTTCGTAACAACTATTGGCTTTGAATTGTTGCCAGGCTGGATATAAATGCCATTAATGGAATTAATGGCATCATCGCCAGTCTGAGCTGTGGTTGTAGGAGTGGTTTTCGTCATTGTCTTCGTCGTTGGTGGGCGGTGAGCACTTTGTTCAGCCCCTACGTCCTTCCTATGATAGCCCGCCTTCAACCATTCTCCATAGGGCCTATCGACCATTAGTCCATTCCGTTGGTCTGGGCAGTCCTTAGTTTCATGGCCAAACTTCCCACATTGGTAGCATAATCCAATTAACCTCTCATATTTGAATCCAATTCATACTTGATCACCTTCTGGATTTGCTACCTAGCCACCCTATCAAATTGGTTTGTCTAGAGGAATCTCAATTCGAATTCTGAAGAAACAGGCTTGATCTGGAGAGAAGGTTTTGTTATTCACCTCCACCACGTTCCCTAATCCTCTGCCAATATCCCACCCTGCCTCTTCATTGATCAAGTCAAACGGTAAGCCCCACACTTGGACCCAAATAGGAAGGGTTGTGAAGGTAACCGAGTTGGCCGTGAGACCCCTCTCCCATCGGCGAAGAACCAACAGATTATTATCGAAGCTCCAAGGGCCATTGTGCAGTACCCATAATAACTGACTCTCCATTTTAAATCGAAACTGAAATATCCCTTCTCCCACGTCAACAATCTTCAAGTCATTCCCCAACTTCCATGCAACGTGTAGTAGAGCCTTTGCTGCTCTCTAGTTATATGGCTTAGTTGTAAGGAACTTGCCCAGAAGTGTGAGAGAGCATTCTTCAATGATTTTCTCTCTATGGGACAGTCGCACTTGTACTACTTCTCCTTCTTCTTCAGTGAGTTTGATGTTTTGAAGTCTCACAATGAAATCCGCATCCATCTTTGGTTGTTACAAGTCCACTATCCTCAGTCAGTGGAAAAGAGAGCTCACCTAAAAGTGAGAGAGAAAGAGCTCACCTAAAAGTGAGAGACAATTAAAAATCTTTACCCGTTAAGACTTCAATATTCATGTTATGTGAAGCAATTGAAGATCTAAATGGTCCAAATTATGTTTTTCCCTTAGGATGTGAAATTACCATTCATCCCTAGATGATGTTAAGTAGCGATAGTAAAATGGGGTGTTTGTTGTGGTCAATTAATTGACCGTTTGAAAATAGTTTATATAGCTGAAACTGAAATCTTTTTGTTGAAAGTGTAAAAAAAATAAAAGTTAGCTGAATAGTACAATGGAACTCATAAATAGTACCAAAAAGTGTAATAAAACCTATAAATAGTATTAAAAAGAAGCTAAAAACTAAATAAGCTGAGGAAAATAAGCTCATCCCAAACTCATCCTAAACATGAACAAACAGTTGGGCAGCTTGGGCTGGCTCAAAACCTGGCCAGATTAATTAGGGGTTAACCTGATCAAGGCAAGCCTGGACTATCAATGTCTCTCTAGCAGGTTTTCGAAAGTTGTAATATAAATCCAGATCCCATCCTGGAGTCGAGACAAAGACTTGTCTTTGGGAAATTGGGGCCGAACAAAGTTGTTTATGACTTTATCTTCGGATAAAGCCAAGTATAAAGTAAAAGAAAACGTAAGTTCGAGGTATGGTTCCATTCTATATCAAGCCAAGAATCTTTTTGGTTAGATGCAAGCTAAGTATCTTTCTTTTGCAAGATGTAAGTGATTTCTTATATGGTCAGCAAATATATGTGTGTGCTAATGTGTTTCGGTCTCCATGTCTGCGAGTGTGAGTGAACAAATTTTCCACTAGTTGCATCTTTATAGGCTATTTAGATTTCACAACTTAAAATTTAATCTTTCTCTGTTCTTTTAAAATGCCTCATCCTCTCTCTTGCTCTCAGACGCAATCCTCGCATTTTCTGTTTCTTTAATTCTTTTAAGGTTGTTCATTATTAAAGACAAGCAAGGTGGAGGCGGTAGCAGAAGCCAAGTTGTTGAAGCACGTTTGACAAGCACCGGATTCCTTCTGGTAAGCATGTTTGTTCCAATCCTCGGATGTCAAAGTTTTGAAAACCGATATAATACTACAGTTTTTATTTATTTTTTTATTTTTTTATGGTGTACAATTTGGTATTTAACTAGGACGGATTAAGGAGTGATTCTACTTACGTAACAATTTTTATTTATTTATTATTTATTTAATAGTCACAATTTATGGGGTGAGAATTTAAACTTTGAACGTCTTGGTTAGAAAGAAGGGAGTCCACAAATCAAGTTGTGTTGGTTCCAGTGGTAGGATACGAGACCCGCCCCTATCTGTAGAGAAGCACTAGGTTGAGTGTCCACAACAAAGAAGTCAATACCGTACTAATGTCGGCCGTACTATTAGTATATATCATACCAGCCAAGGTTGTCAAAATCGGGATCCTACGTAGGATCGTGGGAGGTAGGTAGGATCAGAGATTGTAAGATCAGATCGTAGATCGTAAGATCCTACCTATTTTCAAATTTTAAGCAAGAAACTTATTGGTAGTGACTTTGTGTGTTATATAATCACTTAAAATATGAATCCATCCATTAAAAAAGAAATTGCATCATAAAATGCAATTTGCACACACTACATCATTTTTATGTCATTCTAACGAAGAAAAATATATTTAACTTTTGACATAATATATCAAAAAAGTTCAGTACATGTTTAATTAGCAACTAAATACCAAAATATTATCTACGCATGGAAAATGTTTTCCAAATTCTAAGTTCCAAATCCAAAATAAGTTAGGCTAGTTAGCATATAAAAACTAGCTAACTACAAATTTACAATATGTAATCCAAAAGAGAATTCCCAATCTAAGGTAAACTAGCTAATTAAATAATGAAGATCATATTTCATAATTTTTCAAATTTTACTTAATTTAGTTAACAAAATAGAAATATAAAAACCTTAAAAGCTTTGTCAAAATCATATACACAACACAACAATATGGAATCAAGCTATCAAAGTACAAATAATGATAAACTACTAAGTACTAACTACCAAAGCAAACTACTAAGTACTAACTACAAATTTACAATATGTAATCCAAAAGAGAATTCCCAATCTAAGGTAAACTAGCTAATTAAATAATGAAGATCATATTTCATAATTTTTCAAATTTTACTTAATTTAGTTAACAAAATAGAATATATAAACTTTGCTTTGTCAAATCATATACACAACACAACAATATGGAATCAAGCTATCAAAGTACAAATAATGATAAACTACTAAGTACTAACTACCAAAGCAAATTACTAGAAAGCTTAAAGGCAGCAATGACTCATGGCAACATCATTGAGAGGGCTGAGAGGTGCTGGGTTTTTGATAGAGGAGTGAGGAGGCGTAGGACTGAGGTGCTGGGTTTTTGACTAGTTTTTTTTTTTTTTTTTAAACATTAAACTTAAGTTAAGAAAGCTTAAAGGCAGTGGTGACTCACCATTAACAGGGCTGAGAGATGCTGAATTTTTGACAAAGGGCTGAGGAGGTGTGAGATAGAGGTGCGTGCTGGAGTTTTGTGTTTCTAAATAGTTTAGGTTTTGTTTTTGAAAACGTTAAACATATACCATAGGTTTTTTTGAAATTTTATGTTAACATAGGGGTAAATTTGGGACTTCAATTCATTATTAGGCTTTTAAAACCCATTGGGCTTATGGGTTTAGGTTTACCCATATGAATCCCACTTTAAAAAAAAAAAAAAAAATTCAAGCCAAATGGTAGGATCGGTAGGATCTCATACGATCCTATATGATCCTATCTATGATCCTAACATTTTTACAATCCTGCTACGATTTTAAATTTTTTGGTAAGGTGGGATCGTAAAATAGTGCGATTTTACGATCCGAATCGTAATTTTGACAACCATGATACCAGCTATTAAATAGACACAAGTACTCTTCTAAAATGTACTAAATGAAACAATGGTTTGTACCTGCCAAAGTAGCTACTAGGGATTTTCCTAGTGTTTTGGCCAAAATTAATGTTTCAGTTGAAATAATAATAAATGTTTAAAAATACATGTTATTTAAGCAGATAGATTTGGTTAATGTATTTAAACTAATATTTAGGCTTATAAATATGTGAATTTTAGATAAAATGTTAATAAAAAATACATACACACATAAATAAATTCAAACATGTGTGTGTGTGTGTATAATGGTAACTCTAAAATGACACACTAGTATCAACTGATAATGAAAAATTTTGTTCCCCTAGCCAAACTGAAAATGGGCTCTAGTACGAAATTGACACCCTTGGCTAACGATAGCGATCATGTTAAGTGAAACAAGAAGTGACCGTGACAAAGAGAGATTCCCTACAAACCTTGTCAAATATACTAATATAGTGAGATCTCCACCAGATCTGATTAAAAGATCTATGAGATCTCGTCTAGTTTTTGTGGGAGAACAATTCAACCGGAGATTTGAATGAAGAGCAGTTTTTTTAGTTGGATTGGGTCAAGTTTGATCTTGAAGGAGGAGACTTGCCATCATTAGGTTTTGCAAGTGGACACTTGTTGTTAGCCACTGTGATCATCAAATCAGTTGATGGTGGATTAGGTCTGGTCAGGTAGGCTGGGTGGAGTAGGTCTGTGAACAACCCTAGTCAGAAACATCATGAGGTTTCAATTGAAACACAATTTCTTTGCCTATGTACCAATTCAAGAACTATGCTTTTCTTAAAAAGTCTACAATTAAAACAAAATTTTACAACACTCTTATTTTTTATTGTGATGGGTTTAACTATAATCCCTTTTTTTCCAAATTATTTTAACCTATTTTGAGTTGGCATCTCTAACTTGTATTGAAAAGTTGTAAGATTTTATTGTGATTAAGAACTTTTCTTTCCTTTTTCTTTTCTTTTTCGTTTTTTTTTCTTTTTTTTTAAAAAAAATTTATAATAGAGTGACCAGTGTACTAGAACCCATCTATCCAACCTTCTCTCGGTGTGTGGTACTCTCACCATCACGCTGTGTAAAATATTTTGTCACAAAAATTATAAGAATTCACTACTTATAGATATAGGTTGAGTTTAAATTACACTAATATGTTTGTTAACTTTTCACAACTCAATAGTTTTGTTATTAGATATTTAAAATTTTTATTTTAAAACTACATATAAAAAATTTACTTATAAAATGAATTATAAAAAAAACTATTAACTTGAAATTTGAAGTACGTGCTAAAAAATCAACAAAAAAAAGTACGTATTATGAAGAGTAAAAAATTTAAAATTTTAATTATTCAAGAAGAGAAAGATTTGGATTGGCGTGTTTGTATCGGAGAAAGACAGGGGAAGCTTAAGAAAGAGAACGTGAATCCAGCTTATCTTATTATTCTATTCAAATTAAAGTTATTTAAAAATTTATACTTGTGTGTGTATATATATTATTTTGTTATTATATAAAAAAATAATTACATCACCGTAGTGTTACATACCTTAAAAAAAATTAAGTCAATTTATAAATGGAAGAATTTTCAATCTTGGGTGGTTATATACTATTATAAAATATATATTAAATAAGAAAATATCCTAAATCAATGTTTAAATTAAGTAAGTATAGCACATAAGAAAATAGTGTATATGTTAGAATTTTCAAGTTGTATGATTTGCAGTTAATACTTTTCAAACATTTTAGATTGAGGCTTTTATTAAATAAATTAGGATTATATATTAATATTTTAAAAATTATGAAGCATAAAAATTTAATTAATTCAAATAATAAAAATCAATTTATATGGATAAAAATATGCAATTCAAGATAATATCTCAAAACTTATATATATGAGTCTTAGAATTGATTGGGTGTTGTAGTACTTATTCTCAAATACATGATAAGATGAGGGGTCAAATTTGGATTTTACACCACATCTGAGTCAAGGTTGAGTTACGGCTGGTCGTGACCATATTCTTCCTACATTAAAGTCATAGTCCTTCACTTGCAGCTGGTGACTTCTTCAGACCACAACCAGTCCCATTTTTTTGTTGCCCGGTGCTGCATTACTTCATTTGTGCAATCTGTACTCAGCCATCCTCCACTCGTTTGCGCTGCTCAACTTTGCTTTGCCTCACTATCAACTTTATTTTGCCGTGCCCCATCTCTGCTTTGGAGCTTCTTTTTATTATATACCTTTCTTGCGTGGTTAGAGGGTAGATTAGCTATTAAAAAAATAGTATTATATTAATTGTTATTAAATTAATTAATTATCAATTATTAGATGAATTAATTGTTTTATCACCGGCAGTAGTTGGTTTAGTGGTCATGAGCTCACTCCTACGGGTTTGGGAGATAAATGTCTCAGGTTCAGATCCTGCAATTAATAAGAAGCGGTTGAGAAATAACTTCATACTCTCGGCTCATGCTCACTAGTGTCCTTGATAGGACTAAGTGTGCATGTATGGCTCATCTAGATCCCCTATTCCCGTAGGCCTAGGTTCAGACAGTAGAGAGTCACTATGGTCATGTTTAAGTAGAAAATGCCAACTAAGGTCACCCACTCTCTTTTTTTTTCATTAAAAAAAAAAAAAAGATGAATTAATTGCTTTTATGGACATAATATGGGCATTATAGTGTAATTCAGATAAATTCCAATATCCATTATCTCATTTTTCTTCTTAACCAAATAAAGGAATTTTAATTTTATTTTCCATCATTTCACATTTTTCTACTATTCCACTTTTCTATCCTCCAAATAATTTCTATTATCTTGTTTTTCCATCCTTCAAACCAAATAGAGCCTAGATGAGATAGTTTGAAAATCTTAGGATATCTCAATTCCCAATTTTAGGGAATTAAGCCCCCATTTGTGCCAAAATACCAATTTGGAAACAAGTTTTTAATTAACCCAACTATAATCAAGGCTTGGTTAGTATGATCATACATAATATTGCATAAATAAAAAGTAAGAGGAACTCATAGAACACATAGAGATTGTATAGTATTGTATAGCATTGTATTGAATATATTAGCATGTGATTGGAATTGTATATGAGACATGAGCATGTGCTGAATAGATGTTGAATTGATAAGCATGTGCTGAATTGTAATTAGACACGTGCTAAATTGTATTAGGCATATGGTTATGTGCTGAATTGTTTTGGCAGTAAGTTGGTTACTTGGTAGTGAGTTAGTTAGGAGCTTGGTAGTTAGTTAGAGAGCATGGGAGTATAAAAGGGGATTGTAATGTGAAGGAAGGTCATGGATATATCATATCAAAATCATTTCACTAGTTACTAATTCCATTCCTAATCTTCCATCTTTCTTGAGGAGGCCCGGTAGTCCTTGAATTTAACCAGAAATACTTATGCTAGCCACAAATTTCCTTAGGGAGTCTTAACAATTGGTATCAGAGTAGTAAATGATTCATGGCGGAGACAAGATCCACCACTAATGGGGAGAAGATTGCAGCATTGGTTGCCAAGTTTAAGGGACATGATCAAACCTTGATCAAGATGAAGCAGCAACTAAGTGTAATTGCCCAGTTTATGCAGAAGGTTGATCAACGATTTAGTGACATAGAAGTACAAGTCCAAGAAGAACACCAAAGAGGAACTCAAAATTTGGAAACCTCCATTACTGTGCCAAGTGCCAAGCTCTTGAGATTAGAGTTTCCTTGTTTTTTAGGGGTAGATTCATCTTCATGGATTTACAAGTCCAATCAGTTCTTTGCTTATTACAATACCCCAGAATTCCAAAATGTTTTGACGACATCTTATCACATGAAAGGGGAAGCCTTAATTTGGTTTCAAGATGCTGAGTTCACTAATTAGGAGGCATTTGTTAATGCAGTTCATGTGAGATTTGATGCAACTTCTTATGATGATCCTATGGAGTTACTCACTAGGTTGAAACAGGCCTCTTTTGTTCTTGCTTATAAGGGGCAATTTGAAGCTATTTCTAATAGAGTTCAAAGCTTGTCTAAGCCTCACAAACTAAGTTGTTTCCTTAGTGGGCTTAAGGATGAGGTGAGGCTTCCAGTGAGGATGTTGAGTCCCAAGACTCTCAATGAAGCCTTTGGACTTGCTAAGTTGCAAGAAGAGTACCTCTGGAGTTGCAGGAAGTATAGCAAGATCTCCTATGATAGTTCAAGACCATCCATTCTTGGAACTCCTAGGCCTTAGAATAACAACTCCACACCAGAATCAAGAACAAGGGTGCCTTTGTAGAGATTGATAGCTGCTCACATGGAGGAAAGGAGGAAGAAGGGCCTTTGTTATCACTGTGATGAGAAATGACAGAGTAGACATCATTGTAAGGGAGCAAAGATTTTCCTTTTAGAGGGAGTACCATTTTCCCATGAATTGCCTTCCTCTGGTCCACAACTTGTGGAGTTAGATGCAGATGGGTCTGTTATTTTGTCAGAAGGTCAAGACTTGTTGCAAGACACAACTAAGATCACATTGTATGCACAAGTGGGCAGCCCTTCCCTAGGTACAATAAGAATTGAAGGTCGAATTTAGGGGCAATGCTTGGTGATTCTTATTGACATTAGCAATACCCATAATTTTCTAGATGCTGGTTTATGCTCAAGCTTGAAGTTGGCAATTGATACTGCCTTAGTCTTTGATGTCAAAATAGCCAATGGAGCCATAGTGAGGACACTTGGTGTTTGTCAAGACCTACAAGTTCAAGTGCAGGGTCATCACTTTTGTATGGATCTCAATTTGCTTCATTTGGGAGGGTGTGATTTGGTTTTGGGCACTCTATGGCTCAGAACATTGGGATTAATACACTGGGATTTCAATCTTCTCACTATGGCATTTCATTGGCAGGGCAAATAAGCGCATCTTAAGGGATTGAAGCCATTTCCATTCTTCCTTTCAAGATGCAAACTAGTTCTTCAAGAAACCTACTAAAAGAGGCTTGTTGTTGCAAATCATAGCCCAACTCTTTATTGCAGAGCCCAGCCAACCTGTGCTTGAAGTGGAATCCTTATTGGAAGAATTTGCAGTTGTGCTTGAGATTCCTTAAGGTTTGCCTCCTTTTGGGGACATGAGCACATCATTACTCTCAAGGAGGCCATTCAACCTGTGTGTGGAAGGCTTTACAAGTACCCCTATTTCTAGAAAACTAAGATTGAAAAAATTGTTAAGGAGCTTTTGGAAGTTGGTTCTATTAGACCAGCCAAAGTCCTTTTTCATCACCTATTTTGTTAGTTAGGAAAGTTAATGGATCTTGGAGAATGTGCGTAGATTATAGGGCTCTAAACCAAGTTACTATTAAGGATAAGTTTCTCATTCTAGCAATGGATGAACTTCTTGATGAATTGTGTGGTTCTATGATCTTTTCTAAGCTATATTTAAGGTCTGGTTATCATCAAATTAGAATGAAAGGTGAGGATGTTCCCAAAACTGAATTTAGGACTCATGAAGGTCACTATGAATTCCTAGTTATGCCCTTTGGTCTTACAAATGCCCCTTCCACCTTCCAAGCTCTTATGAATGACATTTTCAAACCTATTTTAAGGAAGTTTGTTTTGTTTTTTGTTTTTTAATGATATCTTGGTCTATAGCAAGTCCTTAGCAGATCATTTGGATCACTTGAGGGTTGTGCTAAGTTCTTTGCTTCAAACTAACTCTATGCTAAGAGGAGCAAGTGTACCTTTGGTTGTTCTGAGGTGGAGTATTTGGGGTAGATTGTGTCAAGTAAGGGTGTCAAAACTAATCCTAGGAAAATCTTGGCAATGCAGCAATGGCCTACCCCTACTAGTGTGAAAGCTTTAAGAGGATTTTAGGCCTCACTGATTACTATAGGAAGTTTATTAGAAATTATGGTCTCATAGTTGCACCTTTGAATAATTTGCTCAAGAAGGATACCTTTAGGTAGACTGCTGAAGCTGATTCTGCCTTTCATCATCTTAAGGCTACTATGATGCACCCTTTTGTTCTAACCTTACCAACCTTCTCTAAACCCTTTTGTTATTGAGTTTGATGCTTCGGGTGTGGGCATAGGTGTTGTTCTACTATGATGCACCCTCTTGTCCTAACCTTACCAAACTTCTCTAAACCCTTTTGTTATTGAGTTTGATGCTCCGGGTGTGGATATAGGTGTTGTTCCGATGTAAGGGCAGAGGCCTATAGCCTTCCACAGCCAAGCCTTTAAGGACAGAAGCTTACACCTTTCCACTTATGAAAAGGAGTTCTTGGTCTTGATTATAGCTGCTAAAAGATGGAGACCTTACCTTCTTGGAAAGCCCTTCATCATTAAAACTGATCATCAAAGCTTGAAATTCTTATTGGATCAAAAGAAAGGCACTCCAACACAGTACAAGTGGATTTCCAAGCTTTTGGGCTATGCTTTTTTAGTGGAGTACAAAAAAGGTCAAGATAACAAAGTTGCTGATGTCTTGTCCAGGTTAGGATGTTCATTTAAGGAAGTGGTAGACCCTAATGCCCACTTATTCCTCATTTTATTTCCAAGTATTACTTGGATTGAGGAATAAAAACAAAGTTATCTCCATGATGAGATGATGTAGAAACTCTTAACTAATCTTAAGCAAGGCATAGCTACTAAGCACTATACCTTGCATAATGGTTTGATTATTTATAAAGGGAGGATTTTTTTAGGGCCATCTTGTAGCTTGAAACCTAAGGTGTTATTTCATTTTCATGACAGCCCTTTAAGTGACCATTCTAGTTACTTAAAGTCCTTTCACATGCTAAAGTAGAACTTTTGGTGGGCAGGTATGAAATCTGATTTGAAGAATTACATTTGGGAGTATTTTTTCTATCAACAGATGAAGCATGAGACCTGCAGACCATCTGGGTTATTGTAGCCACTTCCCAATCCTTGTAAGCCTTGGTCTGACATAAGCATGGACTTTGTGGAAGGCCTTCCAAAGTCTCATAAAATGGACGTGGTGTTTGTGGTAGTGGACAAGCTTACTAAATATGTCCACTTTATTATGTTATCCCATCCTTATTTAGCTTCCAAGGTTGCTGCCCTATTTGTTCAACATGTGTTTAAGTTACATGGTATGCCTAATTCTATTATAAGTGATCGAGATCTTACTTTCACATCACTTTTTTGGTTTGAGCTTATGAGGTTGCAAGGTGTTCAATTCATCATGTCTTCGTCCTATCACCCTCGGACTGATGGCCAAACTGAGGTGGTGAATTGGAGTCTGGAGCAGTATCTCAAGTCCTTTACTAGTGACAAACCTGCTGAATGGGTTATGTGGTTACCATTGTGTGAGTTTTGGTTCAATATTAACTATCACGCCTCAACCAAGTGCACTTCCTTTGAAGCATTATATGGTGTTCCTCCTCCAAAACTCCTTGACTACATCCCTGGTACCGCTAAGGTTGAGGCTTTGGATAGGCAACTACATTCTAGACTAGAGCTGCTTGTTGTTTTGAAGCACAACTTGGTGCAAGCTCAGAATGCAATGAAGCTACAAGCTGACCAACATCAATCAGATAGGGTTTTTGAAGTTGGTAACTGGGTTTACTTGAGGTTGCAGCCATATAAACAACAATTTATTGCCCACAGAGCCTCCCATAAGTTGTCTCCTAAGTATTTTGGTCCCTTCCAAGTCATCTAGAAGATTGGAGCTATTGCTTACAAGCTGCAGCTGCCTCCTGAGTCCAAAATTCACCCAGTTTTTCATGTTTCTTGTCTAAAGAAGAAATTGGGGCATCATATCCTACCTATTTCTACTCTTCCAGCTATGAATGATGTGTGTGTTCTCAACCCTGAACCAGTAGTTGTGTTGGACAGAAGGGAGCTTAATCTTTGATCAGGGGTGATAATTGAGGTGTTAGTTCAATGGCAAGGTGGTTTTGCAAAAAAAGATACTTGAGAGCCACTACATTCTTTTCACCAACATTTACCCCACCTTGTGGGCAAGGTGTTTTAAAGGGGGGGGGGGGGGGGGGGGGGGGGTAATGATAGAACATATAGAGATTGTATAGCATTGTATTAAATACATAGCATGTGATTGGAATTGCATTGTATGAGGCATAAGCATGTGCTAAATAAGTGTTGAATTGATAAGCATGTGTTGAATTGTAATTAGGCATGTGCTAAGTTGTATTAGGCATATGGTCATGTGCTAAATTGTTTTGGCAATTAGTTAGTTACTTGGTAGTGAGTTAGTTGCTTGGTAGTTAGTTAGAGAGCATGGGAGTATAAAAGGGGATTGTAATGTCAAGGAAGGTCATGGATGAATAATATCAGGATCATTTCACTAGTTCCTAATTCCATTTCTAATCTTCCATCTTCTCTAGGAGGCTTAGTTGTCCTTGAATTCAACCAAAAATACTTTTCCTTGTGCTAGCCACAGATTGCCTTAGTGAGTCCTAACAGGAACATGCAATGTGGTTACACAAGGAAAACCAATGGAACAATTGTTCCAAAGTAATAACCACTGTAAGGACTTAACCACTAGCCCAAAGGAAAACAAATCAACTACGTAGAATTGAAGTTTTGCAAATAGAATAACCCTACACTAATTTGGTACATCCCATAGTACTAATTGATGTGACTACAGCAATTCTTTGTTATTGGATTCAGAGACTTAACTACCAAATCTTCAAAACTACGTTCTTGGATATTCGTCAAGCTTTAAAGCTTAGAAATCTCCTAATACTTTGTGTACACCACAAAACCACAAATGATACCTCAAAACCACAAAACCCTATGGTTGCTTTAATACCTTGACTTGAAAACCACAAAACCCTACCTTCATGAAAACTAATAGAAGTAAATTTGGAATAAGTTCTGCACGAATTTCGATAGGTCAAATTTTGCATGATAGGTCAAGTTTGATGATTCTCGATGGACTGACCATTGGTTGCTAACCTAGTCCTATGGACTCAAAACCCACCGTTTATGGAATTGTAAATAGTTAAACATTAATTATAGTAACAATAGTATACAATCTAAAAATATTTATTTCAAATCCAACCGAATGAAAGAAACACAAAATGAAATGAGATTTTTTTTTTTAATTATTTAGATAAAAGGGTTAGGAAATTAAAATTTTAATGAAAAATTTACAAATACAACCATTAAAATTCTATTAATTACAATTCTATATTTAAATTTTAAATTTTTGTTGGATAAAAATGATACTTTTTTAGATAGGTTAAGTGTCAAACTTTACTACACATCTTGACACATAAAGAACCGAGTCATTTTGGATTAATCGCATGTTAACAAAGTTAACATGAAATTGACTCATTATTAATTGTAACTCAAACTCATTTATACTAAATAATAATCAGTAAAAAAATCGCGTTGCATTCTAACATTATCACCCTTATTCTAAAGCACCAAAATACACAAGTATTCAAGTTTGGGCAATGTGATGTGTGTAACGATACCCTTCGGTCCTCACGTCCAGGGACCAACTCTTGAATTATTATTATATTATTATTATTATTATTATTATTATTATTATTATTATTATTATTTTTATTTTTTCATGCTTAAACAAATAGGGCGGGGATTTGAACCCAATTCTATTCAATAAAAAACCTGGACAATATCACTGAATCACAAGCCTTTGAACCTTGAACTAAGGAAGGCGGTGATGTGACAGTGCTTTTGGAATTCAATTTGATGGACTAGGGATGAAACTTTATAAGCCAGTATCTTGATATTCTCTTTGTTTGTTTGTAGAACTTTTCGAAGTCGTCAGTAAATTTTTTATCAGACATTTGTGAGAGTAATGGCTCTAGAGATACCCATGGAAGACTATGTGTCACGCCCCAAATCCCAAAGGGTTCAAAGCGTGAGAAAGATATCTCAAGTACCTGTAATTTTTTTCTTTTCGACAATTCAATCCACATAAATCCTATCAAGTATCAACATCAAGAATTATCTTAATAATTTCATTGAATATACTCTCAAAGTAAGTCAGAGCTCTAAGCATTAATTACAAAGACCATTGGCCACAAAAGAATAGAGGTCTGAATAATAATTACATTTCAACAGCTTGTCCCATCAGTGGGAAACATAGTCACAACCACTATAATATACAAAAGAATGAGTCAAGCCTATTCTAAAATGTACATCATCAAATAAACTCCATTACAAAAGTTCAGCCTCCATCAGTAGTTAGTTTAACTACTATAAGCCACCAAAAGCTGTCTCAAAATATTGTTGCCTACTCTGAAAAGTTTATAAAAATAATGGGATGAGACTAGGCCCAGTAAGTAGCATAATTAATGGGGGTAGGGGAAATGCAAGTTCCAACTTCAATAATAATAATAATATGACAAGAATGGTAAACTAATAAAATACCAAATCTCTCTAAGTAACTACCTTGAAACAACATACTATAATATGTAAGCACTAACAATATAAATTTCAAAGTTATAATATCTAATATAAGACAAATTATCACAATAATATACCACACTACCATATATATACCGGTCAGGGGATCCACTCATTCACAACTGGCATGATATTGTCCTCTCTGGTATGTAGACTCTTGGCCCCATGGACAACGGCCTCACCCATACCCTCAAGGTTTTTTCTCTCCCCCCATGGGCAGCAGAGAGAGCGCGTCAAATAGGCCCTCTCTTGTATGTGGTCTCTTGGCCCCATGGACAGCAGCCTCACCCACACACAATTAAGGAACCTCTTCCCCCCATGGACAGCAGGGAAGAACGCGTCATCCAAAGTAAAAGAGCACTGACCTAGATTTGATTCCGTTGTCACAAAGACTACGAAAACCAAATCGGGTGATCACCGGGAAATCACACGTGGCATGGTGTTAAAACTATATAATGCTCACAAGTTACGTTACTTTGAAACACATAGTTTATATCCAAGTAGTTTCAGATAAACCTTAAATAATCTACTTCCACAAAGTTTGTAAGATTTTCGACTTCATTCTTGCCACAAAGATTTTCTATCAATATCTCAAATACTAAGACAAGATAAGCATCTTTAAATTTTCTATTATACCATAGAATCCATAATTTCCTTATCAAAGATTAAATAAAAGATGCTCATTTTTCTATATCAACAATTCATGCATTTCCCCAAATGCAATACCAAATATGATGCATTTTTATATATAATAATATGCAATAGGGTCACAACACGACAATTTTAAGAAAACATATATCCATATATAATTTTCCAAAATGTGTTTGACCCAAAAACATCATTTGTGAAATATGGAAATTTTCTAAAAGTATCCCATTAAGAAGCTACTTACCTTGCAACCACAAAATCCTAACTCTCCAAGCTCCAAGGAGATTAGCTAGAACCTAAACAATTATCAAGTAAACCTATTACAATAAGTACAAAACTTGAAATTGTATCTAACCAAAATTTAGGATTTGCCAAATAAACACTTAATTAGGCAAGCCTACTATTTACCCTCATCAAAAATAATATATACCATTCACAAGGTTTCTCAACAAATTTATTCCCAAGGCATCAACTTCAATTTATAAAGTTAACCCATTTCATAATATCTCCAACATTATGACTAATTTTCATAAGATTTACACTACATCATTAAGAGACCCATGTAGGCAAAATCATCATATCCTCCAAGACAAGAAATTTAGAATTTCACTAACTCCAAATAAACCCAATGACAATGGCAAAATTAAATTTACCAACCATCATACATTATATCTTAAAACCCCTAAATTTTTCCACCATACATAAACCTTGAATAGCCATTTTAGCACAAAATATATATATATCCACTCATCAAAAATTCCACCAATACAAAACCCATACATAAAAATACATAAATATCACTTCCAATGCACATAAATCACATGGGTATCATTATCAAAACTTAGATAAAAATATCCTCAAACAAAAGTGTAAAACCCACCAAAAGATTAGAAATTTTTACCTCAAATAAAATGATGAAGATGCTTATGGGTTCCTAAGAATTTTTCCGGTGATCTTGCCGGAAAAATGATGGTGAAATGGTGTGTTTTGGAGAGGAGGCCGGCGGTGAGGTGAGGAATAAGTGGGTTAAGTGAAGAGAAAAGAAAGAAAAAAAATAAAGAGAGAAGGAAATGTGAGAGCCGGCCAAAGAGTAAGAGATAAGAGAAAAAATTGAGTGGTGGGGAGTGATGGGTAGTGGGGTTAGGTGGGGAGCACGTGGGAGGCTAAAAAATTCTGACCATAACATTTTTTTTTTTTTTTTTTTTTGACAGGGACGTGACATTCTTCCCCTCTTATAAAAATTTCGTCCTCGAAATTCTACGTACCTTGATTTTGAAAAAGGCTTGGGTATCTTGACAACATATCATCTTCACGCTCCCAAGATGCCTCTTTCTCTGAGTGATTCTTCCAAAGCACCTTTACCCAAGCTATTGTCCTTTTGCGTAGCACTTGCTCTTTACGGTCCAAAATCTCTATTGGAACTTCTTCATATGATAAATCATCTCTAATCTGAAGGGGCTCATATCTCAAAACATGTGAAGAGTCAGGAATGTATTTCCTCAACATAGACTCATGGAAAACATTATGAATTCCTGACAAGGCCGGTGGTAGAGCAATTCTATATGCAACTTCGCCCACTCTCTCCAAGACCTCAAAAGGCCCTACATACCTAGGGCTTAACTTACCCTTTTTACCAAATCTCATTACTCCTTTCATAGGTGCAACCCGTAGGAAAACTTTATCTCCAATTTCAAGTTCCAAAGCCTTCCTTTTAATGTCATAATAGCTCTTTTGTCTACTTTGGGCTGCTCGTAGTCGATCACGAATCATATTTACCTTGTCACAAGTCCTCTGAATAATCTCTGGCCCCAATATTTTTCGTTCTCCCACCTCATCCCAACAAATCGGGGATCTACACTTTCTCCCATACAAAGCCTCATAAGGTGCTGCTTTAATACTTGAATGATAACTATTATTGTAAGCAAACTCCACCAAAGGTAAGTGACTAGCCCAATTCCCCTTAAAATCCAAAACACATGCTCTCAACATATCTTCTAGAGTTTGAATAGTCCGTTCAGATTGTCCATCTGTCTGAGGGTGGAAAGCCGTGCTAAAATCCAATCTAGTACCCAAGGCCTTTTGCACACCACCCCAAAAACGAGAAGTAAACCTTGGGTCTCTATCTGAAACAATAGAAGTAGGTACTCCATGAAGTCTCACAATCTCATCAACATAGAGCTGAGCTAACTGATCAAGGGAGTAGTTCATCCGAATAGGGAGAAAATGAGCCGATTTTGTCATTCTATCGACAATCACCCAAATAGCATCGTGCCCCTTAGGAGATCTCGGCAATCCAGAAACAAAATCCATAGTAATTTTCTCCCACTTCCATTGGGGAATAGGAAGTGGTTGCAACAAACCCGAGGGTCGTTGGTGCAATACCTTAACCTGCTGACAAGTCAAACATTGCTCTACGAAGTGAGCAATCTCTCTTTTCATATTATTCCACCAAAAGTTTTCACGAAGATCATGGTACATCTTTGTACTACCCGGATGTATTGTATACGGGGAATAGTGAGCCTCCTCTAGAATCTCCTTTTTAATCAATGGATCATTTGGCACACAAAGTCTACTCCCAAATCTCAAAGCACCATCCTCAGAGATAGAAAATTCAGATTTCTTTCCACTACGCACCTCATCCATAATTTTCTTTAGACGTGGGTCATCGGCCTGTGACAATTTAATTCTTTCCACCAAAGTTGGTTGAACACTCAAACTAGCCAGGTAGGCCTCAGAATGGCCCATAACAATCTCAATCTCCATCCTTTCAAGATCTCGAATAATTTCCTTTCGAGAGGTTACTAAAGCAGCTGAAAAACTTGAAGGCTTTCTACTAAGAGCATCAGCTACAACATTAGCCTTACCAGGATGATAGTTAATAGAACAATCATAATCCTTAACTAGTTCCAACCATCTTCGTTGCCTCATATTTAACTCCTTTTGGGTAAAGAAATACTTCAAACTTTTATGATCAGTGAAAATCTCGCATCTTTCCCCATACAAATAATGTCTCCAAATTTTCAAAGCAAAAACAACTGCAGCCAACTCCAAGTCATGAGTGGGGTAATTTTTCTCATAATTTTTCAACTGACGGGAGGCATAAGCCACAACCTTCCCATTTTGCATCAACACACAACCAAGTCCCTTATGAGAAGCATCACTATAAATGACAAAACCCCCTGTACCTGAAGGGATAGTTAACACTGGAGCTGTGACCAACCTCTGTTTTAGCTCTTGGAAACTTTTCTCACATCCTTCCTTCCACTCGAATTTAACATTCTTCCGAGTTAGTTGTGTCAAAGGAGCTGCAATGCGGGAAAACCCCTCTACAAATCTTCTATAGTAACCAGCAAGGCCCAAGAAACTTCTAACCTCACTCACATTTGTAGGCCTATCCCAATTAACCACAGCTTCTATCTTATTGGGATCCACTGTAATTCCATCCTTAGATATCACATGACCCAAGAACACCACTTGATTCAACCAAAATTCACACTTCTTCAGCTTAGCATACAACTTCCTTTCTCTTAGAATCTGTAAAACAATCCTTAAGTGTTCTTCATGCTCTTTTTGACTCTTAGAATAAATCAAAATATCATCAATGAACACAATGACAAATCGATCCAAGTACTCATGAAATACCCTATTCATCAAATCCATAAAAGCAGCAGGGGCATTAGTTAATCCAAACGGCATCACCAAAAACTCATAATGACCATATCTAGTCCGAAAGGCCGTCTTTGGTATATCCTCACCCTTAATCTTCAACTGGTGGTAACCAGAACGAAGATCAATCTTAGAAAAGACTTGTGCTCCTTGCAACTGATCAAATAAGTCATCAATACGAGGCAAAGGATATTTATTCTTAATGGTGACTCTATTAAGCTCACGATAATCAATACATAACCTCATAGACCCATCCTTTTTCTTGACAAATAAAACTGGAGCTCCCCAAGGCGAGGCACTAGGGCGAATAAACCCCTTGTCCAACAATTCTACCAATTGCTCCTTAAGCTCTTTCAACTCTGTGGGTGCCATTCTATAAGGTGCCTTAGAAATAGGTGCAGTACCTGGAAGGAGATCAATAGAGAACTCAATCTCACGATCCGGGGGCAACCCAGGTAGATCATCAGGAAAAACATCCGAAAATTCCCTCACAATGGGAATGTCTCCTATCTCCAATTCCCTAATTTGTAAATCCACTACACAAGCAAGGAATCCTTGGCATCCCTTTCTAAGCAAGCGGTTTGCTTGTATGCATGATATCACACGAGGCATAAAAGGCAAACACGAAGCCTTAAATAAAAATTCTGATTCACCTGGAGGCCTAAACACCACTTCTTTCTCAAAACAATGCACACTAGCATGGTAAGAAGCCAACCAATCCATGCCTAAAATAACATCAAAATCATGCATATCCAACAACACCAAATCAGCCAATAGCTCTCTACCCTCAATACAAATAATACAAGACTTAAGCACAAGATTAGTCATTAAAGTATCACCAACAGGGGTAGAAACCGATAACTCAAAGTCAAGTAGTTCGGGGCTCTTATCATGATTCTTAGCAAATGCACAAGAAACAAAAGAATGCGTAGAACCAGGATCAAAAAGAACTTTAGCATGTGCAGAGAACAAAGGAAGTATACCTGCCACCACCGTATCCGTGGCCTGAGCATCCTGAGTAGTCAAGGCATACACTCTACCTTGCACCTTCTTCCCATTGTCATTACCCTTTGTAACTTGAGATGAGGAAGAGGAACCTGAGCCCTTAGAACTTGGGCAATCTCTAGCAAAGTGTCCGGGTTGCTTACAAACAAAACAAATCTTGACCCCATCACAATTTTGTCCATCATGAAGTTTACCACAACGAGAGCAAGACTTCTTATCACCAGACTGAGGATAGGCACTCTTGCTATGCCTAGAAGATTGTCCTCTATTACCCGAGTTTTTAAAGAATCCTTTCTTATGCCCTTGACCCTTACCATGTTGAGAAGGAAAGGGCCCTTGTTTCTTTTCACTCTCCTTGGCATTGGGGTTGTGCTTATAATCTTCTTCAAGACTCATTGCCCGCTTCACAGCCTCAGTATAAGTATCCACTCCAGAGGCTATAATGAGAGGGCGAATCCTACCATCAAGGCCTTCTCGAAACTTTTTCACTTTCTTAGACTCATCTGGAATTAAGTAAGGAGCAAAGCGAGAGAGCTCAACAAACTTAGCGGCATACTCCTCCACTGTCATAGCCCCCTGAACCAAATCAGAAAATTCTCTTGCCTTACGATCCCTCACTACATCTGGGAAGTATGTCCCATTAAAAGCTTCCTTAAACTTCTCCCAAGTAATGGGAGTGGTCAACAAACCCTCAGCACCTTTCCACCATCTCTCAGCAGGACCCTGAAGAGTATAAGTGGCATACTCCACCTTCTCAGCATCAGTGCATCTAAGAGCTCTCAGTAATTTTTCCATCTTTAGCAGCCAGTTCTCTGCTGCTATAGGATCAGGTCCCCCATCAAAAGTTGGAGGGTTTTGCCTATTGAACTCCGAAAAAAGGCAACCATCCCTCCTCCGTTCACCACCTTGGACTGCTCTAGCAATCCTAGCATAAATCTGTCTGCCACTGCCTCCTCATCAATCTCACCACCATCAGGAGTGACAGGTCTCTCACGCTCTTGGCGTTGCCTATGGCCATGCTCAGGAGCTGTAACCTCATCCACATGCCTTACTTTACGTGCTTTCTTTTTAGGAGGCATAGTGTACCAAAGTACTTATACCTATACCCAAGAAACAAGCAAGTAAATCACAAGGCAACATAGAAGGTTAACACAGAAAAGATAGAGAAGAAAAGGAATAGCAGGTGGAAGCTGAAACAAAGGTATAAAATAAGGAATTCATCAACCCCTAATGCTCTGACTTAGATCAAAATCAATTCCTATTTTCAAAAGTCTACAGAATCATAACCTATGCTCTGATACCATAACTGTCACGCCCCAAATCCCAAAGGGTTCAAAGCGTGAGAAAGATATCTCAAGTACCTGTAATTTTTTTCTTTTCGACAATTCAATCCACATAAATCCTATCAAGTATCAACATCAAGAATTATCTTAATAATTTCATTGAATATACTCTCAAAGTAAGTCAGAGCTCTAAGCATTAATTACAAAGACCATTGGCCACAAAAGAATAGAGGTCTGAATAATAATTACATTTCAACAGCTTGTCCCATCAGTGGGAAACATAGTCACAACCACTATAATATACAAAAGAATGAGTCAAGCCTATTCTAAAATGTACATCATCAAATAAACTCCATTACAAAAGTTCAGCCTCCATCAGTAGTTAGTTTAACTACTATAAGCCACCAAAAGCTGTCTCAAAATATTGTTGCCTACTCTGAAAAGTTTATAAAAATAATGGGATGAGACTAGGCCCAGTAAGTAGCATAATTAATGGGGGTAGGGGAAATGCAAGTTCCAACTTCAATAATAATAATAATATGACAAGAATGGTAAACTAATGAAATACCAAATTCTCTAAGTAACTACCTTGAAACAACATACTATAATATGTAAGCACTAACAATATAAATTTCAAAGCCATAATATCTAATATAAGACAAATTATCACAATAATATACCACACTACCATATATATACCGGTCAGGGGATCCACTCATTCACAACTGGCATGATATTGTCCTCTCTGGTATGTAGACTCTTGGCCCCATGGACAACGGCCTCACCCATACCCTCAAGGTTTTTCTCTCCCCCCATGGGCAGCAGAGAGAGCGCGTCAAATAGGCCCTCTCTTGTATGTGGTCTCTTGGCCCCATGGACAGCAGCCTCACCCACACACAATTAAGGAACCTCTTCCCCCCATGGACAGCAGGGAAGAACGCGTCATCCAAAGTAAAAGAGCACTGACCTAGATTTGATTCCGTTGTCACAAAGACTACGAAAACCAAATCGGGTGATCACCGGGAAATCACACGTGGCATGGTGTTAAAACTATATAATGCTCACAAGTTACGTTACTTTGAAACACATAGTTTATATCCAAGTAGTTTCAGATAAACCTTAAATAATCTACTTCCACAAAGTTTGTAAGATTTTCAACTTCATTCTTGCCACAAAGATTTTCTATCAATATCTCAAATACTAAGACAAGATAAGCATCTTTAAATTTTCTATTATACCATAGAATCCATAATTTCCTTATCAAAGATTAAATAAAAGATGCTCATTTTTCTATATCAACAATTCATGCATTTCCCCAAATGCAATACCAAATATGATGCATTTTTATATATAATAATATGCAATAGGGTCACAACACGACAATTTTAAGAAAACATATATCCATATATAATTTTCCAAAATGTGTTTGACCCAAAAACATCATTTGTGAAATATGGAAATTTTCTAAAAGTATCCCATTAAGAAGCTACTTACCTTGCAACCACAAAATCCTAACTCTCCAAGCTCCAAGGAGATTAGCTAGAACCTAAACAATTATCAAGTAAACCTATTACAATAAGTACAAAACTTGAAATTGTATCTAACCAAAATTTAGGATTTGCCAAATAAACACTTAATTAGGCAAGCCTACTATTTACCCTCATCAAAAATAATATATACCATTCACAAGGTTTCTCAACAAATTTATTCCCAAGGCATCAACTTCAATTTATAAAGTTAACCCATTTCATAATATCTCCAACATTATGACTAATTTTTCATAAGATTTACACTACATCATTAAGAGACCCATGTAGGCAAAATCATCATATCCTCCAAGACAAGAAATTTAGAATTTCACTAACTCCAAATAAACCCAATGACAATGGCAAAATTAAATTTACCAACCATCATACATTATATCTTAAAACCCCTAAATTTTCCACCATACATAAACCTTGAATAGCCATTTTAGCACAAAATATATATATATCCACTCATCAAAAATTCCACCAATACAAAACCCATACATAAAAATACATAAATATCACTTCCAATGCACATAAATCACATGGGTATCATTATCAAAACTTAGATAAAAATATCCTCAAACAAAAGTGTAAAACCCACCAAAAGATTAGAAATTTTTACCTCAAATAAAATGATGAAGATGCTTATGGGTTCCTAAGAATTTTTCCGGTGATCTTGCCGGAAAAATGATGGTGAAATGGTGTGTTTTGGAGAGGAGGCCGGCGGTGAGGTGAGGAATAAGTGGGTTAAGTGAAGAGAAAAGAAAGAAAAAAAATAAAGAGAGAAGGAAATGTGAGAGCCGGCCAAAGAGTAAGAGATAAGAGAAAAAATTGAGTGGTGGGGAGTGATGGGTAGTGGGGTTAGGTGGGGAGCACGTGGGAGGCTAAAAAAATTCTGACCATAACATTTTTTTTTTTTTTTTTTTTTTTGACAGGGACGTGACACTATGCTTCCCAGATAGGGAGAGGAAACTACGAGAGGTTAGAGATCTTAAAGGCAAAACAATTCCCAAAGCTCCAATCCACAAATACCATGTTGCAGGGGACGGAGGACTCTGACACAGATATATTGATGGATGTTACTTTATATGAAGCAGTAGAAAAAGATGATGTTAATAATTTCATTGCTACATTGGAAAAAGTTTCAATGGATAAAGAACTCCATTTGGATTTCATTTTAGATCAAATGACCATATCAGATAATTCATTGCTTCACAAGGCAGCAAGTTGTGGAAGTGTAGAAATAGCTGAACTCATCATTGATCACTTCCCCTTCCTTGTTAACAGGACAAACAATTTAGGGGATACTGCACTTCATGTGGCTACGAAGGCTAGAAAGTTGAACGTAGTCAAAGTCCTCGTAGATAAGTCTTGTAAACTAAGTCCTGCTAATGATAATGATACTTTATCACAAATGAAAAATCACACTGGAAATACTGCCCTGCATGAGGCTGTCAAAGCTCTTTTTCCTGAAGCCGTCAGTTGTTTGTTTTTGGCAAATCCAAAAGTGTCAAACTATTTGAATGAAAAGGGTGAATCTCCACTGCGTCTCGCTATTGAAACTGGTAAGAAAGAAATTCTTGAACTTCTGTTCAAAGTTCCCAGTGTATATGATGGGTTAGTTGGAAGGCCTCAAGAAGAGTCACCTGTTTACGCTGCCATCTTAGAGGAAAAAAAAGGTACTACGTACTGGCCCCTAACTTTATCAGTTTTGTTTCCACTCTATTTAAATCAGTTTCTTTCATTTTATTCACTTTTTATAATATATATCTTTCTTTTTGAACTTAGATATTTTAGAAGAAATATTCATGAAGTATCCAAAACTATTCCTCATACGAGACAAAAAGAGGAAGACGCCACTGCATTTTGCAGCATCCAAAGGTTACATTGATGGTGTACGGTTCCTGTTGAGCAAATTTGGAGAACAAGCCCTCGAAAGGAGTACAAGTGGGGACTTTCCTATTCACATTGCAAGCAAAAAAGGCCACATAAAAATAGTCGAGAAGCTGCTTGAACAACAGTGGCCCAATCCATTAGACTTGCTCAACAAAGAGGGTCAGAATATTCTTCATGTGGCAGCTGAGAGAGGAAAACACAATGTGGTAAAGGGCATATTGAAACACTCAAATCTTGAGGAGCTTTTAAACGCTGAAGACAAGAACGGAAATACAGCTTTGCATTTGGCGTCAACGAACCTTCATGCCTTAGTCCTATGTTCTCTCACGTGGGATAAGCGAGTTGATTTAGAGCGCAAGAACAAGGAAGGCTTGACTGCTCTTGATATTGCTTTGGGGATTCAGACATGTTCGTGGATTAGAAAGGTATGTTAGAATATACTAGGAATTTTGGCTATCATGGTTTTGTTGTATCATGAGCTCCCACAGTTTTAGGGTTACCCTACTACACATAATATATTCTAATATATATACTCTCGTCAGGTTCATTGAAAAATAGGAAAAAAATAGTCATTTTGTACTTTCTACTATGCACGGAAGGCCGAACCATGCACAATAATTCTATTTCTTTAGCTTACCTCTCTCTCTCTCTCTTCATCATTTTATTTTATTTTACCTTCCTCCTATTCTAACATGGTATTAAAGCCATGAATCTGTGGCTTTTTGCAGCCTCTTTCTGCCATTATGTCGAGATTTTGTATTCAAGTGTTTTCTCTGCCCAAACCGGACACCAAATACCTTTTGAGACCATTGCTACACGTCCCGGAGAGACAAAGGCATTCTCTTGTTAACATCATAGCCAGCACTCAAGTTCTAGATCCATTGGAATTCCATATATACTTAAACTTCTTACATATTATCTGGGTTTTGTTAGAATTGTTGTTTCAATGTCACACAAGTTCTCATGCACGGTCGTAGTCCCTATCATTGACATCCTTGTGGCTACACATACCACTTCCTACTAACTTTCTTTTATCATGGCCTATTTAAAATCTTCAATTATCTTCATATTTGTGCCCATATAGATCAAATCATCAATATATAAGCAAATTACTAGAAAATCTTTAGTACCTTCATGCTTGACATAAATCGATGGCTCACATTTGCTCCTTTGAAAACCATTTTGGCGATAGTCGTCAATTTTGCTATTCCAAGCTCTTGGAGCTTGCTTTAGGCCCTACAATGCCTTTCGAAGACAATTGACTTTGTCTTTTTTGCCTTTCTTCATGTATCCCTTCAATTGCTCTTCGTACTCTTCTTCTTCTAAGCCACCATTTAAAAATGTTGACTTAATATCAAACTAAAATACTTGAAGCTCCATTTGTGCAGCAAGAGCTAAGAAAGTTCTAAAGTTTCCATGCAAACAACAGGAGCAACTGTTTCATGGAAATCCACTCCAATTTGTTGTGGATAGCCTTTTGCGACCAAATGTGCCTTATGCTTTTGAATTAAGCCATCTTCATTATACTTCGTTTTGTAAATCCATTTTAAGCCAATCACATCTTTTCCATTACGCAAGTCCACAACAATGGTTCCTTTTCCTTCAACTTTCTTTAGCTTCCCATCTGCAAACTTTACTACAAAAGTATAGCTACGATCAAGTTCCACAAAAGACTTGGAATTATTGTCATATGATTGCTGTATCCACTATCCAAAAATCATGTATCTTGTGTTTCATGTTGAGCATTCAAGCAAGACTAAAATAACTAATCTTCTTGACTGTTTTTTACAAAATTCGCGTAATCTTTCTCTTGTTTATCTTGGTACCTACAATCTCTTTTAGAGTGATTAGGAATTTTGCATCTAGTGCATCTGAAACAACATTCATTTGACTCATGACCAGGTTTCTTGCAATTAAACATTGGCCACTAGAGGTACTTGTTTTTTACTAGAATATTTCTCCACTCTTTCCTCGTCCTTTGTTCTGCCCTTCTTTGAAGTTGCTTAAGCCTTTTCCATATTGACCCTTCTTTTGGTAATTGCCTCATTCCCTTGTTCTTCTTTGGAAAACTCATTGTGAGAGACATTCAGCTTTGATTGAAATGCTTGCTCCAATGGCTGGCTTGTAAATCTACTCATCCTTTCTTCATGTGCTTCAACAGACACCATCAATTCATACATGGTAAGAACTGGTAGGTCTTTAGATTCTTCTATTGCTGCTATTACATGGTCAAATTTTTTAGGCAAACTCTGGAGTATCTTCTCAACTAGTTTCTTCTCTTGAATAGTATCTCCATAGCTCTTGATTTGATTAACAATCTTAGCAACTCTTGAATTGAAATCTTTGACAGATTCAGTTTCTTTCCTTGTCAATTATCAAAGTCTCTCCACAAATTTTGAAGCTTAACAAAGATGGCTTTATTTGAGCATGGAAACTCCTTTTGTACAATCTCTCATGCATCGTTTGCTTTTATAACACCAAATATTCTAGGATAGATAGACTTGCTTACCCCATGATGAATGATCCTCGTGGTAGTAGCATTTTTCTTCAATTTCTCCTTGTACTCCTTTAGATTTGCATCAGTCTAGGTTGAATTCCCAGTTTCTGGTGGGTCTTGGAAACCATCTTCAACCAAATCCCATAGATCTTGGGAAATGAAAATGGTCATCAATTGAGAGTACTAGTAGTCATAGTGTTCTCTTTCGAAAATAGGGACCTAGATTGTTGAATAGGAAAACAAGATATCTCCAGATTTGGCATCCATGGAGATTAACTAAAGAGAGGTTTAAAAGTGGCTGAAGAAAGACAAATCAGGTGATGTATAGTTGTTGTATGGGCTGGCTCTGATACCAACATTTGTTGGCATATGCAGAATTTTTATTGATAAAGTGCAATGGATTACAAAGTTTTTTGTGATGTAGAGCTGCTGCTCCTGCACAATGCTACATTAGTTTTTTCTGATCTGCATAAAGCAGTACAATAGAACTTATTTATACTTGAAAGAGGCTTGTAGATACAAATAACTAACCCCTAGGAACACCAACAGTTTATCACCCTGAAATACTAACATCCACCATCTAGAAATTTCTTTATTAAAATTACAAATTAATTTCCAATAGAGCTATCGTGGTTTTAGGGTTATCATAATATATCTAATGTACTCTTACATATACCATACATTGGATTCACTGTAAAATGCAAAGGCTAATCGTGAAAGGCACTATGGCAATGGTAATGGCAATGGAGGATCACAAAATATTAAGAAGGATTTCTAGTTCATTAAACTAAAAGAAGTAAAAAGGTCTCAAATGGTTGACAAGTATGGTCATAAGACAACAAAAGCTCCAGTTTTTATATATCTATGTTGTTCACCTATGAAGCCTGAATGCATGTCATTGCAAAATAAAAGGCTTAAAGAATGTGGGAAAGGAGAGTATATCCTCCATGGTTACATGAAACTTCATGCATCGCTTACATCTCTATTCCCTTCAACAAGGTAAACAAGAGCTTGATAGGAAATGAAATCCTGACCAAAGTCTTTTTCTTTTCCTCACTCTTTGACTACTCCTTTGTTGACTTGGTGAACTACCATTAATTCTTTTAGTGCAATATTAGAATTAGAGTCATCAACTTATGTTTAAGTAGGTATCGATGCATCTACAGAATCATGACTTAATTTATTCTCAACAAATTTTAACATCTCGTGATTCCAAAATTATTTAGACCTTAAGTCTAATAATCTACATGCCCTTTAATTTTTCATGTTACATACGAAGACACTTTTTATATGTTAATTTTTCACAAGATCCATCAAATTAAAGATCAGCATTATCACCATTTCCAAGATATTTAACAACAACTCAGTGCTATATTGTAGAAGCTTTCCAATTCATAAATTGAGAAGCAACAGCCCCATACACCACAATCCAGTGATCACTTTGCATCAAATAATACCTTAGATCGATCTCTTACTAAGACCCTCAAGCTTGAGTTTCCCAAGTTCAGGGGTAAAGATCCCATTGCTTGGGAATACAAATCCAATTAGTACCTCAATTTTTACAAGAATTCAAATCTTGAAAATTTGGTTATGGCTTCTTTTCCTATGGAAGGGGAAGTCTTGGTTTGGTTTTAAGATGATGAAGAGACAAGCCTTTTTGGAGATTGGGAAGCCTTTGTTAAGGCTTAACAAGTTTGATTTGGAACCACTACTTACGATGATCCAATGGAAGCTCTAACTAGGCTTAGGTAGACCACAAGTGTAATTTCATATAAGAGTCAATTAGATGCTCTCTCTAATAGAATCAAAAGGCTCTCTGAATGCCATAAACTTAGTTGCTTCTTGAATGGATTAAAGGAGAAAGTGAGACTATTAGTGAGAATGTTTGCTTCACAGAACATGAATACAGCCCTTAGTTTAGCCAAGATTCAGGAGGAATTTATATTTAATAGTAGAAAAGGACCCAAAATTTTATAATATTCTGGAAAATCTTCTATTCTTGTGCTACCTCCTAAGGTAGAAATGAATGAAGAACAAAAGTACAAGCTAAATTTGAGAAGATTAACTCCTACTCAAATGGATGACAAAAGGAAAAAAGATCTTTGTTTCAATTGTGATGAGAAATATCAGTTTGTTCATCAATGTAAGAGGGCTAAGGTATTTCTTTTGTAGGGAACCCCATTGGAAAGTGATCAACTTTCAAAGGTATAGTGTAGTTGGATGAGGCTGTAGTGGAAGTTCCTGATCATTAGAATTTGGAGCACAATCATGGGGAAGCAGATATTAATCTCTAGGCTTTAGTGGGTAGTCCTTCCCCTAATACTATGAGGGTCTCTATAGAATCAAAGATTTGGGAATAGTCTCTTTTATTGATTCAGGGAGTACACACAATTCCATTGACCTTGCTTTGGTGTTGAAGTTGAAATTGAAGGTTTATACCTCTAGAATTTTGGAAGTAAAGGTGGCCAATGGTGAGGCTATTTGAACAATGGTTGTGTATTTTGAAGCTTACATCTGTGTAGTTGATCTCAATGTGCTCTCTTTAGGGGGCTATAATGTGGTCTTGGGAACCAATTGGTTAAGTACCTTTGGTGAAATTTTATGGGATTTCAAGTTGTTAACAATGAAATTCTAGTATCTGCAAAAGCTTGTGATGTTACATCGTTTGATGTAGTTAGGTACTTCTATATTGGCTGGTGAGCAGCTGTTTAAAGGCTCTACTAGGAAAGCTTTTATTCTACAAATCTAGCCTACTGCCTCTACTATTTCCACTCTAGATCAACTTCCTGCATGTTTGAGTGACTTGTTGGAGTACGCCAAAGTTTTTTAGGTTCCAATGGGCTTGCCTCCTTTCAAAGGTCATGAGCACAACATTCTCTTGAAGGAAGGAGTCAAGCCAATCTGTAAAAGACCCTATAGGTATCCTTATTATCAAAAGTCTGAGATTGAAAAAATTGTTAAAAAATTGTCTGAAGTAGGATTCATTAGGCCAAGCCAAAGCCCATTCTCATGCCATGTGTTGTTAGTTAGAAATGATGATGGAAGTTGGAGGATATATATTGATTATAGGGTTTTAAATAAGGCTACAATTAAAGATAAATTTCATGTACCTGTTGTTGATCAATTATTGGATGAGTTGGTAAGGCTACTCTATTTTCTAAGTTGAATCTCAAATCTTGTTACCATGATATTCGAATGATTGAAACTAGTATTCCAAAGACTGCCTTTAGGACTCATGAAGAGTATAATGAGTTTTTGGAAATGTCTTTTGGTTTAACACATGCTACTTCTATATGTCAAGCTTTGATAAATTATGTGTTCAAACCATTTTTAAGGGCTTTTGTGTTGGGTTTTTTTTTTTTTTTTTTACATATTGACCTTTAGCAAGAATCTAATTGATCATGTGATTCATTTAAGGGTTGTATTAGAAGTGCTCCTTAAACGCCCACTTTATGCTAAACAATCTAAGTGTGTATTTGGTTGTGGTGAAATGCAGTATTTGGGCCACATTATTTCTAGGGAGAGTGTTAAAGCAAATCCTAATAAGATAGTTGCAATACAGCAATGGCCTATCCTAACATTTGTCAAAACTTTAAGGGGTTTCTTAGGCTTGTCTAGGTAAAACAGAAAATTCATTTAGGGTTATAGTTATTTGCCCAACCACTTACTAACTTAATTAAAAACGAATCCTTTCATTAGGATGCTAAAGTTGGTTGGTTTCCACAAGCTAAAGGATGCAGTCTTTACACCACATGTCTTTACCTTACCAGATTTTACATTGCTATTCATCATTGAGTGTAATGCATTTGGTTTGGGGTTTAGAGCTGTTTTGATGTAATATAAGAGGCCCATAGCCTTCCACAATCAAACTTTGAAAGGTAAGAGTCTTCATTTGTCAACCTACAAGAAGGAATTATTAGCTTTGGTTGTTGCAGTAAAAGATTGAAGGCCATATTTCTTACAAAAACCTTGTGTGGTTAGTACTAATCACCAAAGTTTAAAATTTTTGTAGGAGAAAAGAATTGGCACTCCTGCACAACAAAAGTGGATGACTAGGCTAATGGGTACACCTTTGTGGTGGAGTAAAAAAAAGCATTGAGGATAAGGTTGTTGATGCTTGCTCGCTCTAGAAAACTTGATCCTAGTCTATAGAGCATTGCACCTCATGGTTTCTCTTTTGATTCCAGTTTATTGCAGGAAGGTTGCAAGTCCAGTTTATTGTTTTATTTTTCTTCCTTGACTCCACTTGGTTGGATCAAAGTTAGTTATCAGGGTGATGAAAAAATTTAGGAGTTATTTTAGTCCATTCACTTAGGGGTTAATGCTCCCAAGAGGTCTTTTGGGCAAAATGGTTTTCTTTTGTACAAGGGTAGATTCTATTTAGGTTCTCATTGTGCTCTTAAACCATTAGTCCTTGCTCATGTGCATATTAGTTCCATTGCTAGACATTTTGGTTATTTAAAATCTTTTAAGAAAGCTAAGCAGGAATTCTATTTGAAGGGTATGAAGGTTGACCTTAGGAAGTTTATCATAGAATGTGATGTTTGTCAGATGATTAAATCTGAAATTTAGCTCCAGCTAGGTTATTGCACCCATTAGCCATTCCAACTAAGCCTTGGTTTGTTGTGAGTCTTGGTTTTGTGGAAGGATTGCCCAAGTCTCATGGTTCTGAGGTGATTTTGGCGGTTGTAGACAAGTTGACAAAGTATGTGCACTTTTCTCCTTCAAATCATCCTTACACAACTTCTAAGGTTGCTTCATTGCCTTCCAACTACCGTAGTCAATGATAGGGATGCCACTTTCACTTAAATTTTTTGGTCTAAATTATTCAAACTGCAAGGTGTGGAGTTAGCTATGTCAAAAGCCTACCACCCTAAGTTTAATAGTCAAATTGAGATTGTGAACAAGAGTATGGAATAATATTTGAGAGCCTTTGTTGGAGATAAACCTCATGGGTGGGTTGAGTGGCTTCTCTCTGCTGAATTTTGGCTCAATACCAATTTTCTCATAGCCCTTTAAGTCACTCCTTTTGAAGCATTATATGGTCACTCCTCCCAAAAGCTACATAACAATAATCTACATGAGTGGAGGTAGTTGATTCTCTTCTTAGTTAGAGACGAACTTTTGGCTTCCCTTAAGGCCGATTTATCTCTTGCACATGAAAGAATGAAACTCCAGGCTGATAAGCATAAGTTTGAGAGGTCATTTCAGGTGAGGGGATTGGGTGTATTTGAGGCTGCAGCCTTATAAGCAAAAATCCTTGTCTTATAAAGGGAAATGGAAGTTATCTCCCAGATTTTATGGACCTTTTCAAGTTCTTCAAAGAGTGGAGGAGGTGGCTTATAAATTGGATCTTCCTTTTGATAGCAAGATCCATCCTGTTTTTCATGTATCTTATCTAAAACTGAAGTCAAATTAGTATGTATCTCCAATTCCTACTCTTCCATCTCTTAATGAAATTGGACAATTAATGCCAGAATCAGTAGCTGTGTTGCATACTAGAACTAAGAAGTTAAGAATAAGGACAATAGGTGAAGTTTTGGTACAATGGATTGGAACTGCACCCAAGGATGCCGCCTAGGAGTCATTGTAGTAACTGCAAATCACATTTCCTTACCTTATGGGCAAGATGTTTTAAATGGGGAAAATTACGTTAAAAATCTATGTACAAGCTGTTGGGAGCATTAGTGTAGTGTAATAGTGATTTGTTAGGTAGTTGAAATATGGCAGTTGTAAGGTATTTATGTTAGTCAATAGGAAGTTGTTAATAATTGAATGTAACTACCAACAAATGGAAGGGTGTAAAGAGAGTTGTATTGAATATTGAAAGTATAACTGAAATTATAATTGAAAAAAAAAAGTATAACTAAAATTACCAATGTTTTTTTTACTTCCAATTTCTTATCTCTATCTCTTTCTTCTTTAGGAGGACTAGTTCCCTCAAAGTAACCACCTTAATTCATCTTCATTCATCTTTCTCCATTGATAACCACTAGAAGCTTAAGGTTATAGCTCTTGATCCTAACTTAGGATTCATAACCTTATAAAAGGTTAAACAATCTCACATTTTGAGATAATTAAGGTTTGTTCATTTTCAATTCCATAATTCATATGTCCTCTATATTTCGAGATGAAATTATACTATATAGATGACATTCTGAAGCATATTTTATCCTCATAAATTAATGATATTTATTTATGCAAGTCATGACCTAGTAGTGGTTGTGACTTGCTCGAGGATAGAGTTCTAGCCTTTCACTCTTATCCTTTGGCCAACTCACTCTTTACACACACACACCACACACACACACACATATATATATATCTTTTTCCTTCAAATAAAACTGTGAGAGATAGAATGCAACTTTGAGATGCTTCAAAGAGAGAGAGAGACATTTCCTTTTAGAGAACCAAATACTTATTGTTTTCTCTCTTCTCCTTCCCTCACACCATTTCCAGATCTAAGAGAAGAGAGTTTAACCATCACTACCTACACCTTATCTAAGCATGAGAGAGATGGTTGGTGCTAGAAAGCATTTGGAGCAACACTAAAAATCCAAGAGCTCTTGGTGGCTTCTTGTTGGCCGCTTAGCGCGTGGAATTCGATACTATGTAAAGGACTTCGGGAGTCGATAGGTAGCTGGAGCTTAAAGGGTTCAAGAACTAGGGGAGATTTAGGCTTGGATGGTCTTTATTCAATCACATACTACAACTATTCATTAGTGGAGATTCGACGATGGTGCCGTGAAGAGGTTTTCTTGCCAAGGGCTCCCATTACCTCTTTGATATCTTTTGTTTGCTCTTTTTATTCCTCACTTTATATTGTTTGTATTCATTTATTGCTATTTGAATATGCATGCAATGGAAATTGGTTAATCACTTATATTGGGTATTGATTTTTAGTTGAGGGTAAAAGGATTAAGTTGTAAAATTGGATAATTGGGATCAATTAATTTATAGGGTGTTAGTAGCAATCTTTCAAAATTGATATGATCAAATGAGGTAAACTAATAATAATTAATAAAAGTATTGTTGCAAAGAAAATACAGCCACTTGGCATAAACATGACTTCTAGAACCCAATTTTATTATATAGTATAGTATAGTATATGACACACACACACATATAGATATGATAGGATTTAAACATACAACATTTGTTCCATAATGATTGTTTTTTTTATTATTATACCAAAACACTAACTGAATTTTAGTATAGATGGAATTTGAATAAAAGGATTTTTAGTCAATAAAAAGACACTTTACTAATTCAATTAATGTTATGAGATAAGAATGGCATACTTGTAATAAAAATTGAAACTGTTCGGGAATACAGGCCTTACCTATTATTAAAGAGTATTAAAGAATTGTGAGTTCAAAGTTAACTGTCAAAATATCTTATTTTAAAGGATTTCGGATCCAAACTCACATATATTTTTTTTAAAAATAATCCATTAATGTATTGACCCGATGGTAAATAACCATTATGATGGATATGATACCATATATTCATATTATCATATCTTAAAAAATAAAAATGAAAGAAATGAACATAAAAAGAGGGAATTGATGTTGTGAGATAAGTATTGCATTAAAAGGAGTTGGCCTGAATATGTGCTGGGTATTTTTGCCTAGAGAGTAATGCTTACGCGATATTTTTTATAATATTTTTTACAATCATTGAATTTACAAGTTTTTGTTGATTCTGATATGGTTCAACTATTAATACCACTTAATTGTTTATTGTACACAGTTTAGCAGCTTAGTAATTGTTGTGAACAAAACTTGTGAGAAAAATTGTCTCCCTAAACATTTTGTATGTATAAATTAAGAACATTCTTCTGTATTCGTGCCGATTCTTACATTTTAGTCTTCAAATTTCCATGCAGTTAACAACAATTTGGGCCTTACGGTCAGCTGGCACACCTGGAGTGAAAAGGGAGAGAAGGCTTGGTTGTTACGAGCAAAACAGACACCAAACTTGGAGAGAATTAAGGGCCAGGTCGACTTAATGTCGGTGATAGCAGTGCTAGTGGCTACGGTGACCTTTGCTGCTGGCTTAACTGTGCCGGGTGGTTTTAATAGCCCTGATAATGGTGGCTTAACTATGTCGGGTGGTTTTAATAGCTCCAATAATGTACCTACAATCCCAGGGCTGGCAACGTTAGGAAATAAAAGGGCGTTCCAGGTTTTCATTGTCTGTGATTCCATAGCTATGTATTTCTCCATGGCAGGGGCTTTCATCCTCCTAGGGCCATTAGTCGCCAGAGACCTAGCACATTCTGCCACTTATTGCGCTCACTTACTAGTGGGAGCAGCTATCTTCCAAATGTGCATGGCATTCATGTCCGCTACATATTTAGTCGTCAGCGATATTTCTTGGGTTGCAGTTCTTGTTTTGGTCATGGGAATTCTCTTCCTTTCCTGTTTCGCTGTACTTTTCATGGCGTTCTCTTTCCCATTTGGGATTCCCCATCCTATATTCCATCGCCTTTGTCAGGCTCTCATTCCTTCGTTACTTTTACTTGCCGAACCTTTTAATTATAAAGAAGATGACCAAAAGCAGGAGTCTTTTCCAGTGGAAAAAGACAAGCATGAAGAGTCTCAGCCTAGGAACAAAGATAGACAGGAGGGATTTCAACAGAAGAAAGACTAGCTCACTTCAAATGTACCAGATGCTTGTGCATATAGTGATCAACCTCAAGAGACTTCTCAAATAATAAAAGCTTGTGAGACTTCTCCATTTATATAGAAGCTTTGTGATTGCAATAAACCATTCAATTCTTAGTATTTTAGATGTTTGGACATTAACAAGCATCATTTACTATGAATTGTAAACAGTGCACGGTTTCTTTGCTTTGTTCAAAGATTAGTGTGGAATTTGTGGTTTTGTATGATATCCTTTAATTAATATTCTGTTGTTGATTGTCTTCTTGTAGAAAACATTTTTGCAAATAAGAAATTTAAAACGCTGGCATTTTGGGTATATTGCAACAACATTCAGTAGTAAATAAACCGAGCTTTCCATGAAAAACCCAGACTCTACTAGATTAAAACTCTAGTTTATATTCTTTATCAAGAGATAAGCCAAGCTCAATCTGTACTTTGAGGCTTGTGCTGTAATCGAACCACGCTCAAGCAATTCTTTTATTGATGAACAAACTCACGAAATAAAGGCTTGAGTCTTGACAATAGATAATTCAAGCCCCAATTAATGTAAGCCCATTAATAAAACTTTCTATGCATTCGGTAAAAAGTAATAAAGCTTTGCTATGAGCTTCGTATAGACTTTAGATTGGAAAAAACAAAAACAAAAAAAAACAAAAAACAAACATCTAAAGGTGTGGCCTGTCCACTTGATCAATTTTAGTCCATATGAACCCTAGCTAGAATCATGTTACTTGTCTATATCCATTTAAAAATATATAAGTTGTTGTTTAACAAATTTTTAGAATTGTAATTTCCATGAACATGAGCTTTATCATGAAATGCGAGAATTTAATTCCTATCTTTACATAAGAATTACTAAGGCGACACTTAATTTCAACTTTTACTCTTCTTCTCTCTTTTATTTTTTCCCTAAAACTAACTAATGAGTTGATTTTAGAAAGAAAAATTATTTATAAGTCACCTAAATAAAAATTTATCAATGTTCAATGACATTTTTTCTATTAAAATATTATCAATAATTTCCAAATATTATTTATTAGTTTTAAGTAGGATACAATTTAATGCCTAATATGACAATTTAAGTGAGACATTTTTATATTTAAATATAGTTAAAGAATATGTTAGGTTTTATGGTTGGCCTATTCCATGATATTTATCTGTATTCAATTTCAAGTTCATTAGTGTAATTTATTCATTGCAAAAGTGGGCTGAGTTTGAGTTAGAAGTTGTTCAAATTGATAAAGTTTTGATGTGCACAAGATGAGGATGTTGATATCTTTTGCTCATATCTCATATAAAGTGTCAGTATAATTTGACTTGTGTTATTCATTTGCAATACCTGACTTGTGTTATTCATTTGCAATACCTTTGACTATATGTTATCTCCTCCCACCATTGATGTACTGAATCCTTTTTGAGAATGTCATGTATTTGCACGGGACTAAATTGGGAGATGTTTTTAAGACGAAATTAGGTGCAACCACAGGTATGATCCCTCTAATCTGCATTTTCATTAGTGGTGAAATTATAGGCCTACTCAAGCAATATTGTTATATATCAAATATATCTACACCCCATGAATTAGGTTAGAATCATGTTATTGTTAAGATGTAATTTTGATAGATTTAAACTAGTACATATTGGTCTGATCTTAAATACCATTATAAACATCAGTAGATATATGAAAACCAAATCTTCACCGAAAATGATATTTATAAGTTCCCTAAGCAAATAGAGAGTACTGTGATATAGTGAATTATATGAAAGAAACCTTGTTTGTCGTTAAAATGACAACATAAAGGGGAACCAGGTTTTAAGGGGAAAATGGGCTTTTGTCCATTTCATACAAAAAATCTAGCATTTTGCCCCATTTTCCAAATTAATTAGGAAAATGTCAAAATCGAGTTTCAATGTAAAACTCAATTATCTCAAAATTGCCCCTTAGTATGTTTCTATCTTCCATTACCAAGGTATATTATTGTGATAATTTGTCTTATATTAGATATTATAACTTTGAAATTTATATTGTTAGTGCTTACATATTATAGTATGTTGTTTCAAGGTAGTTACTTAGAGAAATTTGGTATTTCATTAGTTTACCATTCTTGTCATATTATTATTATTGAAGTTGGAACTTGCATTTCCCCTACCCCCATTAATTATGCTACTTACTGGGCCTAGTCTCATCCCATTATTTTTTATAAACTTTTCAGAGTAGGCAACAATATTTGAGACAGTTTTGGTGGCTTATAGTAGTTAAACTAACTACTGATGGAGGCTGAACTTTTGTAATGGAGTTTATTTGATGATGTACATTTTAGAATAGGCTTGACTCATTTTTTGTATTTATAGTGGTTATGACTATGTTTCCCACTAATGGGACAAGCTGTTGAAATGTAATTATTATTCTGACCTCTATTCTTTTGTGGCCAATGGTCTTTGTAATTAATGCTTAGAGCTCTGACTTACTTTGAGAGTATATTCAATGAAATTATTAAGATAATTCTTGATGTTGATACTTGATAGGATTTATGTGGATTGAATTGTCGAAAAGAAAAAATTACAGGTACTGAGATGTCTATCTCACGCTTTGAATCCTTTGGGATTTGGGGCGTGACAGTTATGGTATCAGAGCATAGGTTATGATTCTGTAGACTTTTGAAAATAGGAGTTGATTTTGATATAAGTCAGAGCATTAGGGGTGATGAATCCTTATTTTATACCTTTGTTCAGCTTCCACGTGCTATTCCTTTTCTTCTCTATCTTTTCTGTGTTAACCTTCTATGTTGCCTTGTGATTTACTTGCTTGTTTCTTGGGTATAGGTATAAGTACTTTGGTACACTATGCCTCTAAAAGAAAGCATGTAAAGTAAGGCATGTGGATGAGGTTATAGCTCCTGAGCATGGCCATAGGCAATGCCAAGAGCGTGAGGACCTGTCACTCCTGATGGTGGTGAGATTGATGAGGAGTGGAGTGAGTGGCAGACAGGATTTATGCTAGGATCGCTAGAGCAGTCCAGGGTGGTGAACGGAGGAGGGATGGTTGCCTTTTTTCGGAGTTCAATAGGCAAAACCCTCCAACTTTGATGGGGGACCTGATCCTATAGCAGCAGAGAACTGGCTGCTAAAGATGGAAAAATTACTGAGAGCTCTTAGATGCACTGATGCTGAGAAGGTGGAGTATGCCACTTATACTCTTCAGGGTCCTGCTGAGAGATGGTGGAAAGGTGCTGAGGGTTGTTGACCACTCCCATACTTGGGAGAAGTTTAAGGAAGCTTTTAACGGGACATACTTCCAGATGTAGTGAGGGATCGTAAGGCAAGAGAATTTCTGATTTGGTTCAGGGGGCTATGACAGTGGAGGAGTATGCCGCTAAGTTTGTTGAGCTCTCTCGCTTTGCTCCTACTTAATTCCAGATGAGTCTAAGAAAGTGAAAAAGTTTCGGGAAGACCTTGATGGTAGGATTCGCCCTCTCATTATAGCCTCTGGAGTGGATACATACTGAGGCTGTGAAGCGGGCAATGAGTCTTGAAGAAGATTATAAGCACAACCCCAATGCCAAGGAGAGTGAAAAGAAACAAGGGCCCTTTCCTTCTCAACATGGTAAGGGTCAAGGGCATAAGAAAGGATTCTTTAAAAACTCGGGTAATAGAGGACAATCTTCTAGGATAGCAAGAGTGCCTATCCTCAGTCTGGTGATAAGAAGTCTTGCTCTCGTTGTGGTAAACTTCATGATGGACAAATTGTGATGGGGTCAAGATTTTTGTTTGTGCGCAACCCAACACTTTGCTAGAGATTTGAGAGTTCAAGTTCTAAGGGCTCCCTTCCTCATCTCAAGTTACAAAGGGTAATGACAATGGGAAGAAGGTGCAAGGTAGAGTGTATGCCTTGACTACTCAGGATGCTCAGGCCACGGATACGGTGGTGGCAGTATACTCCTTTGTTCTCTGCACATGCTAAAGTTCTTTTTGATCCTAGTTCTACGCATTCTTTTGTTTCTTGTGCATTTGCTAAGAATCATGATAAGAGCCCCGAACTACTTGACTTTGAGTTATCGGTTTCTACCCCTGTTGGTGATACTTTAATGACTAATCTTGTGCTTAGGTCTTGTATTATTTGTATTGAAGGGAGAGAGCTTTTGGCTGATTTGGTGTTGTTGGATATGCATGATTTTGATGCTATTTTAGGCATGGATTGGTTGGCTTCTTACCATGCTAGTGTGCATTGTTTTGAGAAAGAAGTGGTGTTTAGGCCTCCAGGTGAATCAGAATTTTTATTTAAGGCTCGTGTTTGCCTTTTATGCCTCGTGTGATATCATGCATACAAGCAAAACCGCTTGCTTAGAAAGGGATGCCAAGGATTCCTTGCTTGTGTAGTGGATTTACAAATTAGGGAATTGGAGATAGGAGACATTCCCATTGTGAGGGAATTTTCGGATGTTTTCCTGATGATCTACCTGGGTTGCCCCGGATCGTGAGATTGAGTTCTCTATTGATCTCCTTCCAGGTACTGCACCTATTTCTAAGGCACCTTATAGAATGGCACCCACAGAGTTGAAAGAGCTTAAGGAGCAATTGGTAGAATTGTGGACAAGGGATTTATTCGCCCTAGTGCCTCGCCTTGGGGAGCTCCAGTTTATTTGTCAAGAAAAAGGATGGGTCTATGAGGTTATGTATTGATTATCGTGAGTTAATAGAGTCACCATTAAGAATAAATATCCTTTGCCTCGTATTGATGACTTATTTGATCAGTTGCAAGGAGCAACAAGTCTTTTCTAAGATTGATCTTCGTTCTGGTTACCACCAGTTGAAGATTAAGGGTGAGGATATACCAAAGACGGCCTTTCGGACTAGATATGGTCATTATGAGTTTTGGTGATGCCGTTTGGATTAACTAATGCCCCTGCTGCTTTTATGGATTTGATGAATAGGGTATTTCATGAGTACTTGGATCGATTTGTCATTGTGTTCATTGATGATATTTTGATTTATTCTAAGAGTCAAAAAGAGCATGAAGAACACTGAGGATTGTTTTACAGATTCTAAGAGAAAGGAAGTTGTATGCTAAGCTGAAGAAGTGTGAATTTGGTTGAATCAAGTGGTGTTCTTGGGTCATGTGATATCTAAGGATGGAATTACAGTGGAGCCTAATAAGATAGAAGCTGTGGTTAATTGGGATAGGCCTACAAATGTGAGGTAGAGGTCTGGGTCTTCGTGGCCGTATATAGAGATTGTGTAGAGGGGTTTTTCCGCATTGCAGCTCTTTGACACAACTAACTCGGAAGAATGTTAAATTCGAGTGGAAGGAAGAAGAATGTGAGAAAAGTTTCCAAGAGCTAAAAACAGAGGTTGGTCACAGCTCCAGTGTTAACTTATCCTTCAGGTACAGGGGTTTTGTCATTTATAGTGATGCTTCTCATAAGGGACTTGGTTGTGTGTTGATGCAAAAAGGGAAGGTTGTGGCTTATGCCTCCCGTCAGTTGAAAAATTATGAGAAAAATTACCCCACTCATGACTTGGAGTTGTGCTGCAGTTGTTTTGCTTTGAAAATTTGGAAACATTATTTGTATGGGGAAAGATGCGAGATTTTCACTGATCATAAAAGTTTGAAGTATTCTTTACCCAAAAGGAGTTAAATATGAGGCAACGAAGATGGTTGGAACTAGTTAAGGATTATGATTGTTCTATTAACTATCATCCTGGTAAGGCTAATGTTGTAGCTGATGCTCTTAGTAGAAAGCCTTCAAGTTTTTCAGCTGCTGTAGTAACTCTCGAAAGGAAATTATTTGAGATCTTGAAAGGATGGAGATTGAGATTGTTATGGGCCATTCTGAGGCCTACCTGGCTAGTTTGAGTGTTCAACCAACTTTGGTGGAAAGAATTAAATTGTCACAGGCCGATGACCCACGTCTAAAGAAAATTATGGATGAGGTGCGTAGTGGAAAGAAATCTGAATTTTCTATCTCTGAGGATGGTGCTTTGAGATTTGGGAGTAGACTTTGTGTGCCAAATGATCCATTGATTAAAAAGGAGATTCTAGAGGAGGCTCACTATTCCCCGTATACAATACATCCGGTAGTACAAAGATGTACATGATCTTCGTGAAAACTTTTGGTGGAATAATATGAAAACGGAGATTGCTCACTTCGTAGAGCAATGTTTGACTTGTCAGCAGGTTAAGGTGTTGCACCAACGACCCTCGGGTTTGTTGCAACCACTTCCTATCCCAATGGAAGTGGGAGAAAATTACTATGGATTTTGTTTCTGGATTGCCGAGATCTCCTAAGGGGCATGATGCTATTTGGGTGATTGTTGATAGAATGACAAAATCGGCTCATTTTTCTCCCTATTCGGATGAACTACTCCCTTGATCAATTAGCTCAGCTCTATGTTGATGAGATTGTGAGACTTCATGGAGTACCTACTTCTATTGTTTCAGATAGAGACCCAAGGTTTACTTCTCGTTTTTGGGGTGGTGTGCAAAAGGCCTTGGGTACTAGATTGGATTTTAGCACGGCTTTCCACCCTCAGACAGATGGACAATCTGAACGGACTATTCAAACTCTAGAAGATATGTTGAGAGCATGTGTTTTGGATTTTAAGGGGAATTGGGCTAGACACTTACCTTTGGTGGAGTTTGCTTACAATAATAGTTATCATTCAAGTATTAAAGCAGCACCTTATGAGGCTTTGTATGGGAGAAAGTGTAGATCCCCGATTTATTGGGATGAGGTGGGAGAACGAAAAATATTGGGGCCAGAGATTATTCAGAGGACTTGTGACAAGGTAAATATGATTCGTGATCGACTACGAGCAGCCCAAAGTAGACAAAAGAGCTATTATGATATTAAAAGGAAGGCTTTGGAACTTGAAATTGGAGACAAAGTTTTCCTACGGGTTGCACCCATGAAAGGAGTAATGAGATTTGGTAAAAAGGGTAAGTTAAGCCCTAGGTATGTAGGGCCTTTTGAGGTCTTGGAGAGAGTGGGCGAAGTTGCATATAGAATTGCTCTACCACCGGCCTTGTCAGGAATTCATAATGTTTTCCATGAGTCAATGTTGAGGAAATACATTCCTGACTCTTCACATGTTTTGAGATATGAGCCCCTTCAGATTAGAGATGATTTATCATATGAAGAAGTTCCGATAGAGATTTTGGACCGTAAAGAGCAAGTGCTATGCAAAAGGACAATAGCTTGGGTAAAGGTGCTTTGGAAGAATCACTCAGAGAAAGAGGCATCTTGGGAGCGTGAAGATGATATGTTGTCAAGATACCCAAGCCTTTTTCAAAATCAAGATACCCAAGCCTTTTTCAAAATCAAGATACGTAGAATTTCGAGGACGAAATTTTTATAAGAGGGGAAGAATGTCACGTCCCTGTCAGAAAAAGAAAAAAAAAAAAAAAAAAAAGGGGGGAATGGCCAGATTTTTTAGCCCTCCCACGTGCTCCCCACCTAACCCCACTACCCATCACTCCCCACCACTCAATTTTCTCTCTTATCTCTTACTTTTGGCCGGCTCTCATCTTCCTTTCTCTCTTTCTTTTTTTCTTTCTTTTCTCTTCACTTAAACCCACTTATTCCTCACCTCACCGCCGGCCTCCTCTCCAAAACACATCATTTCACCATCATTTTTCCGGCAAGATCACCGGAAAAATTCTTAGGAACCCATAAGCATCTTCATCATTTTATTTGAGGTAAAAATTTCTAATCTTTTGGTAGGTTTTACACTTTTGCTTGAGGATATTTTTATCTAAGTTTGATAATGATACCCATGTGATTTATGTGCATTGGAAGTGATATTTATGTATTTTTATGTATGGGTTTTGTATTGGTGGAATTTTGATGAGTGGGTATATATATATTTTGTGCTAAAATGGCTATTCAAGGTTTATGTATGGTGGAAAAATTTAGGGGTTTTAAGATATAATATATGATGGTTGGTAAATTTAATTTTGCCATTGTCATTGGGTTATTTGGAGTTAGTGAAATTCTAAATTTCTTGTCTTGGAGGATATGATGATTTTTGCCTACATGGGTCTCTTAATGATGTAGTGTAAATCTTATGAAAGTTAGTCATAATGTTGGAGATATTATGAAATGGGTTAACTTTATAAATTGAAGTTGATACCTTGGGAATAAATTTGTTGAGAAACCTTATGAATGGTATATATTATTTTGATGAGGGTAAATAGTAGGCTTGCCTAATTAAGTGTTTATTTGGCAAATCCTAAATTTGGTTAGATACAATTTCAAGTTTTGTACTTATTGTAATAGGTTACTTGATAATTGTTTAGGTTCTAGCTAATCTCCTTGGAGCTTGGAGAGTTAGGATTTTGTGGTTGCGAGGTAAGTAGCTTCTTAATGGGATACTTTTAGAAAATTTCCATATTTCACAAACGATGTTTTTGGGTCAAACACATTTTGGAAAATTATATATGGATATATGCTTTCTTAAAATTGTCGCGTTGTGACCCTATTACATATTATTATAAAAAAATGCATCATATTTGGTATTGCATTTGGGGAAATGCATGAATTGTTGATATAGAAAAATGAGCATCTTTTATTTAATCTTTGATAAGGAAATTATGGATTCTATGGTATAATAGAAAATTTAAAGATGCTTATCTTGTCTTAGTATTTGAGATATTGATAGAAAATCTTTGTGGCAAGAATGAAGTTGAAAATCTTACAAACTTTGTGGAAGTAGATTATTTAAGGTTTATCTGAAACTACTTGGATATAAACTATGTGTTTCAAAGTAACGTAACTTGTGAGCATTATATAGTTTTAACACCATGCCACGTGTGATTTCCCGGTGATCACCCGATTTGGTTTTCGTAGTCTTTGTGACAACGGAATCAAATCTAGGTCAGTGCTCTTTTACTTTGGGTGACGCGTTCTTCCCTGCTGTCCATGGGGGGAAGAGGTTCCTTAATTGTGTGTGGGTGAGGCTGCTATCCATGGGGCCAAGAGACCACATGCAAGAGAGGGCCTATTTGACGCGCTCTCTCTGCTGCCCATGGGGGGAGAGAAAAACCTTGAGGGTATGGGTGAGGCCGCTGTCCATGGGGCCAAAAGTCTACATACCAGAGAGGACAATATCATGCCAGTTGTGAATGAGTGGATCCCCTGACCGGTATATATGGTAGTGTGGTATATTATTGTGATAATTTGTCTTATATTAGATATTATAACTTTGAAATTTATATTGTTAGTGCTTACATATTATAGTATGTTGTTTCAAGGTAGTTACTTAGAGAAATTTGGTATTTCATTAGTTTACCATTCTTGTCATATTATTATTATTGAAGTTGGAACTTGCATTTCCCCTACCCCCATTAATTATGCTACTTACTGGGCCTAGTCTCATCCCATTATTTTTTATAAACTTTTCAGAGTAGGCAACAATATTTTGAGACAGTTTTTGGTGGCTTATAGTAGTTAAACTAACTACTGATGGAGGCTGAACTTTTGTAATGGAGTTTATTTGATGATGTACATTTTAGAATAGGCTTGACTCATTCTTTTGTATATTATAGTGGTTGTGACTATGTTTCCCACTAATGGGACAAGCTGTTGAAATGTAATTATTATTCTGACCTCTATTCTTTTGTGGCCAATGGTCTTTGTAATTAATGCTTAGAGCTTTGACTTACTTTGAGAGTATATTCAATGAAATTATTAAGATAATTCTTGATGTTGATACTTGATAGGATTTACGTGGATTGAATTGTCGAAAAGAAAAAATTACAGGTACTTGAGATGTCTATCTCACGCTTTGAATCCTTTGGGATTTGGGGCGTGACAACATGAGTGGAGGTAGTTGATTCTCTTCTTAGTTAGAGATGAACTTTTGGCTTCCCTTAAGGCCAATTTATCTCTTGCACATGAAAGTATGAAACTCCAAGCTGATAAGCATAGGTTTGAGAGGTCATTTCAGGTGAGGGGATTGGGTGTATTTGAGGCTGCAGCCTTATAAGCATAAATCCTTGTCTTATAAAGGGAAATGGAAGTTATCTCCCAAATTTTATGGACCTTTTCAAGTTCTGCAAAGAGTGTAGGAGGTGGCTTATAAATTGGATCTTCCTTTTGATAGCAAGATCCATCCTGATTTTCATGTATCTTATCTAAAACTGAAGTCAAATTAGTATGTATCTCCAATTCCTACTCTTCCATCTCTTGATGAAATTGGACAATTAATGCCAGAATCAGTAGCTGTGTTGCATACTAGAACTAAGAAGTTAAGAATAAGGACAATAAGTGAAGTTTTGGTACAATGGATTGGAACTGCACCCAAGGATGCCACCTAGGAGTCATTGTAGTAACTGCAAATCACATTTCCTTACCTTATGGGCAAGATGTTTTAAATGGGAAAAATTACGTTAAAAATCTATGTATAAGCTGTTGGGAGCATTAGTGTAGTGTAATAGTGATTTGTTTGGTAGTTGAAATATGGCAATCGTTGTAAGGTATTTATGTTAGTTAGTAGGAAGTTGTTAATAATTGAATGTAACTACCAACAAATGGATGGGTGTAAAGAGAGTTGTATTGAATATTGAAAGTATAAGTGAAATTATAATTGAAAAAAAAAGTATAACTAAAATTACCAATGTTTTTTTTACTTCCAATTTCTTATCTCTATCTCTTTCTTCTTTAGGAGGACTGGTTCCCTCAAAGTAACCACCTTAATTCATCCTCATTCATCTTTCTCCATTGATAACCACTAGAAGCTTAAGGTTATAGCTCTTGATCCTAACTTAGTCATCTTAGGATTCATAACCTTATAAAAGGTTAAACAATCTCACATTTTGAGATAATTAAGGTTTGTTCATTTTCGATTCCATAATTCATATGTCCTCTATATTTCGAGATGAAATTATACTATATAGGTGACATTCTGAAGCATATTTTATCCTCATAAATTAATGATATTTATTTATGCAAGTTGTGACTTGCTCGAGGATAGAGTTCTAGCCTTTCACTCTTATCCTTTGGCCAACTCACTCTTTACACACACACACACACACACACACACACACACACACACACACACATATATATATATATATTTTTTTTTTCCTTCACATAAACCTGAGAGAGATAGAATGCAACTTTGAGATTGCTTCAGAGAGAGAGAGAGAGACATTTCCTTTTAGAGAACCACATACTTATTGTTTTCTCTCTTCTCCTTCCCTCACACCATTTCCAAATCTAAGAGAAGAGAGTTTAACCATCACTACATACACCTTATCTAAGCATGAGAGAGATGGTTGGTGCTAGAAAGCATTTGGAGCAACACTAAAAATCCAAGAGCTCTTGGTGGCTTCTTGTTGGCCGCTTAGTGCGTAGAATTCGATACTATGTAAAAGACTTCGGGAAGTTGATAGGTAGCTGGAGCTTAGAGAGCTCAAGTACTAGGGGAGATTTAGGATTGGATGGCCTTTATTCAATCACATACTACAACTATTCATTAGTGGAGATTCGACAGTGGTGCTGTGAAGAGGTTTTCTTGCTAGGGGCTCCCATTACCTTTTCGATATCTTTTGTTTGCTCTTTTTATTCCTCACTTTATATTGTTTATATTCATTTATTGCTATTTAAATATGCATGCAATGGAAATTGGTTAATCACTTATATTGGGTATGGATTTTTAGTTGAGGGTAAAAGTGATTAAGTTGTAAAATTGGATAATTGGGATCCAATTAATTTATAGGGTGTTAGTAGCAATCTTTCAAAATTGATATGATCAAATGAGGTAAACTAACAATAATTAATAAAAGTATTGTTGCAAAGAAAATACAGCCACTTGGCATAAACATGACTTCTATAACCCAATTTTATTATATAGTATAGTATATGACACACACACACACACACACACACACACATATAGATATGATAGGATTTAAACATACAACATTTGTTCCATAATGATTGTTTTTTTTATTATTATACCAAAACACTAATTGACTTTTAGTATAGATGGAATTTGAATAAAAGGATTTTTAGTCAATAAAAAGATACTTTACTAATTCAATTAATGTTATGAGATAAGAATGGCATACTTGTAATAAAAATTGAAAATGTTCGGGAATACAGGTCTTACCTATTATTAAAGAGTATTAAAGAATTGTGAGTTCAAAGTTAACTGTCGAAATATCTTATTTTAAAGGATTTCGGATCAAAACTCACATATATTTAAAAAAAAAAATCCATTAATGTATTGACCCCGATGGTTAATAACCATTATGATGGATATGATACCATATATTCATATTATCATATCTTAAAAAAAAATGAAAGAAATGAACATAAAAAGAGGGAATTGATGTTGTGAGATAAGTATTGCATTAAAAGGAGTTGGCCTGAATATGTGCTGGGTATATTTGCCTAGAGAGTAATGCTTACGCGATATTTTTTATAATATTGTTTACAATCATTGAATTTACAAGTTTTTGTTGATTCTGATATGGTTCAACTATTAATACCACTTAATTGTTTATTGTACACAGTTTAGCAGCTTAGTAATTGTTGTGAACAAAACTTGTGAGAAAAATTGTCTCCCTAAACATTTTGTATGTATAAATTAAGAACATTCTTCTGTTATTCGTGCCGATTCTTACATTTTAAGTCTTCAAATTTCCATGCAGTTAACAACAATTTGGGCCTTACGGTCAGCTGGCACACCCTGGAGTGAAAAGGGAGAGAAGGCTTGGTTGCTACGAGCAAACAGACACCAAAATTGGAGAGAATTAAGGGCCAGGTCGAGTTAATGTCGGTGATAGCAGTGCTAGTGGCTACGGTGACCTTCGCTGCTGGCTTAAATGTGCCGGGTGGTTTTAATAGCCGTGATAATGGTGGCTTAACTATGTCGGGTGGTTTTAATAGCTCCAATAATGTACCTACAATCCCAGGGCTGGCAACGTTAGGAAATAAAAGGGCGTTCCAGGTTTTCATTGTCTGTGATTCCATAGCTATGTATATCTCCATGGCAGGGGCTTTCATCCTTCTAGGGCCAATAGTCGCCAGAGACCTAGCACATTCTGCCACTTATTGCGCTCACTTACTAGTGGGAGCAGCTATCTTCCAAATGTGCTTGGCATTCATGTCCGCTACATATTTAGTCGTCAGCGATATTTCTTGGGTTGCAGTTCTTGTTTTGGTCATGGGAATTCTCTTCCTTTCCTGTTTCGCTGTACTTTTCATGGCGTTCTCTTTCCCATTTGGGATTCCCCATCCTATATTCCATCGCCTTTGTCAGGCTCTCATTCCTTCGTTACTTTTACTTGCCGAACCTTTTAATTATAAAGAAGATGACCAAAAGCAGGAGTCTTTTCCAGTGGAAAAAGACAAGCATGAAGAGTCTCAGCCTAGGAACAAAGATATACAGGAGGGATTTCAACAGAAGAAAGACTAGCTCACTTCAAATGTACCAGATGCTTGTGCATATAGTGATCAACCTCAAGAGACTTCTCAAATAATAAAAGCTTGTGAGACTTCTCCATTTATATAGAAGCTTTGTGATTGAAATAAACCATTCAATTCTTAGTATTTTAGATGTTTGGACATTAACAAGCATCATTTCCAATGAATTGTAAACAGTGCACGGTTTCTTTGCTTTGTTCAAAGATTAGTGAGGAATTTGTGGTTTTGTATGATATCCTTTAATTAATATTCTGTTGTTGATTGTCTTCTTGTAGAAAACATTTTTGCAAAGAGTTTAAATTCAGTCAGGATCTGGCGTAAAGCCAAGTTTTTACACCCTCCAATGAGCTAGTGCCATGTCATCATTTTACCAAAATATGAATACAACTCAAATGCAATAACTTTCAATATCAGATTCAAAACAAAACCAAAACTCAACCCTCCTCCTCACGTTCAAACCAAACCTCCATAGCCCCACCCCACCCCACCCCACCACACATGCTGCCACAGCACCAGAGCCGCCACTCCACTGAGCATAATTTACCACAAAAAAAAAAAAAAAAAAAAAAAAAAAAAAAAAAAAGCCATCTCAGTTCTAGTGCTCATCTCAAAGAAGTAACCAAACCCAAAAATCTATAAACACCGATATCAATAACAGAACAAAAACTCATCAGCTTGTTTAAACCAAAATCATAAAATTTATAAATTAAAACAAAAATGATGAGGAAGGTGGCCATGGTGCTGGGTCCTTTGTTCGAGATCTGATGGATGCAACGTTTTTTTCAGGTCACCTTATAGACCCTCACTAAGCCTCTGATGAGTGGGAGTTTAAGGTTATGGTTTTGATCATTTTGAATAATTTCGAAGAGAGAGATGAGATGATTTTAGGTTTGAGAGTCACTGTTTGTGGCTCATGTAATGGTGTAGTAATAAAGCTCCACCATGAATTTCGATCCATAGTGATTCCGATGGTTTGTGAGGCGGAGTGGAGTGGAGATCTGGTTTGAACGGGAGAGGAGGACTGGATTTTGTTTTGTTTGTTTTTATTTTTATTTTTTTTATTTTAGATATGATATTGTGACCAGGTATTGTGTGTGAATGTTTGTATACATCTTTTAATAAAATGCTAACATGTCACTATCTTATTGGAGGCGTAAACTCTTGGTTTTACGCCAAGACCGGACCAAATGTAAACTCTTTTGCAAATAAGAAATTTAAAACGCTGGCATTTTGGGTATATTGCAACAACATTCAGTAGTAAATAAACCGAGCTTTCCATGAACAACCCAGACTCTACTAGATTAAAACTGCTAGTTTATATTCTTTTATCAAGAGATAAGCCAAGCTCAATCTGTACTTTGAGGCTTGTGCTGTAATCGAACCACGCTCAAGCAATTCTTTATTGATGAACAAACTCACGAAATAAAGGCTTGAGTCTTGACAATAAATAATTCAAGCCCCAATTAATATAAGCCCATTAATAAAACTTTCTAGGCATTCGGTAAAAAGTAAAAAAGCTTTGCTATGGGCTTCGTATAGGCTTTAGATTGGAAAAAACAAAACAGACAAAAAAAAAAACAAAAAACAAACATCTAAAGGTGTGGCCTGTCCCACTTGGTCAATTTTTAGTCTAGATGAACCCTAGCTAGAATCATGTCACTCGTCTATATATCCATTTAAAAATATGTAAGTTGTTTGTTTAACAAATTTTTTAGAATTGTAATTTCCATGAACATGAGCTTTATCATGAAATGCGAGAATTTTAATTCCTATCTTTTACATAAGAATTACTAAGGCGACACTTAATTTCAACTTTTACTCTTCCTTCTCTCTTTTATTTTTTTTCTCCTAAAACTAACTAATGAGTTGATTTTAGAAAGAAAAATTATTTATAAGTCACCTAAATAAAATGTTTATCAATGTTCAATGACATTTTTTCTATTAAAATGTTATCAATAATTTCCAAATTATTAATTCATTAGTTTTAAGTAGGATACAATGTAATGCCTAATATGACAATTATAAGTGAGACATTTCTTATATTTAAATATTAGTTAAAGAATATGTTAGGTCTTTATGGTTGGCCTATTCCATGATATTTATCTGTAATCAATTTCAAGTTCATTAGTGTAATTTATTCACTGTAAAAGTGGGCTAAGTTTGAGTTAGAAGTTGTTCAAAATTGATAAAGTTTTGATGTGCACAAGATGAGGAGTTGATAATCTTTTGCTCATATCTTATATAAAGTGTCAGTATAATTTGACTTGTGTTATTCATTTGCAATACCTTTGACTATATGTTATCTCCTCCCACCATTGATGTACTGAATCCTTTTTGAGAATGTCATGTATTTGCACGAGACTAAATTTGGAGATGTTTTTAAGACAAAATTAGGTGCAACCACAGGCATGATCCCTCTAATCTGCATTTTCATTAGTGGTGAAATTTATAGGCCTACTCAAGCAATTATAATTTTATATATCAAATATATCTACACCCCATTGAATTAGATTAGAATCATGTTATTGTTTAAGATGTAATTTTGATAGATTTAAACTAGTACATATTGGTCTGATCTTAAATACCATTATAAACATCAGTAGATATATGAAAACCAAATCTTCACCGAAAATGATATTTATCAATTCCCTAAGCAAATAGAGAGTACTGTGATATAGTGAATTATATGAAAGAAACCTTGTTTGTCGAATGAAGTTCCAAGAAATATTTAGGCCAATTTCTTCCTGAGAATATCATGAAGGGCATAGCTAAATAAGGTTGCCCTTTCATAAGAAATTTATAAAACAGAAAATTCTTACATTGGTAAAACTATTCTCTGAAACTAGTGTGAAGTTGCTCCTTTTTTCCTTCCAAACCGTGACAACGAGTCTTTAATCCAAGAGAGGCCTGTATAGTTTTCCTTAAGGTATAATGAATGATTCCCTGAGTGCTATAATAAATATTCTTAAATTTTAGAATTTTTTTTGTCAACTCTTGCAAGCATGATGCACAGATTAAATAGAAGCAATTTGGAGAGAAGAAGATTCTAAGGCAGCAAAGAGTCTTTTTAAAACAGATTAACGAATGGCTTCATTTCATGGAGATGCCATAATATATGTAAACTCTGGCTTTACTTTAGAACTTGGGAGCTGTAGAGAATGATAGGAACTAGACCTAATATAAAGAAGCCAAATAGATATCAAAACCCAAGAAAACAATAATTATTATCTCTAAGTGTATCTAAGAAATATCCTTAAGAAACATTAAGGCTATGTTTGGTATTTTTTTTTTTTTTTTTAATTTCTTGTTGTTAAGGAAAAAAACAAAAACAAAAAAACAAAATTTTCTTATATTTTCAAAGTGGAAAACATGTTTGGTTAGTTGAAAAGAAAAAAAAAATCTTTTTTTTTTTCAAATAACATTCTCTCATTACATTCCTTTTGGAAGCACCTTGTTAAGAGCTTCAGTACAATTTACAAGACAAAAATAGAGGGACCAAAACAACACAAAATTCAACCAAAAAAAAAAACAGAATTCTAAAGAAATTTATTCTGGTAGTTGTGGTGTAACTCGTTAAAATGAGATTGAGCCAAGAAGCTTGAAGTGATTCCCCATAATAAAATCATATTATGTGTTATTGTAATACCATGGAAATAGATCAATATGCCCACCACTACTTCCATTCCATATATTATAAAATTACTGTTTCACAATAAAAATTAATAATAGAACCAATCCCAAACACAAGTCCTGCAATTAATTAGAATATAGATTTAGTGTTGTTTCTTACATGGGTTTCAACTGATACACTTGAGGTATTACGTAATATTCTTGTATAATTGAAAAAAAAAAAAAAAAAAAAAAAAAAAAAAGTTACAAAGTTTGAATAAATGTGAAATACTTGCAGATCCGCTTGATAGATGTGTATCTCAGATTGATGGGCTCCCAAAATATGTGAAAGACTTGCAGATTTGATTCCAGAAAAATAGAAATTTGAAATTAGGAAGGTAGAGAGAAAGGAAGGGAATGGTATTGACATGAAGAAGACGAATACCAATCTGAAAAAGATGTAGAAGTAGAACAAGAAATCTGAAATTATGAGAGGAGAGAGAGAAAGGGAATGGGTCTACGGCAAAAGAGAAAAAATATTGTAGGTAAAAATAAAAAAAATGTATAGTTGCACGGTTAGAACTAGAGCACTGGTTCATTAAAGTGGCAATAAAAACTATTCTCTCCCTGTTTTCACAAGCGTGAAAAAAATACGACACTTTGAAAACAAAAACTATTTTATGCTTTTCCATGTTTTCAGCTTACCAAACAAGTTTTTTGCTTTTGGAAACAGAAAATGGTTGTTGAAAACAGAATACTGAGGAAAAAAAAACAGTTACCAAACATACCCTAAGCCTAGGTGTTCTACCGTTCTTCTGATTTGATCATAAAGGCATAGATACTTTACCGACAGAAATTCGAAGTCCATGACATCAATCGTAACCATGTTTTCAACCTGAAAAATCTAATGTTATGGAAGGAGTAGCTTGATTGAAACAGCTAAAAGGTTTTATCGAATATATGTTTGGTAAAAACGTCAATATTTCCGCATGCAAAATTAACTTACAAATAATAAAAATATAGTGTGCGTTTGGATACTGCTCATTTTGCTAAAAACTGAAAACTAAAAACAATAATAAAAAATAATAAAAAAGTTACTGTTTGAGCTTTAGTTACTATTCATATGCATGATTGTGCTATTCATGTCCCATGAACAAGACAACAGGTGATGGACTTAAAAAAAAAAGCCAAAAACATGCCTGCATGAAAACGCAAACGCAATCCAAATGAAGCTATAGTATTTTAAGTGGTAATAACAACATAAAGGGAACTAGGTTTTAAGGGGAAAATGAGCTTTTGCCCATTTCATACAAAAAATTTAGCATTTTGTCCCATTTCCCAAACTAATTAGGAAAATGTCAAAATCGAGTTTCAATGTAAAACTCAATTATCTCAAAATCGAGTTTCAATATAAAACTCGATTTGTAGAAAATCGAGTATGGGGTGATCAAACTTTTAAAAAAAAAATTGCATGGAACTTGAGTTCCATGCAAAACTGCCGCTATAGCGCTCCTTGAATGAAGCTATATGATCAAACTTTTTAATAAAAAAAAAATTAAAAAAAAAAAAAACTTCTTGCATGGAACTCAAGTTCAAGGAGCTCGAGTTCCATGCAAAAACGCCGTTATAGGGGTTTAAAACACCGCTATATGGCTCCCTGAACACAACTATAGGTATGAGACGATCAAGCTTAAAAAAGCCTTGCATAGATAAACTTGAGTTCCATTAAAAATGCCCACTATAGGGCTCACTAAAAGCTACAGGTATAGAGCGATCAAACTTAAATGTGTATGTGTGTATATATATATATATATTGCATGAATGAAATAAAACGCCACTATAGCAGCGTTTTAAAGCCCTATAGCGGCATTTTTAAGTTTGATCCATGCAATTTTTTTTTTTTTTTAAAGTTTGATCCCCATATTCGATTTTCTACAAATCGAGTTTTACATTGAAACTCGATTTTGAGAAAATCGAGTTTCAAAATAGGGGCATTTCCTTAATTAGTTTGGAAAAGGGGGAAAAATGTTAAATTTTTTGTGTGATATGGGCAAATATTTTTTGTGTGAAATGGGCATTTGCCCATTTTGGCCCCAGTTTTAACTTTCAACCCTAACTATGTCCAAGACATCCTTTGAAAAGTCATTTATCGGAAAGCTTTTAAACTAGCAGTCAGACATCGGCGCCAAGATTAGTGCCTGAATAAGTAAATGTAAACTCAAATACATAGCCACAATAATTTGATTCTTCTTTAAAATCTCTGTTTCAAATTTCCTAAAATTTGGAAACTTTTGTTGCCTAAAATCTCAAAACTCTATTATACTGAACAATAAGATATAGTCATTAACTAATTAAACAGACCCAAAATAAAAACAATTATGAAAATTATTAGAAAATATAATTGCAACCCATCAAAAAAATTTGTAAATTTTAAAATAATACTACTAGTATGATACCAATGCATCTGCTTGCTGGTCCCTAGTTCCATGCTCAATCACTTCCGCTAAATTCTCCACCATCAGCAACCCAACATTTTGTAACCAAAAATATAATAAACAAATGAGAGATGCTACGTCCACAATATTTTTACAATATTTTCACAATAAATCACAAGTGGTTAGTTGTTATTGGTTCAAATTTAAACCTAACACTAAGATTACTTTTTTGTCCCAACAATAACAACCAGTAACAACCTGCCACTTAGGATTTGTTGTGAAAATGTTGTGGACATATCATTTCTCTAAATAAATAAATATATAGATATACATGTGTATGTAAGTAAAGGTTAAGGTTTTGAATGGGGTTACATGTAAGAGGTGGAAGTGAGAAGTGAGAAGCGAGTGATTGGTGCTGATTATGCTGTTGTTGTTGTTGTTGTTGAAGGATACCATTATATACATTTATTTTTTCTTTTCTTTTTTTCTTTTTCTTTTTTTGCATAAAAAGAATTCATTACTGAAAGAAACAGAGACTTTGTAAAACACATAAACAAAAAGGGTGAGCCACTCAGGCTCTACAAAGACACTAAACACTAGACCAACAGACAACAAATTAAAGCATAAACAGACCCAACAGATATACGTACACTCATACAGACACTAGACCAGGACCATTGCAAACCAGCTAACAAAACACAGGGACAAAATAAGGCTTAATCACTTTAATCAGAACATGAAGCACAGGGAGCTCCCACACTTAGATATGTGAAAACTAATCTTCACCCTAAAATGATATTTATCAATTCCATAAGCAAATAGAGAGTACGAAGAAACCCCTTTTTTTTTTCACTGCTGATGTTCCTAGAAAGATTTAGGCTGATTTCTTCTGGAATATATCCTGAAGAACATAGCCAAATAAGGTTACCCTCTCATAAGAAAATTACAAAACATAATTTTTTTTTCATTAGTAAACTGCTTTTTAAAACTAGTGTGAAGGTGCTCTTTGTTTTTTTCCAAACTAGAGAGAATGAGTTGTTCATCCCAACAAAGGCCTGCATAGTTCACCTTAAGGTATCATGAAAGATTCCCTGAGTGCTATAATATTTTTCTTAAAACTAAAATTTAATGTCAACTCTTGCAAGCATGATGCATATAATAAATATAAGCAAATAGAAGCAATTTGGCAAGAAGATTCGAAGGCATCAAAGAGTCTTTTTAAAGCCAGATTAATGCATGGCTTGACTTCATTTCATGGAGAAGTCATATATGTCAACCCTAGCTTTATTTTAGAACTTGGTAGCTGTACAGAATGCAATGACAGGAAGTAGACCTAAAATGAAGAAGCCAAACAAATTATCAAAAGCCACTTCAATTGAATCAGACTTTATCACACACACATGAGATCAAAGAGAGGAGAAAAACAATAAATATTATCTCAAGACAAGTTTTATCAGAGCAAGATATATCTGAATTTGAAATCAGAAACAAGTGTGTCTAATAAATATCCTAAAGAAACATCAATTATACAACTGTTCTTGTGATTTAATCACAAAGGCATAGATACTCATTGACAGAAATTCTAAATCCTTGACACCAATTGTAACCATATTTTCTACCTAAACAATCTTGCAAAATCCTGAGGATATGATGTTATGGAAGAAGTAGCTTGATTAAAACAGCTGAAAGGTTTTATGAAACATTTTTGGTAAAAAAAAGTCAATATTTCAGCATGTAGAATTAACTTACCAATAATAAAAAAATTATAGTACCCTAAGTTGTGATAACAACATAAGGGGCTGCTCAAACAGAGCTAAATAAACCAGGCTTTAACCCAAACAATGACCAAGACATCCCTTGAAAAGTCTTTTATCTAAAAGCTTTTAAACTAGCAGTCAGACATTCAAGCAACGAATAGTGTCTAAATAATTAAATGTTGTCTCAAAATACATTTTCACAGTAATTTGATTCTTTATAATAAAGATCTACTCCAAATTTCCAATAATTTGGAAATTTTAGCTGTAAACTCAAAACTCTGTTATTCTAAATATAAAGGAAAAAAAAAAAAAAAAAGTTTAACTGAAAAATCTATTCCGAAAAATTCTACGAAAGCAGACCAGCAAATAAATAAGAAGGAATTTCTTCACAAACTTCAGCACGAAATTGGGGTTTGAAAAATCAAACTTCAAGATGCATCCTGCAATACACAAGCAGACTAGACAATCAAATTCACAGACACAAACTAAGGAAAAGAAAAAGCTCGAAAAGGTGAGCCTTTACAATCTAGGCCTAAATGCATTCTGCATCAGAGAAGGTAATAGTAGTACACTTATTCAGATCGAAGATCATATTGTCAATTATCTTTTGTGACTGACATCTTCTAGCTCAACCAAACAACCTCTGTTAGAGGCTGTACCACATACCTTTATTCTCAAAACACAATGAAACTCCTCCCCCAAATGGTTTTCTTTTTTCATTTATGTTTCAACTTTTTTTCCCCACAAGAAGAAACTCTAAAATGAAAAAGACAAAGTAGGTAATTTTGATGGCAGAATAAAAAGGATTACTAAAACTAAAGTGAAAATTGATACTATTTAGCAGCATTCTTTCCCAAATCAACTAACAGGTCCATTAAACAAAATATAACGTATGTCTTACCACATATCAGAAGGGTGATATGGTCATGGACTTCATGGTTCAGACTTGACAAGCTCTACAACAGAACTTCTGTTCTTTGCAAACAATACCCCCACAACTTCCCCGAATTATACAAACTCTCAACAATCAATAAAATACAAGTTACAATAGAACTCCATGACTATCTTTGATTACGCAAAATCTTTTAGGACAGTGTGCCATCCTTCAATTCATCATAATTACTAATAAACTGACTAAATTTTATTCTATACCATCATCCTACCACAACTCTCCTTTCCCTAGGTTTGGGATTGGCTGTGAACAAAATATGACACTAAGCACAGATGCAGGTGTACTTAGTGCCATCCCTAAATGTATTACAAAAGCTTAATAACCCCACATTTTAGATTATGAATATGGTTCAGAATTTTATAAACGAATTGTAAATGAACAACTCAACATAGTTCATTCATTCTATGATCCCAATTAGTTCTAACTTCTAAATAACAAATTCGTAAACTCTAAATGCTCATAACACCTAAAACTGAAAACTTTTAAACACCATGACTAATTAGTAAATAGCATAAATTCACATAAATAACACGTAAAATTTTATATATCTCTGAATTTTTTTAAAAAAAATTAGGAGTTCGGAATTAGTATTACCATGGCCTTGGTGCTAAGTGAAGCCGCTATCGAATTCAACAGAGGTTGGCACTTCTCAAAGTGTTTGTTCAAATCACTCACCTTTCATTAAACAATGACATACAGTCTAATTGTAACCCATAAAAAAAAAAAAAAAAAATTGTACATTTTAAAATAATACTAATAGTATGATGCCAATGCATCTGATTGCTGGTCCCTAGTTCCATGCTCAATCACTTCCTCTAAATATATAGATATACATGTTTATGTAAGTAAAGGTTAAGGTTTTGAATGGGGTTATATGTAAATATGTAATGTAAGAGGTGGAAGTGAGAAGCGAGTGATTGGTGCTGATTATGTTGTTGAAGGATACGTTGCTGTTGTTGTGGACTGAGGTAGGTGGTCTTGATTGGAGGGTGTAGAGGTGTTACTGTGTGTCGGGATGGATGGGATCATAACCCAGTTTCCTTCTCCTTCTCCTGAGTATAATGCTCTCTCTCTCTCTCTCTCTCTCTCTCTCTCTCTGTATCACTCGGCAGCGTAGAATAAGCGGAGTTCGAGTGGTTCTGCTAATATGCGCGGGTGGAAGACACGAGATATAGAGAGAAGAAGCAGTAGCTCTACACCAGTCAACGGCCCAGCTTCTTTGGGTTGGGATTTTAGTTTTGTTTTTCACTTTTTCTAGATTCCTTTATCTCTATTTTTGCAACAATTTCACGTTAGTATTGGTAATTGATAATTATAGATATACAAATATATATATATATATATATATATAAAAGATATTTTTACACTATTTGAGTTAGCAAGTTCGTCTAAAAATAAAGGAAAAAAAAAATTGAGTTAACAAGTTTTTACAGATATTTATCAAAACTCATATTAATATTATTTTTTCACCTGTAAGTAATAATTTTTCTCATCAACAAGGGTCGTGTCCAATTTTATGTCAAATTTTTATTTCTCTAGACTCTCATTTCACGTCATTGCAATGAAATTATATTCATTCAACAAGAACAATTTGTTTTTTGTGAATACATATACTAAGATTTAGGAGGGCAAATGAGAGGAAGGGTTCAGTACTGATTCAATCCCATTTTCCATTCTTCACAGAATATCTGGGAATTTAGACAAGATGAAAAGACCAAATCCAATTACAAACCACCACCCCCCCCCCCCAACCAAAAAAAAAAAAAAACTCAACAAGGCGACAGTTTGGCCAGCTTTAACAAACAAATAAATCACAACAAGAGAATGAACATATATAATATTTGGTCTTGGAAAATAGTTAATCGTAGAAAGGGACTCTAATGGAAATCATGGATGACATCAACAAGAGTCACTTTCAAAAATTACAAATTGGAAGCTATTATCAATAGTCAGGTTGATTGCTAACAGTGAAACCTGAGTTTCACCCCTCAAGGAATTTAAGGGGGCAAGAAACTAGAATGAGCAAATAATAAATTTTCAAGATCATTTCTATAATAAAATAAATATTAGGTACTCCCGAATATAATAATATAATATTCTTGTCTTTTACATTTATGATGAATCTCACTAATTAAATTCATAATAAAGTTTATCATGAATATGAGAGGAGAAAGTACCATATCACATACTTTGAAAAGTATTTAAGAATTTTCCCTATAAAACGGTTGTCATAACAACCTTATTCAGTTATATAGCAACAAAACAACATTATTATTTACCATCATCATCTTTAACGGGAAGGAAAAAAAAACTGTAGGAAAATATTCTATTTATTCTGATCAAAGCATAAAATTTAAAATAAAAAAATGGAAAGAAAATAAGTTATTGATTTCTATACCCCGCATGTGTGTGCTTTTGTATGCTCGTACGTGTGTATGTATGCTATAATACTCGAACTACCAAGCAACCCTACCAAAATTGTATTGATTTTTGTTCAAGAGGGTATAGGTGCTTCATTTTTAGCAAAAAACGAGAAGAGGGGTTTGAGAGAGTTGCTTCTTGTGTTCAATGGAAGGGAAAGAAAAAGGGCTCGGTTTTTTACACGGTAGGAAAAAGAATGTGTTTTAACATTGTTCAGATTCATGTGATTGAATTTCATAAGGGAACCTAAGGTACATGACATCAGGTATTGTATCAATTGTTTGCCTAATTATAATTCTCTTTCAACACACTAAAATTAAGCTATGTTCCCTTATATTAAAAAACAGAGTATGGGCCAAAATGTAACAAATTAAATAACAATTTGACACGTGTATGATCGTTATAAGTGATACGACGCCATCTTCTGCAAACTTGGGTATTTTGACGCATATAACAACTTTCAATCATCAATGCATATAAAACACCCCAGATTCTTCTAAAAAAAATAATAGCAATATACAGAAAATTATTGTATACTTTCGGAGTATCATAAATGTGTACTCTCTCCTCTTACATGAATGATGGGTTTCACTAATTAAATTCATGGTGTGACTCACTATTCATGTGACAGAAGAGACTACGCATTTATGGTACTCCGGGAGTACTTAATAATTTTCCAAAATAAACACATCAAATCAATGAACAAAGTTCAACTACAAAATTGGTTGTAACCTTAAACTATAATTTTACTTTATATCATTTTATTGGAGGTGAATTTTGACAAATTCACCATTAGATTACATCATCTTCTTATATCCTTCATACTTGCAGAATTTCAAGAAAATTAAAAATCTATAGCTATGTCATCGATAAATTTTTTAAATTGCAAATTTTTGTAATTTAAAATTGTGCATAAAATATAAGCTTATAGATCTTATAGTAAATAATATCTAATTGACACAAAATTTGACATATGTATTAGACCGTAAAGAACATGCAATTCAATGGGTAGATTTTCTAAATATATAGTAATTTTTATTTTATTGATTGAGTTTATAGCCTTAAGTTACATCTAATTTTGTAACTAAACTTTATTATTTTGATTAATCCCTACAGTGTCAACATTTCTTCTAATGATGGCTTTTTGCATCACTTAAGGCTATGTGGAGGCAGGACTGTGAAAAGCTATCACCTTTTGGAAAAATCAATTTTATATAAACTATATGGTAACACTTTTGTTATATTTCATCTTTATTTTATTTTTATAAATCTCAGATATGATCTTACGACTTTACAAAGACATTTGTTTTTGGTAGAAAATTATCTCATGCTCCTAGGTAATCTCTACCTACCTACTTGTGTCGGTTTCAGGTACATGCACCCTTTTGTTGAAGGTTATTTGAGTTTTTGCTAGAAGTATGGCACAGGTTACTTTACCGTTGTAGTGCTTGGTTCTCAAATATTGGCTCAAAGCATTTTCTCTACCCTTCTTACCCCGAAAAGGCAAGGGCACCTTGCATCCTTGAATTGATAATCATCTTTCAACTAACCTAGCCTCTTTTATCTCACGAGACCAATAATGGGCAGTATAGGAATATTCACTTGTTGTCCATTGACTACACATTTTGTTGTCAAACCTTAGATCTCTTGTTCTAAGGTTTTGACCAAAAAAAATTTACCAGTTAAGCTAATAATTAATATTAACTCTCGTCAACATGATTATAATCACTACTAGCTGAACCAATTTTGTTACAGCTAAACCTCTTTTGTATTGTTTCATTATCAAAAAGTTTTATGAAGATGTTAACATCTTAATAACATTAACTCTGATCACCACCTTTATTAAAGTTTAAATTTTTTTTCCAAGATGACGACACTACTTGTAGCTCATAGGTCCGTTTAATGACTAACGAGTCTTTAAGTGACTACCCAAAAAAAAAAGTTGGTTTTTGCCTCCAACACCCACCACCAAAAATCTAAATCTCTTTTCATGCACAAAAAATATATTTATATGCGCACATGCATTTGTTATGAATTTTTATTACTCATAAATTTCACTTGATTAAAGCATATAAAGACCAATCTTTTACCCATATAAAATTTCACATAAAATATTGGAGGAAATTAAAATTAAATAACATAAAAGTTTATTATAGTGAAGAGATTTGGAGATATTTGTGACTAAACATAATTATTGAATAATTATTGGATAAGAAGAAAAATATAAAAACCGTGGGAATATTCTTGATAAAAAGAAAGAAGGAGGAGACAAGGTGCGAAATTATCATATTGATTTGTAAATTGTAATTCCAAGCAAATTGAAAGTATCACCTATATGTATTCATAAATGTCTTTGTGCATTACTGATAGAAGCTTATGGGGACTAGCTAGTTGGTTTAGTTGGATGTATAGCACAGTGTCTAAGAGAGTTAGGTACTAAATTGAAGTTAGTTGCTGACCTGGAGTTCAGTATATACTAAATTGAAGTGTTGAGCTAGAAGGAATAGATGATCAGTAGTTAGTTATTTAGTAGTTAGTTGTATTACTAATAACAAAATGTGATTGGAAGAATGTATATAAGGAACTATGATTGTATTGTATAATCATTTTTGAAATGTAATGACACATTTTATTCTTCTCTCTAAGTTCTTCTTCTTATTCTCTTAATCTTTGGAGGTCCAGTTTCTCTCAAAGAAACTACCAAATTGTTCTTATTTTAATAAAAACTAGCAGGTTCTTATAGATTACTTTTTAAAAAAATAAATCTCAAATCCAAAGTAAGTCATAACTTTTATATATATAATACCACAAGATTATTGTTAGGAAAATTTTATTAGTGTAATTCTTATTAGCACTCAAAATACTAACAAGCTAAACAACCAATTGAGTATCCTATGGTCATTTTTTCCATCGAGTTTCTCCTATTCTTTTGACAATCATAAGTCAATAACATTCATAGAAATTAAATATAAGTATATAACAAAACTAGCTAGGCATCTTCAAAAAAAAAAAAAAAAAAACAAAACAAAACTAGCTAGGTGACATTTACAAGAAATAATTTTCATAAAAATTAAATATAAAAAATCACTATTAGAAAGCATTAAATAAATATAATTTAAATTCAATCAGATTAGACTACTATAGTAAAAAAATAAAAAATAAAAATCACTTTTTTACCTCTCAACAAAATAGAAATTCATATAGAAGGGTGAGGAGCTAATAAAAATGTGACTATGTGAGAGCATCATAAGGAAGAATTAATAAAGAGAAATTGAAGAGAGAGCATCAGTGATTAGAAGAGTCTATTATCATTTGTAGATTTCAAGAAGTGGCAAAACTTAAATATAGTACATTTTTTAAGTATAGTGCATTAGATTTCCTAATTAAATTGAACACCTGTTTATCATGACCAATTAAACACACAGTTTTATCATTATCAATAATGATTAAATTAATACAAATGAGTTTAATTGGGGAATTTAGTATACAATATGTAAGTTTAATCCTTTTAGAAAAATTACATGAATCTTCTAAATGAAGTTAAAACCAAAAGTCTAAAAGTTATGGCGAAAATTTAGTAACAAGTATATGAGATATGGCTGAAGTGTTGAGAGGAGGAATGGAAAAAGACAAATGGTGAAAAGCCAAATTTGGCTATTGGGGGGGGAGGGAAGCTTTGTTCTTGTGGGGACCATCGTTAGAGGGTTTTAAGAAAATTTGGCCCCCATGTTGGGTGTATGCGTGTAAGTGAAGTCCTACATTAAATAATGATGAGAATAATGAGTGATTAATAGTTAATACTTGTTTTTAGAAAGATTAATAGTTAATACTTTTTTATATTTAAAATAGAAATTTGACTCTAGCCTAATCTAAATATATGTGTACGTGAAGCTTCCTTCTAGATATTTGAACCCCGACTTTTGCCGCTCACACCCCACAAGCACTTATAGTTAATACTTAATATAACATAGTTGAGCTCATTAAGCTTAGGCCTTTTGAGTTAAATGTGTCTATATATATATATATATATATATATATATATTATAATAAATGTGTCTCTACCCATGGAGTCTCCCAATATGCATCTTAGGAAAAGAAGTGAGGTGGAGAATTTTATGCTAGGTTATTTACCTAGTATAACCGTGTGGAAGAAATAAAATAAAAGGAAAAAAATCAAATTAAATAAGATAAAAAAAATGTTGGGTTTAGTTGTAGTAGTATATTTTGTATGATTTTATCAACAACAAAAAAAAGTATGTTGTGTACGATATGAATAAAAAAAAACCAAAAAAATATAATTGGTTCAATAATTATCAAAGGAAAGGATTAATCTAGTAAAACATTATTTTGTATAGATCTAAAAAATAGATATTATTAAATACCTATACTATACCCATATCTTAACATTTATTAAACAAATGGCATTATAGGAATGTTATAAAAATGGTAATTCCACCAACATATTCAGAGATTTGGGCTAATACTAACCAGCTCTAAAACTTTTCAAAACTAGTCAATTTGGTCCCAAAAACCAATTTAGTCCCTAAACAATGAGTTATTTTTTCATAAATGTTTTAGGGACTAAATTGGCTTTAAATAAAAAATTGATTAGTTTTGAAAAGTTTTGAACTTAATTGGCATTAGCCAAATCTATGGGTATTAAATGGAATTTACTATAAAAATGATTTCTTTTAATTCTAAAGCTTTAAGGCAGAAATACCTTTTTTGTCCCTACATATTGACCCTATTCCCATTTTTGTCTCTACTTTTTTTTATTTTACCGCATTTAGTCCTTAAATTGAAAAAACGCGTTCCGATTTTTGGTACCTACCATCATTTCTCTAATGGAAATATCCTACATGGCACACAGAATGCACTGTTGGCACATAGAACGCTTACATAGCCATTAAAAAAATAATAATAAATTTTAATTAACATTAAAAAAGTCCATGTTAGCATTTAAATAAATAAATAGCACATCAAAAAAATAAATTAAAACAAAATTCTCAATTTTTAATTTTTTTTTTAAAATAAAATAACATAATTAAATTAATTGTTTTATTCCTTTCATTAATTTTTTTTGGAAGAACATCATCATGTTCTTTGTGTTCTTCCCCAAAATATGACTCATATTCTTACCAAATTAATCCTTATTTCTTGTCTTTTCTTTTTCTTGTCTTTTCTTTTCTTTTCATGTATTTTCTTGGCAACCAAACGCAAAAAATTCTCATTCACAAACCGGTTCCCCTACCTTCCTTATCAAATTGGCTCCCCTACCTTCTAAAACATTCTCAAACCCCTCTCTCTCTCTCTCTCTCTCTCTCTCTCAGAGTCATAAACCCAAGTGGCTAAAGATCATGGGCAAGGTTTTTCTCTTTCAACCCAGCTCGATCCTGTCCGTTATCTAGTTAATAGTCCAATATGCCCAAGCCATTGTGCACATGGGCCAAGTAAAAATAGATCAGGCCTGCCCAACTCAGCCCAGCCCATTAATGACCTACTGTCACTTAAGTCTATGTGAAGGCAAGACTAGAAAAGGCTATCACCTTAAAAATTTTCTTTTCGATCTTATATAAACTATATGGTAATACTTTTGTTTTTGGTTTTTTCATTTTTATTTTATTTCTATAAACCTCATATCTGGTCTTAGGACTTTATGAAGACATGTTTTTGGGTAGAAAGTTGTCTCACACTCCTAGGTATTCTCTATTTACCCATTTTTGTCAGTTTCTAGTACACGTACCATTTTGTTAATGGTTGTTCAAGCTTTTCCTGGAAATGTGGCATCAATTACTTTAGCATTTTAGTGCTTTGGTACTTGAACATTGGCTCAAGGCATTTTCTTTACCATTTTTATCTTGAAAAGGCAAGGGCACCTTGCATCCTTGAATTGATAAGTGTTAACCATCTTTTGGCTAACCTAGCCTCCTCTATCCCACAAGACCAATAAGGGGCAGTACAAGAATATTCATTTGTTATCCATTGACTACGCATTTTTGTTGTCGAACCTTAGATTTCTTATTCTAAGGTTTGATGACAAAAAACTTTACTAATTGAGCTAAAAACATTAAACACGATTGTAATCACTGTTAGTTGAACCAATTCTATTACAACTAAACCTCTTTTGTTTTGTTTCATTATCAAAAGGTTTTATGTCAATATTTCCATCTTAACAACATTACCTCTCGCCACCAATATTAAAGTTTAGTTTTTTTTTTTTTTTCAAGATGACTACACTACTTGTAGCCCATAGGTTTAACGACTAAGGAGTCTAATTAAGTGACTACCCAAAAGAAATTTGGTTTTTCTCTTCAACCACACCCCAAACCACCACCAAAAAATCCAAATCTCCTCTTCACCCACAAAAAGTATATCTACATGTACATACATTTGTTATGAATTTCATCACTCATAAATTTTATGGGTGATTAAAGCATATAAGGACCAATCTTTTATCCATATAAAATTTCACATAAAATATTGGTAGGAAATTAAAATTCAAAAAGATAAGAGTTTATTATAGTTTTTAGTAACGACCTTCCATAAATGAAGAGATTTTTTACTTAAGATAATTATTGGATAAGAAGAAAAATCATACTAAAATTTGGGGGAATATCCTTGGTAAAAAGTAAAAATAAAGAAGGTGAAGCCAAGGTAAAACTATCATATAGATTCGTAAATTATAATTCACAATATCCCATTGCTTAAAGCATCGCTCTACTACTACAAGAGTTAGGGCATTTTGTAGTGGTACTTTGGGTTTTTGAGGTTGGTAAGAGAGTGTAATTAAAGTGCATGTGTATTTAGCAATTACTTTGTTTCTAAAAATAAAAAAATAAATTGTAATTCCCAGTAAACCCAAAGTATGTGGGTTCTAGTTAGCTCAACTGGTAAAATTTCTAATGATTGAATAAGAGATTTGGGGTTCAATTCCCGCCTACACCAAAAACTGATTGGTGTCTTGATCTGATAATAAAAAGCATTATTAACAGCGGACGCCATAAGTTGAAACTCTCTAAAAAAAAAAAAAAGTAAACCCAAAGTATAAATAAATGTCTTTGTGCATTAATTTCTTTTAAATTCTTTTTTTATATAAAAATTTTTTCTTAAAGCCAAACTACGTCATAACATATATATAAAATACCTCAAGATTATTATTAGGAAAATTTTATTACTTTAATTCTTTTTATTACTCAAAATATTTTCCCTTGAGTTTCTCCTATTCTTTTCAACAATCTTAAGTTTATAACATTTATAGAAATTAAATATAATTATATAAAAATAAAAATAAAAACAACTAGGCGACATTCACAAGAAAATTTTTTCATAGAAATTAAATATAACAATATCCACTATAAGCAACTATTAAAAAATAGAATTTAACTTCAGTCATATTAAATTACTATAGGAAAAAAATAAATCCAAAATGACTTTTGTACCTCTCAACAAAATGGAAATTGAACTATAGGAGAAAATCAAAAGATAAATAAATAAATAAATAAATAAACTGAAATAGCAATAAAAAAGAAGAAGAAGAGTTTTGTTCTTCTCAAGATTTGCTTAAGGAAGAGTGAGGAGCTAATGAAAATGTGACTATGTGAGAGCATCCTAAGGAAGAATTAATAAAGAAAATGAGAGAGAGAGAGAGCATAGGTGATGAGAAGAGTCTATTATCATTTGTAGAGTAGTTTTGAGAAAGAGAAAAACTTTAGTATGGTTCCTGTATAAGTGTAGTACATTAGGTTTTCTAATTAACCTAAAACACTTGTTTATCATTGCCAATAAAACACACAGTATTATCATTATCAAGAATTTAACAAGGGAATTTAATATACTATACGTAAGTTTAAATGAAGTCAAAACTAAATTAACTTAATTGGCACCTCCTTATGTATAAAATGCTTGGCATTTAGGGAGAAAGAGTTCGAATTGCGAAATTAGTAGTATATTGTAACTATCTCAAAAAAAAAAAAAAAAAGGTTTAAAACTAAAAGAGTAAAAGTTATGGTGAAAATTTAGATTACTAAAAAAGAAATGAAATATGGTTGAAGTGACACATACAAACTCTTCTATTTCTTCCTTCTAAAGCTCTCTCTTCTAGCCTCTTACCAAATTTCTTTCTTCTAAAACTCTTTCTTTTCTAGCCGTTGGTTCCAACCTTACATCCTCATTAGTTAGAGTCTATTTGGATTGAGGGAGGGGGACTGCAAAAGAGTAGAGTAGAATTTGATGAAAATAGGCTAATTTTTAGCTAATTCTACCCCACTCTACTCTACTCTACTCCCCCTCCCTCCCTCCCCCTCAATCCAAATAGACCCATCAAGGTTTTGCAACATAGTCTCCAAAGTGTTGTAGCTCATGCATAGGCTCTTGGTCTTGGGGTCATTTTGATTTTGCCCTTTGAATTTCTAAATTTTAGATTTGGATAGCTAAGTTAATTTTGTTGGGTCTCAAATAATGTTATCACAAATATTAGTAATCCAAAATAAAAATCACACACAATAACACAAAATTTACATGGAAAATTCTTTCTCTTTGAAGGGAAAAACCATGGGACAAACTCTAAATAATTTCACTATTACCAAATCAATTACAATAATTTTTGTATATGTCTCATAGCTAAAGAAAAAATCTCTCTTGTTTTCTTTGCTCTCACACACACTAATTATCTTTCTCCAAGACTGTTATACTTTGCTCTCTCCTTTTTATTTTCTTCTCCACACACAACTCTCTTTCTTGCCTGTCTTTTTTTCTCTATGCAGCTCCCTCTTGGTTGCTCTCTCTTTTTTCTTATACGGCTTCGTCTTTTCTTTCACTATACATCACACAATTATTCAGCACAAACTATATTTATATATAACCTAGCCACACACCACAATCCCAATACAAGTCAAATAAAGGAGTTTTTCAACCATTAGCTACAGAGTCTTATTTCAAATAGGATTAGTTCTTTTGCTTTCTTAGGAGTTCATCGACTCCTAATTCTACTTGAAGTAGAATTCTTGATACAAGCCCATTGAATGAGCTATCACGTGGGCTAGACCCATAACAATCTCCCCCTTCAGCCCATTGAGGAAGGAGATCTTCAATCTAACTCTTTAGTTCGGATCCATGTCGGTCAAGCCAACTTCAAGCTTGACCTTCTTCATTATCTTCATTAGCATTGAGAAAACCTCATCAGCATCAATCCCTTTCATTCTCAAAGAATTAATCTTATCTTGGATATCCTTAATCCAATCTCTTGGCTCCCCCTCATCAGAAGTCCAATTATTCTGGAATCTAACAATTCAATGTTCTCCGGCAATCTTCTTCCCATGAAGTTCAACAATCTCTAATGGAGGATATTGCTCCCCATGCTCAAGTCCTCTAGGATCCTTCACTTCATCATCATCTCATATAACCTTAGCATCTTCATATTTTTCGTCACCTACCACTTTCTCTTCTAAAGCACTATTAGGCAATGAGAATTTCACCCTCTTGGTTTCAACACCATTAATCCCAACACTCATCTTTAGAGTCTTCTCAAAATCTTTAATCTCATTGAACTTCTTCTTATAGATCTTCACATAAGTCCTATAAATATCGTAACATACATGTCCTCTTGCAACAACCAATGGCCCTTTAGTATGTTTCTATCTTCCATTACCAAGGTAGTTACAATAACCAGCTCAATCCATAGTCAATGTAGAAAATACATTCATCCTTAAATCTAGAACATATCACACATCCTTCAACATCATGGTGCTACCAACATTGGTTTCAATGCATGCATCACCAATTCCCACAATTTTTGAATAACTAGAATTACTATCTTCACTATACCAAAGTCTCTTGCTTTGTACGTGGTAAACAACCCCTTTGTAGGGATAATATTTTGGGGGTTGCATAATCAACAACCCACTCAACATCATTATTAGTAACATGCTCACACTTTTGCTCTTCAAGAGATAGCACCACAACATCTTCAACAATCACAGCAACTCTAGTATTTTTCTCACTATCATTCTTTTTATATTTCATTTTATTTTGTTCCTTATTCCAATGCCAACAATCTCTTCTTAAGTGACCATTTTTCCCCCAATGAAAGCATTCTCTAGTTTTCTTAAACTAAGATCTATCTCTTGATTGTGACCTATAATTGAATTTTCGATAATTCAGTCCTTTGCTTCTACTTCTGCTTTTGTTCTCGATGACAAAATCTTGATCTTGTGCATTGTCTATATTCGCATCTCTCCTGAGAAACTCTTCACTTAAAATCAAATCTTGAATATCATCATATTTGAGTTTGTTTTTCCCTATAGAATTACTCACTGTCATTCTCATGGCTTTCCAACTGTTTGGTAAAGAAGCCAACAGAATAAATGCACAAACGTCATCATCAAATTCAATTCCACCATGGATAATTGATTTGTGATTGTATTGAACTCATTCAGATGATGTGCTATAGGAGTGCCTTCTTAACTTTTTCATCAAATACACCTTGTTGTTAACCGACGGCTTTTCATACCTGCTAGACAAAGCCTTCATTAAATCCATTGTGGTCTTTTCTTTCACAACATTGTGCGCAACTAATCTTGACAGAGTTAATCGAATAACTCTTAATACCTGTTTATCAAAAAGGTTCCAGTCTTCATCCTTCATAATTTCAAGTTTTGTCCCCGAAAGAGACAGATGCAATTTCTTCCTATAAAGATAATCTTTAATCTGCATCCTCCAATACCCAAAGTCTGTTTTATCAAATTTCTCAATTCTCGAACCCTTGCCTTCTTCTCCGGCCATCACTTCCACTCTAACCTAGCTCTGATACCACTTGTTAGGTCTCAAATAATATTATCACAAATATTAGCAATCCAAAATAACAATCATACACAAGAACACTAAATTTACGTGGAAAACCCTTTTTCTTTGAAAAGAAAAACCACGGGACAAACTTTGAATAATTTCACTATTACCAAATCAATTACAATAATTTTTGTATATATTTCACGGCTAAAGAAAAAAATCTATCTTGTTTTCTTTGCTCTCACACACACTAATTATCTTTCTTGAAGGTGGCAACATTTTGCTTTCTCCTTTTTATTTTCTTCTCCACGCACAGCTCTCTTTCTTAGCTATCTTCTTTCTCTAAGCGGCTCCCTCTGCTCACTCTTTTCTCTTGTGCGATTTCCTCTTTCTTTTCTTTCACTATACGGCACACCCTTATTCAACACAAACTATATTTATATATAACCTAGTTGCACACCACAATCCCAATACAAGTCAAATAAAAGAGTCTTTCAACTATTAGCCATGGATTCTTATTTCAAATAAGATTAGTTCTTTTGCTTTCCTAGGAGTTCACTGACTCCTAATTCTATTTAAAGTGAAATTCTTGATACAAGCCCATTAAATGGGCTATCACATGGGCTGGACCCACAACAAATTTTGTGCTGTACTAGTTAATAAAACTACTATTAAATACCTATATCTTAAATACTTATATCTCTATATTTAATTATTTATTAAACAAATGACATAATAGTAATGTTATATAAAAAAATTTATTTTCATTCATTTCCATTCAACTCCCCAACAATGTTAGTTTCTATTCCATTTTTTTCCTTTCAATATCAAAAAAATAAAACGATAACTACATAATTCATTTCCATTCATTTTTAATCTAGTCAATTTATTACCATTTCACTCTTTTATAAACTCTTAAATATAGTGTTAATACTTAATACTTTAACACCAAGCATACTTAACTTTTTTTTTCTACCAAAAAAATAGTAATTTAAAATTTCTTTGAAAAAAATGAAATAACCAAAAACTTTGTATAACTTAGTTTTCTCTAAATTTTTATTTATTTATTATTATTATTATAAATTCATATTCTCCTAGTTTTTTAAAGCCTTTAAAATGTGGCTTCCCTGAATCAATGTCGTCGTTTAGGTTGCTACACCATCAATATTTCAAACCTCGCTCTACCATGAGAAGCTGGAGTGCTTGAAGAATCACACCTGCTCCGTGGTACGAGGAAAACACTGTACAATCTTTAAAATCAGTACAGCTCTCTCTAACAACTTCAAAATTTGTATCAAAGACGATCCAGTTCTTTAGGTTGGTTTGCACTCCCTAAAACTCTTTACATTTTCTTGTATATGGTATTTGGGTTCTGAAATTTGGTGCTAAATTTTGATTCTTGATGAATGAAACTTGATAAATGAATGGAATTATCATCTGGGTTTTGTTCAATTTGCTTTATTTTATGGGAACCAACTAATTTTGTAGTCAAGAAAGAATCTAATAAGAATATAGGAATGTGTTTTATATTTGGGGAAATCAATGTCATGTGGAGGAACAGAAAGTCGATTTTTTTTTTTGTCAATGTTGTCTCTGCTGACTACTTTTTCCAGGCTTGGTTCCATAGATGTGAGCACATAGCAGAGCTATGCATGCCTTCTTGTAGTGTCAGCGAGTCTGAGTGCCTATGCCTATGTTCTATGTGATGTAAATGTTGCTATTTCCCATGAGTTACGCATTTTAAAACATATATCAGATCAAATTTATGTGCTTGTATTCTTCCTCATTTTTGGCCCTTTTGTAGGGTCTCTTATAATTTGTATGCAGTTTGAATAATCAACATCAGTGGCTGGAAACTTAGGTGATGTTTGGTTAGTACAAAGTACTTTTTTCTGCTTCTTCTTAAGCAAGAGTCAGCATTTTTTTTTTTCTTCCAGAATGCTGTATCTTAGATTATTCTGTTTTCTGGAAGAAAAATAGAGAGGGCAGGGCAAGGTGTGTTCCAGTAGTTGCTTTCTTAACAACCTTAGTATTGCCACGATTAGGATGTCATTAATCAGCATATTTTTAAATTCTACCGAGAAGGGGGTTGTTCTTTCTGAACATACCATGTTACGTTTGTGGGTATATTCTATTAAGTATTGAAACACTTTGTTGGCATCAAGGAGCTGCTGAGAATGGTGAAGCAAAAACAATGCTGCTGTTGCAAGCACGCCAAGGTGCTGCAATCCATTGAAACAGTGAACTAGAAAACATGTGAGAATAATGCAGTCGATCCGTCCTTAACAGTCAACACCAAATATATTGATCAGGCCCACATCGCTTTTAAAGACCAAGGTGGAAGGGGAGTGAATCTTGTTGGATAACTTAGAAAACATAGACCTTTTCTGGAAGAGCCAAGTTTTGCAAAGCAATTGGTCCTTTCCTTCTATGCTATTTCTTGGTAGTCTTTGTTGGTGATGATTATCCTATGTCATTAGGTTCTTGAATGCACCACTCCCAGCTGATTGCCATGAGTAGATGTGATTTGCCAGATATGAAGTTATTCTCCAATTGTAGTTATGATGCAGGAATGCCTTGAAAAAACAATAGTCTTCTGAAATATATATATTTTTTATCTCAAGAAAATAAATGCTGTTGAGATGCCATCAGATTTAGCTAGTATAGTTTGTGGTTTTTCAGGATACCCAATTGTGGAGACTTCATAACAGTGTGGGTGGTGGTGTGGGATGGTAGTCAGCAGTCATTTTTGAATATCATATATTTTGACACTGTTGCCAACAAGGCTGAATTTGGTTGCATGGAAAAGTGTGTTGGATTTGATATGGAACTCCAAGATTAAGTTGTTGGTTAAATACCTTAAATCAGTTTGGTATCTACCAAGACGTGCAGAATAATTTCTATAACATAACAAATTCGTGGGAATATGCCATATCGGCTGATTTGGTTACATGTAAAAGGGGAATTGAAGTGTAGCTGGAGGCCAAGCCTATTACAAATTCACTATTTAATAGCTCTATGACCTGTGTGGTTTCCTGCAGAAAACAGAATGTACTAAGGTTTGCAAAGGGAACACGTGTATAAAATAAACAAGAAGAGCAGGAAAAACCCTAGACTTCAACCCTTAGAACCTTCTTAAGCCCTAGGTGAACCTGTAGTTGCTTGGAATAACCACCAAGCTAGTATGATTATCAATTCAAATTTTATTTATCCCATTCAATGTGCCAGCTTTTTCAGGAGCGTTTAAGTAATGGCTTCCAAGGTTACAACAAATAGAAATAAAAATAATGCAATCAATTACAATAAGTTCAAAAATAAATCAAAATAAAATCCAAACCAAATACAATCCACCAGTATTAATTGTGACCATGTTCCCTGCATCAGCTTTGTTGGAGATAATATCTTATACTTTGATTCATCAATTTTAGAAGACAGGTAAATTGACAGGTGGATTGGTGATGCTACTCTAAAAGTTCTCTATCCTGAGCTCTATGTGTGTTCAGCGGTCAAGGATGCCTGTATCTCTGAGGTTTTGTGGATTCCAGAAGAAGGTACTGTTAGAGTGTGGAATTTAACGTTTTATAGAGCTTTTGAAGATTGAGAGTTGGCTGCTTCGTATTCTCTTCTCCGGCTTATCCAATCTTGTATTCCGCAGGGTAGTAGGAGAGATACCCTTTACTGGCGGCTTAAAGGGGATGGTAAGTTTGACACTCGATCTTACTACCTCGCGATCCGGGGTGCTTCAAATTCTTGGCTTCCTTGGAAGGGGGTTTGGAAACCAAAGATCCCTAAGCACGTGGCGTTCTATCTGTGGTCTGCTGCTCATGGTCGGATCCTCACCTTGGAAAACCTTATGCTTAAGGGTCGGACTTTGGTTAATAGGTGTTGTTTGTGTTGCAAGGATGGGGAGTTGGTTAACCACCTTCTTCTGCATTGTCCTGTTACCCATTCCTTATGGTCTTGTATGCTTCAGGCCTTTGGGATTCTTTGGGTTATGCCAGGATCGGTGGCGGATTTGATATCTTGCTGGCATCAGTGGCATGGAAAGTATAAGTCGGATATATGGAACTTGGTTCCAGGGTGCTTAATGTGGATTGTGTGGTTGGAACGAAATCGTCGTTCCTTTGAGGACAAAGAGAAAACTTTGGTTGAGTTAAATCTTTTATGCCAGCGTAGTCTCTTAGAGTGGTCTCGTTGTTAGGGCTTTACTAATTGCTCTTCTCTCTTTGAGTTTTTGTCCTCCCTTAGATTAGTTTCCTAGTAGCTTTTTTCTTGTTGTTCATCATCATGAACTTCTTGTATGTCTTTCTTTCTATCATTTATATAAGCTTTCTGATTACCTATCAAAAAAAAAGAAGACAGGTAAGAGAAAGGTAAAATCAATTTTAATATTCCTATCTTTAATTTGAACCTCTTGTAAACCTTGGACACACCTGTTTTGACGACTTTGACATATTCTAGGATGAAAATCAGGTCTAACATAGATCTTGACATTTGTTGTCTTTTTTCGGTCTAGAATAAGACCTAGGTGCCAGCCCTGTTCCCAACTCAAATTCTAGGGTGATCATGACATCCTAGATTATGTAGTTGATGACCTATTTCTCTTCTTCTTTTCCTTGGGGGAGGAAGTGCTTCTATTACTAGCTATGTAGTCTAAAGTAATTTTTCGATTAAAAAAACTTCCATTAAAAACTTCTTTTCAGACCAAAAAGAAAAATAAAAAGTATCTTGTCTGTTTTGTGGTTCGCCTAACATTTACCCCTAGTTCATTATGGTAGGTACAACCATCAAAATTTAAAGGTGTTGGCAATTGCAGGTAGTACATATGGAAGTAAAACCAACAGTTGCCCTGAGGGCTATACTTGTAGGAGGACTAGCAGCATTTGCAAAAATAGCTGGTGTGATGAAGGCTGCAGGTGGTGCAAAGATAGGTGCAGCGGCTGCTGCCATGACAGCAGCAGCAACCGCAGCTGTGTCAACAAAGAAGGAACAAAAGGATGAGTCTAAGCAGCCTTCGAAATGACCTTTTGTAGTTGTGGTTACCTAGTAATTATGTGGTAGAGCCACGTTCCGTTGAGTGTGTGGAATATAAGTTGGCTATATCTGAAGTTTTTGAATTGTAAACTTGATGTAAGACCATGTATAAACCGTATGAAATAAAAGAGATGACATTGTGGATTTACATTCAACAACTTGGCTATATACGAAAATTTTGAATTGTAAGATTGACTGGAAGCTGATGAACGAACCATTTGAAATAAAATGAATAGACATTGTTTGATTTATATTGAATGAATAGTGCAAATGTTGTTGGAGCATAGACATTGTTTGGTTTACATTGAATGAAGAGTGAAAATGTTGTTCAAGTTTATAACAATTGATCATACTTCATAATGACCTATTAATTTTGTTAGTGTTGTTTGCCAGCCCATGGGGATCATATGGTTTATTTTTATCCTTTATAGTAATATTTTTCTAATTTTATCGAGTTTACTCTCATATTGTAATTATTTAGTAGTGATACAATGCACACTGTATTTAATGTAGCTTTTCATTAAAAGAAAATATTTTATTTATGAAAAAACTAATTTTATTGATTTACCCCTTAGTTGTGTTCTTTTTTTTTTTTTTTTTTTTTTTTTTAAGAAAACTTTATGGTAATATTCAGTTTACTAATTTATTGATGCATTGCACTATCATTAGTTAAATACTTATTTTTAAGTAATGCGTGCTTATGATTGTGTATTCAATACTAATTGCAATGGATATACAATACAAATCTTAAACGTTACATTGTGCAGTCAAGTTATACACAAAAATACAGAGTCTATCTTTTGCTTTGCCTTTGGTTTGAGGGGTATTACAAGAAATGGTACATTCTTCTCTGCTAAAGACAGCCACGCATGGAAGAGATCTTCGAGAGGTCCAGAGGACCAAATTTGAGATCAAAAGCTCCACCTTTTCCACGTTTTCAAGCAAAAGGACCAAAGTAATCTGTATTACATGGTGTACTTGGTTTGTTCCAGACGATGCAAGTTCGATGTACTTGATGTGCATGTGAAGTCTGGCTGATCAACTGAGTCAATCACAAGCTCAGCATTTGGAGATTCTAACTCAAGTAGAACCTGTAAACAAAACCGTCAAAAAATTCATTAAGACTTGGAAAAACACGACATTAGTGTATCATAATCTGAAAGGGGAAGATAATTTGAGTTACCAACACATCTCAGGAGGCAAGGAGCATTTCTTTTTCTAATAACAATAAATGTTATATGCCAGAGAGAGAAATGTAGTATACTTTTCCTATTTTGCTTATGGGACTAAGCATGATACTCTTATACCAACATGGCTAAAAAAGACAAAAGGTTAGGGCCTTCCCTTGCAATACAAAAATCATCCAAATAATACCAGCTTGTGACATGTTTGCAATTCGCCAATTTTATAATCTATAAAGTATACTTTATTATACATAAAGCCAGCACCAGCTATGATGACTAAGCTAGAAAATAATTTAAAGGCTAAATAATTTGACAGGACTTATAAAAATAAAATAAAATAAAATTTGACAGGAAAACTATCACAAAGAGAACATCAATATGTGATAAATAAAGGGTGAAAAAAATAGCTTTGGATATCTCATACCACAACATTTTCCCCGTGCCGAAGAACTGGAGCAGGGACATAAAGGTTGCATTGTGGTCCCTTCAACTGCAAAAAGGTACCAATTGTCAAAGAAAATGAGTACATTAGCTACAAAACAAACTATCAAACCATGCAAGAAAAACACAAAAAGGAATAAATTAAAATAGGGAAATGGAAGTTTACCGGCCAATATCTTCCTATATTAAATCCATTGACAAATGCTATCCCTCTACCCCAACCTCTGAATGATATGAATGTGTCATTAACAAGGTTTACTTTGTCAATAGAGAAACGGCCGACATAGAATGCTGGTTCTTTTGTAACATTCTCTGCATATGGAACATTAATGGCTATTCATCAATGGTCTTCTCTCAATTATTCATAACGTCAATAACTAATGCATAATTGGAACATGTATTGGACTTGTTATTTGACTAAACAAAAAATGACCAGGGATGGTAACTCGAAAAAACAAAGTAATGAGTAGAATAGTGAATCAATTTCTTTTAATCATTATCTGAGAACAGACTAGATTTTACCTTTGGCTCCTCTGTGAGCTGGTACATCTGTGAACTCGGAATATGCAACCTGAATGACGGGATTGGTTTTTGGGACCTCATTCAGGTTGTTCAAAGGAATTGGGATCATTTTCCATTGGTTTAGAATTCTCTCATCCAGATAAACAGAATACAAAATACCCTACCAAAATAGCAAAAAAGACCAGTTAAATATTTTTTGTTGAAGTAGGAGGAACTGTCATTTTAAAGATGTCAATAGAATGAGAAACAAGTGATATATTGAAATTTCAGTTAAGAAGTACAGGAAAGAATTAAAGAACAGAGACTATCTCACTTGTGTGTCAGTGTGTATACAACCGTACATTCATACATACATACATAATTATAACCAATTGTTCAGTAAAGAAATAACGACGATGACAAAGTTGATGGTGATGGTGATAATGATTTTTTATTATATTGGTACATTATACCTACACCAAATGGATTTTGAACCCAAAACCTCACCCCTCACCCATTCTTTGGAGAGAAGGAAGTAGATTTGAGCCAGAGTTCATTGAAGTGAAAATGAATCCATACCATCCTGGACTATGATTTGTTACTATTCAGCACTGTGGATTTAAAGAATCAGTGTCAAATCTAGAAATTTCTAAAAATATGAGATACCTTATAAGATTTGCAAGAAAAAATGAATCCTTATTTTGTAGTTTGGACTTGTATTGGTATTACCTTATAAGATCCTTTTAATGTTTCATATGTTAGTCTTCTAACATTTTTTTTTTTTACAACTTAAGTTTTGTAACCTAACACATTAAATTGATAGCTACTTTCTTTTATTGTTAGTGTCAACTTTACAGAAACTATTCACAAAAATTGTATAGATAAACACACTTCACAGTTTTTTTTTTTTTTTTTTTTAATACATAAACAAGACATATAAGGGTTTATATATAATTTGATAGTTGGTGGTGAGGGGATTTGAGCCTTAGATGTCTCTACTAGAAACACTTGAAAGTTCCAATTGAACTACAATGATCTTGGCAACATATGCTTCATAGTTATGTCTGAGCTTCAAAGGATTTGTCTTCTGTATCACTCAACACATGAACGAATTTGTTTCTTTCTTTTTAACATAAATGAGTTTAAACCATCAGAGTTCTCTTCTAACCTACATTAATATGCTTTGAATACGAAGGATTATAATTCAGTGAAGTAGTTCTCCAAAATGCACTCTTTTGGATACACAATGTACAATGACATTATGTGTGACTGAAGCTCTTCTATCCACAATCAAAGAATATATAAAGATATTTGGATTAATAGCATTTACAAACATCAATAACTTCTTGGCTCAGATCATATTTAGAAAAACAAAAATACAACTTTCTATTTTACAAGTTGCCTTACCTTCCTGTCAAAAATGTAGTTGCCATGGTTTATGCGACCCATATTTTCAACCTACAAGAATACAAAAGATTTAGAATGGAAAATATGATCAATTTATAGCATCGAATAATAGAATCAAAGAATTCACTGAATAATGATTCTCTTAATTAATATAAGCTTTATTAATTAATCCAAGCCAATAAATATAACAATCTTAAAACCCTAATTCAAATTGCTTGATTATTATAGTAGTAACAACAAAAGGAGAGTAGTTGAGTAGTTAAGCACCAGTAGATATAAGCTGATGTTGGAGACACATTCAGTTTTAGGAAGGCCGAGTGTTAGATTTGACCATCTTTCAATGTGCCAACATATATAGGTCTTCCACCATTATCTTCAGAAGAGCATGATATAAAAACTTGAGCTCTGTCATGCACCTGCAGATAATATATTTTAGAGCAGTTTCTTCTGTGAAATTACTTAGATTCTAATTTCTAACATGCAAAAATAATAGCATTTCTTTTTTGGATAATAGAAAGAAATGTCTATTATTCTGATTTCATAACAAGAAAGCAAACATTGAATTAGTCAGCTTAAAAATAATTAAGGTAAGGCAGCACCTCTGGTATGTACAGAATGTTCCCATCGTCCTTTGCAGCATATTCAGAAACATATAACAAAAACCCAAACATCTGAACATAAAAAAACATTCAACTTCAACAACACTTAGCATTCAGCAGTTTTGGATCTCTATGAAGAAGCTATATTCAAAGGAATCGGCTGGATATGATTCTTACCCACCTGTCCCACAGACTCCATTGACATTGGGTTTTCAGATTCAACCACATCAGTTGAACTTATCCTATCAACTATATCCAACAAAAATTCTTTTTTCTGTAAGTGAATACGTCCATATCCTGTCTTTTCATTATTGAAAGGAACTGAAGGAAGAGGCACTGCACTGTATGCCTCTATAACCCTTCGAAGTGCTGAAAGCAGTAGAAATTTCATAATTAGACCATCTTTTTCCATGATCATGACTTGCAACATAAAATTGAGTTGATTCATGCTGGCTCAAAGGGGAAACTACTATATATTAACCTTTGAATTTTGCATTGTCTACATCACCAGATTCCCTAATTGGTGCATCCTGGCAAAACCATGAATTAGTTTGTGTGTATGCTGCAAAACAGGAATTCAATATAGAAGTTATAAGAAACAAGTTAATATTTTCCTCACATAATCATAGGAAGTGATATCAGCCATGTAAACAGACTCATCTTCCCTATTCGCCCCATTGTAGAATCCAAAATTTGTACCACCATGTACCATCTGGAAATTACAAAGCCTATATCAAAGTATTACCATAAAAGTGATTACTTAATGGAAAAAGATGCTAGAATTTCAGAGCATACATATAGCACTGCAGAACCATTTCTTGCCAGAATCTTTTCCAGGACAGATGCTGTAAAATCAGCATCAGTCTCTGCAATCTTCTCTCCCCAATGTGTAAGCCAACCTGTGTAAAACTCCCTGAAGCAACAAGCATAATGAGATTGAACCAGTGATCAATCTAAAAATAATAACTATTAGCAAGACACTTACGCTGAAAGTGGTGGTGACTTTCCAGGGGCATTGAACTCCTTTTGTAGCTCAAATCTTGGCCATGGATCAGACGCAGTAGGGAAGTCAACCGCTACACATCAGAGAGAAAGAGTATGTTATGAGAAAAGTACTTAGATGATTGTAATTTGCATTCATATACAGATACATACCCACACACACATGCAAAAACAGAATTAAATTCATGTACAAACAAAAAATATACGTCAAATATGTATTAATAACCGAATAAATAAACACATGGTAACAAATAAAGAAAAATGTGAGAAAGATCAATGTTCACAACTTGGAAAATTAAGAATACATTGATGTTTAACTTTACCTGAAAAGACATTATCTTCACGAATTGTTCCTCTATCAAGTTTCTCCCTTGTCCCTCCATTTATAGTATACCTGAAACAATTAAGATCAAATTAAGAGAAAAGATAAATGGTCAAACAAGAACTCAATGATTCAATGTGTATACCCGAAACATTACTTGGAACCCCTTTTGTTAATATAGAGGAAAACATGCTTAAATTAGCCAAAGGTGCGCATTCATGAGCCCATGCTAAAATTTCAAAAAAATTATGGAAGGTACTGTGCAATAAATCAAGCACTGAAAAGAATGAAACTTTGCAAATGCATACATAATTCTATGAGATTAACATTGATATCTTTCTATGTAGAACAAAGAAGATTAGTCCGAAGATAGAGCAAGCCTCTTACAAAATTGTATCATCTCCAAGATGACCCCGGGCCAAGGTGGCGAGGTGATGAAGATAAGCTTTGTCATTTCCATTTGAACCAAATTCATTTTCGATCTGTTGAAATAACCTCACTTTAGTGGTATCGTACTATCATTAAAATAAAAAAAATGTATTTTTTTTTTTAAGAAAACTTCAAAAATTTGAACTATGATTATGATGCCTTCAAGATCACGTTCATAAATTTTTCTTTGATTTAGGAATGCCATTGTATATAATGTGCACACTTTTTAAAGAGTATCATTCTATTTCGAAAGGTTAAAGATAGTGAAAGGAAGTTTCATATTTTTTTAACCCAATTTTCTATATAGACATCTGCAAGTTCTTCCATTTCCTTTTTATGGTATTTTCCTCAGTCATATAATTGGAAGATGAAGAGGTTTATTACCAAAAATGTTGACAGAAGAGAAGTAATCTTGATTCACCAAACCATTTTTCCAAAAGAAAAGGAGGAAAAATACCTGCATTCTATCAAGAGTATTCTTTTGCAATGATTTTTTTTTTTGGAACTGATATTTCAATTAAAATCCTTTGAAATTTTCCCATTCATTATACAGTATACTGGAAAAATTCTAGTCAGAAAGTAACAAATCCACATACCTGAACCATTATAATGGGGCCTCCATTTTCATAGAGAAGAGGAACTACCTTTGGAAGTAGGATTTCCCACCATCTTTCCACCTAAAACAGTTCACAATAGTTATATTTTAATAGTAAACATTGAATAGTTAAGAACAATCAAAAGAAACACAATAATTTTATAATTCAAAAGAGTAAACTAAAAAATCATTGAAACTTAGCAGAAGCTACAAAATAGAATTGTCAGCTAAAAATTTGCTTCATTTTCATTTTAGAACCTTCCATATGGCCTTATAAATTAGTATCTTACAATAGCACACACAGATTAAATGCAACATTTTGCAATATAATTTCTTTCAATACACCATAAATTTACAGAGCAAAGGTTAGCTTGTAATATATATACACAAAAACACACACATTGAAAAAATTGTTTCAACTTCTCCTTCCATTATTTTTAGTAAAATCTGTTACATGAAAAGAAATGGAAGGACCTTTCCGTTTTGTACTCTTTATAACAAAAGTTACAAATTGACGATATATTAAGTTTGTATGTTTAACTTGAACACATGCATTAAAACTATCTAATAACTATATCAAACAAAGAATACACTACAAGTCCCAAAACCTGAAATTTCCCCAATTTGTTTAGCCACTAACAACTAGTAACCACTTTTGAAGCCTTCAAATTACCTTAAAACATATTTGTTCAGTCCCAAAATCCACCCAAAAGATAGCTAAATAAATTAACTAAAACAGTCCCTAAACAAAAACAAAAATTCAAGCTACGATACTCGCTCCAAGTTGTGAATAGTTTAACTTCTTAGGTAATGAGTTTCAAATATTGAGATTTCTAGTCTGAGAGTAAAATTCATTCCCAAATTCAGTTTTTAAGTCTGTGCTACCGAAGGACTCAGTGAAGTGCACTTAGCACTGACAGTAACTGCACTACAGTAAACTTCTACCTAGAAGTTGGCACCCTTAGAGAATATGAAAATCATGATTTTCTCCAGAGACTGAAATCAGACACGATTAGCTTTCAACTTGAGACTACAGACAAGAGTGCTGAACTCTACATTTTGTGGAGGTCTGAAATATAAGTGATTATGCATGAGTTTTGCTAATTAGGTTTTTCAGATTAAATATTTTTAAAATCTATGATAACCCTTAGGGTAACACAATTGGGTGGGAAAATGCCTCATGACGCTAAGGTCATTAATTTGAATCTCCATTCCCCTCCCCTTGAGGCCAAAACTTATTGCTAAAAAAAGTCTTAAAATTTATGATCTGAACATTATTTAAAATAATTTTTATAGTATCTAGTAAATTACCACTTGTCCCAGAAGCATAAACTATTAGAAAATGTTGAATTTGATCATTTAACCATTATTCTAACACTCCCCCTCAAGTGTGTCTAGAACCCCCCCCCCCCCCCCTAATAAGTGGGCCCCAACATGTGGGATTTTAACTTTTTAATGGGAAGTAAAGTGGAGACTGAATACAAACTCAGTATCTCTACTATAATATCGTGATAAATTATCACTTGTTCCAAAAGCTTAGACTACTACAAAAGGGTGACTTTGATCATTTTACTTTTATTCTAACAGTATTGAATATGAAAGTTTTGAATATCATTATGTCAAACAAAGTCATTATCTCTTTTTAAAGATTATTTTCTCAACTAAGCCACTTTAATTAACATTTGAGTTTTTAACTAAGTTTTTCTACAAAAGCTGGTTATTCATTAAGCTGATTTAGTCTAAAGTGATTTATATTTATATTCCACGCTTTAGAACCAATACTGAATGTTTCTTTTGTTAAATTGGGTTTTCATACTTTAAAAATCCTAAAATATTTCAAAAACTCTTTAGTCCTTATGTGCTTTTAGGAGGGCTAAGCATCCTACATCTTTATGATCAATTCCTATCAAATTGTGATCTTTCATATAAGATCAAGTTTTGGATTGATTCTTATGATTTTTAGAAAATTATTTGTATTTCCTATAAACATCACCATATTATGAAATATGATATATGTGAACCATAATATGTTTTTTTAACTCTAATCAATATATGTGTAAACCCGCACACAAGAAAGGTGCTAGATCCATCACCATCAAGGGTTAGATGGTGGTAACCCACTCATAGGCGGTATATGAGATTATGTGATACCTGTAAATGTAACATTGTATACTAGGCAAATTTTCGTATGTGCCTTTCAATGAATGTGCAACAATTTGAATGAATGTATTTAAATGGTTTGCTTAGTTTTAAGCTATATTTGAGACTGCTATGTTAGTATGAAATTCCAAATATCATGCTTAGCTTGGCCCTTTTCCATCACGTTTATATATAATTTTAATCATAGATCTTAATTGTTTTTACGATATTTATTCTTGGATTATAACCTTATAGGTTTTAGTTGTGGATATTTTAATAGATTGGAAGTTCACTTATTGGAGTTCTATTATAATTTGAGGTTGGTAACTTTATTTGTCAATTGCTAGATTGATAAATCATATTATATAGATTTTGGTTGTGATACATAAGGTCACCACTTTCATAAGAAAAACTCATCACTTACTGCTAGGGATTCCACCACATTGATCAAAATTTTAACTCTCTCTCTCTCTCTTCTCTCTCTCTCTCTCTCTCTCTCTTCTCTTCTGTGCGTGTGTGTCTTGATAAGTAATCGTTATCTTCTATCAAAAAAAAATGACATCCATGAGACATATTTACTAAGCACGCAAAATGTTCAAAAGAGACCAATTTATGTGTGATGTAATTATTGTAACATCATACAAAAAGAAAACATACTAAGTGAGAAAAGCAGGATCTGATGTTCTTAGTCTGAGAGCTGGCTCTATCGCAAGTAACCAGGCAGGGAAACCCCCCAAATCCCATTCTGAAACAAAAGAAATTTTCTCAATGTTAATTGTCATATCAACAAATATCATCTGATGATCAATTTCAACACCCCCCCCCCCCTCCCCCAACAAAAATAAACAAACAACATAAGTAAAAAAGTAGGACTTTTACATTCACTCTTTGTACCAGACCCAAATGAGAAGCCTCTTTGTGCAAATACTCATAAATGTAATTCAAAAATGGGGAATTTGCAACTCTAATAGGATGAGAAACTTTATGGAAGAACAATCAAGTTTGATGGATAGAATACGAGTACCGCCAAGAAAATTAATTTATGGGCTATAACCTCTAGCTCAAAAGACACCTTCTCCCTTTTACAAGCAAGTGGAAGGTGAGATCATGGGTTCATGACCATGGATGCAGGTACCAATAAATAAAAAAATGTCCATCATCAATCATCCATGGGAAATTGAAATGGAGATACTAGCAAAGTTATAATGCTGTGTCTAAGTGATCTTGAAAGAAGAAATACAAGTCATGTCACTTTTCTATAAACCACCATGAGCGTGAAAATGTTCACCAAGTAAGAAATGACATGTTTGCAAATCATGTAGGTCTTATTCTGTATGAAGATTACGGATTGGAAGCAGTACTAGGTATCATCAGTTGATAAGTACTTTACAATGAGCCCAAAAAAATATGTACCATGAGCTGCAGGAGAAATGAAAAGAAAAGTATTAGGGGGAAAAAAGTCCCCTATGGTTTACCCGTAAATTACAAAACCACATTGAATTGCGAAGTGTGACATATAACCTCCTTGAGATGTGGATTAAACTGAATTTGTGACTATCTCCTTCCTTCATTTTTTCCATTCTCTCTAACCTGATTTAGGGTGGGTGGAGATTTTCATAGTGGTTTACGGTTGCAAGTATGGTAAGTGACGAACTCAAATGGTAAGTTAGGGTTTTGAATTGGTAGTGTGCCACTTGCTGGATACTGTAGGGCATTGCTAAAGAAGGTTAAGTTGTGTGGATACAGGCTTTACCACTTGAACATAATAATATCATTTTAATCTGCACCAAAGGGGGTAATGTTTCACACTTCATAATTCAGGGGGCAATGTGTCACAATTCAGAATTCAGGGGAGTTCCATGATTTAAAAGTAAAGCAGGGTGGTTTAAAATTTCCTGAAGTATTAATATAAAGATTATCGGACTTACACTTAAACGAACTCTAAATCTCATGTTCATGGATACTCTCACAGTGTCACCAGAAATAATACAGCCTAAGCTTATATCATTAAATGTTTTATTTCTAGTTTAAAAAAAATTAAATAATGGTGATCATATTGACCTCATAAAATAAATGATCAGCTTCATTATGTACTGAGTGCAGATACATGTCAGAAATTATGTTCAAATATGTTACCTAGTAACCTAGTCATGCATATTTAATTTCAGAAAGCCCAATACATATTAGAAAGCTCCTAGATCCAACAGTTATGGCTGACCTGCACATATATAAGGCCCAGCTCGAAGCATGACAAGAAAGCCAAGTTTGTGGCAGAGCTTGAGAAATGATACTATATCTGCAATCCCCTCAAAACTAGCTTTCCAGGTTCTGGTTCATGTAAATTCCAAGGAACATAAGTTTGGATAGTATTCAAACCCAAAGCCTTTGCTCTCAATAATCTATCTTCCCAGTACTGCAATGATAAAGATAAAACCACATCACAACAAGAAAAATTTACTCTAACTGATTGAGGTATTTGTGCTGAACAAAGACATTCCATGGGAAAATACTAATTACAAAACTTGTCAGTTCAGTATAGCATATAAGAGAATATTTGCTCGTATGTGCAACTGTGGAACTCCACAGGTTCCATTATCATGGTGAAACTTGAAACTATACATTTACTATGTAAAGTGAAGATTTTACAGAAGCTCAATAAAATTCAACTTTCTCTGTCATATCCTATATATATTTTTAGTATTATTGTTGATCCCATTGTTAAGTTCAGTTGAATTATAAATCTTCTAGATCTTATTAAATATCATTCACTAGTAGAGGTTCCCTCTAGCACAAGCTAAAACAAATGCATACAGCCATTTCACTAAAATAAAACAATAAGTTGCTAATTGCTGACAATTTGCTATAAGAAAACCTCTGGGAGAACCCGGAAATAATGCAAGTCACCACCATAATCTGGAATGGCTGTCCATCTTTCCAAAACATGTCATTGGCAATCTCGAACTTTCGAGCAGTAACCTGAGAACAAGCAAATAAAAATTTCACCCCAGTTAAACTCACAGCGTCTTTCAAAATCAGGAGAATAATTGCAAAGTCAATAAAAGAGATGAGTATAGCAAGCATGAAAGTATGCTACAAGTCTATGATTGACAGCTAAAAGACTATCCCATTCATTTATCAGCAAAACCTGGGCAGTACAATGTCAAGTATTCATTGCAAACCATCAAGCTATAACATTTAACTAAGAATCTCTCTCTTTTTTTCACTATAAACATTTTATTTAATGAAAGGAAAGCTTAAATGGGAGAGCTTCATAAAGAATTGCACACTTAAGTTCAAATTATCAATGAAATCAACTAAAGAGTTACAGTAACCCCCGACCCATGCAAAGTTCAAATAAAAGACGTAAAAAAGACTAAACTTAAGCTCTATGATAAAACTCTCCACGCCTTCCAAAGTTTGATTGTTCTGCCCCTTACAAATCACCCACATAATACAAACCACATGTTGCTATTACTATGCTTCCTATACCACCCTTTCCAGCAAACTAGACATCTAACATCCTCTGTGACATTACTCAAAGCACTTCAAAAGTAGAAAAACCAAAGGACCACAAATCATAAGCAACTGAATAACGGTATAATAGATGGTCCACGAATTCACCACTTCCCTTACACATGCAACACCAATTAACCAACAGTATATTCCTCTTCATAAGCAGTTGTCCACACAAAGAAAGTCACGTTCTTACTAAAGGATCAAGTCATTAGCTGAAGAACAAATAAAAGCATAAAATTAAGAATAAGTTTTAAACACAGTATTGATTTCCAAAATTGTGAAAACTTGACTTGAATGAACCATAAACCTATCCAAAAATAAATGTGTTAAAAATTATTCTCCTCTCTCTACTCTTGCCTTCCACACTAATTTCACAAAATCAAAAGTTGCTTTCATTTCACACACTCCACCTGAGGCAAGTACTACTAATAATTACTTCCAATGAAATTGAATCAAGCAAACTCAGATGTCAAAAACCCAGAAACAATACAACCCAGAATTGCATTTACAAAGACAAAACCATCAACCTTTGAAACTGAGTCAAACTAACCCAGAAACATAAAACCCAGAAACAAAATCACATGGAATTGCATTTTACAAAGACAATTGATAAAGACCAAAGAGGTAGAGGGAAAGACACTTACTTGATTGTTGTGAGAGTGATCATGGTGGGAGTGAGAGGGAAGTGAAGGGGAAGAGCCAAAGCCAAAGACAGGGGTGAAGTAACAGAGGCTGTGATAGTGAAGACGGTGAAGAAGAAGGTAGTTTTGGTTCTTGTGTTTCGATTCCTCGCCATTATTATTGCTGAGAAATTTGGAGTTGACGAACGATGTTACAGTGGACTCGTGTGTGTCTTTGTTTTATCACGGTAGTTGTGTCTTTTTTAAGCCTTTCGCTTCTTTCTCAATGCTCCAGTCAGCATTAAGCCAAACCGTCTCGTGGGACCGTTGGCTGTTGCTGCCAGAGAGAGATTTCTTTTTTTCTTTTTCTTTTTTTTTTTGAAATGATAACCTTTTGTTTAATATTTATTAGTTGATAACTACAAATTACTAGAAACTAACGTGTGAACTTTTGCGAGACCAAAAAAATTTTAATAATTAAAAAATAATTATTTATTTTTTTAATGTGAAACTAATCAAAGTTCAATAGCATTTTTAATAAACTTTTAAATGAAATTTTTTAGAATATTTGAGAAGTGTATTTACACATACTGTGTGCAATAAATACTAATTAAACTAATACGGTAACTTTAGCATTTTCTTATTTGATTTATGTTTAGATCATATTATGTTATTAATTCTAAGAAGCTTGTAGCTCAATTTACAAGTTCTGTTAATGAAAACATTAAGAGTTATAATCCCTCTACCCCCTCTCACCTATTAAGATGTTTAAAAAGAATAAATGAAGCTGATGTATCAATGTTTTGTTATACCCTTGTCATCACACTTTGAGGTTTTTGGATTGCGAACTTTATATAAGACTATGGCAAAACATATGAAATAAAAGATTGACATTATTGTCCATTTATATTGAATAGCTTGGCAATGTTTAAAAATTTTGAATTGTAAGATTGACAGGAAGTTGAAATACAAATCAGAATAAAGTAGAAGACATTGTTGATTTACATTGAACAAAGAACACTAGTATTCATGTCAAGCAATTCATATGCTCGATCAATTTAAAACAATGCTCAATCTTAGTTTATGGTATCATTTTTAGTATTATACATTTTTACTAATTTTATGGATGCATGGCATGACTACTAGTTAAATAATAATTTCAAGTAATCCGTATATATGACTGGTTATTCAATACTAATTGCAAAGGATGATACATAACAAAACCAAATGTGTCACTAAGACAAGGAATGCCTGCCGATCAAAATCTTAAACATTACAGTCGACAGTTAAGTCATACACGCCAAAAGAAAAAATCACAAATTTGAAGCATTTTTAACTTTGCCTTTGGTTTGAGGGGTATTTACAACCAAAGAAGGGAAAACAAAACACAAAATTAAAGACAAAAATCAACAGTCAAGGCAGATTCTTCAGGAAGCTTTTTGGGGTAGGGGTTGCACTTGCAGTTTCCCGATCTAACTACCAGACTCTCTATTGTTCTAACGGTAACCTTTTCTATCATCTGCCTCTTCTCCTTCACACTAAATATGTCCTCTAGAGGATTAAAAAAAAATGACACAATCTCCTTTGCTATAAACAACCAAGCATGGGAAAGATTTTCAGGAGGTCAACAATTAGCTCTACCTTTTTCATGTTTACAAACAAGAATCAGGGTGTTCTTTATTACATGGTATCTTAGAGCGATGCATATTCAATTTACTTGATCTCCATATGAAGTCTGGCTGATCAATTGACATGTGAAGTTTAGCTGATTAACTGATTGTATAACAAGTTTAGGGCTTGGAGATTCTAATTCAAGAACAACCTGTAATTAAACCCATTGAAAAGTGTAAAGTTTTAGACCCCTTAACACAATATGTTTAACCTAATATTAAGTCAAGTTGATTAACAAGTTTGTTAATTAGAACTAAGTTAAACCAATATGTGTAAAATAAATATAATGCAGAAAAATAAAGAACACAAAGATCTAATGATCTAGGAAAATCAAACCGGTAAAAAACATGGGGAGGATTTAACTTAGCTATCATCAAGGTAAAACAAATCCACTATGAAAAAATTGAAGAGAAGACTAGACAGCGCTAAGGGTAAGTGGGCTGAGGAATTACCCAACGTTCTGTGGGCATACAGGACAACTCCCAGAAGGTCCATGGGAGAAACTCCCTTTTCTTTAACGTATGGAATAGAAGCAGTCATACCGGTCGAGGTTAATATGTGCAGCGCCCGGGTTTCGAGATTCGCCCTTACCGAGAATGATAAGTTAATGGTGAAGCAGCTGGATTTACTAGAGGAATACCGGGAGTCAGCAACCATTTGACTAGCAGAATATCAACAGAAATTTGCTCAACGATACGACAGGGATGTGAAGAAGAGAGAATTTAGCGCTAGAGACTTGGTACTACGAAGATAGTGGGAAACACAAGTGATGTCTATGCGGGAAAGTTAGCCCCAACCTGGGAAGGGCCCTATAGAATTACTGCCATTGTTGGAACAAGAGCATACTACTTAGAAGAGTTGGATGAGAGACAACTTCCTCGACTATGGAATGTTCACAACTTGAAAAAATTTTACCACTAACAGTTGGTATGTGATATGTGATCGATGTTTGTGTCATGCGTGTATAATGTAATGCAATATGTGATCTACGTTTATCTATGCAAGTACATTCTACTTTTAACTGCATCATTATTAACTTGTCAGCCATCTAAGGACAGAAACCTGTTCCCGGTTCGATCTTAATCACCAAGCAGGTGGAAACCTTATTCTAAATATCTCTAAGGACAGAAACCTATTCTCAGTTCGATCCTAGTCACTGAATAGGTGGAGACCTTATTCTAGAAATCTTTAAGGATAGAAACATGTTCCTGGTTCGATCCTAATCACTGAACAGGTAGAAACCTTATTCAAAAATTTTTTGACAAAAACCTATTCTCGGTTCGATCCTAATCACCGAGCAGAAAGAAGCCTTATTCTAAAAATCTCCAAGGACGAAAACCTGTTCTCGGTTTGATCCTAATCACTAAGTAGGTGGAAACCTTACTCTAAAAATCTTTGACTGAAACCTGTTCCTGGTTCGATCCTAATCAGCGAGTAAGTTGAAGCCTTATTCTAGAAGTCTTTAAGGATAGAAGTCGGTTCTCAGTTCAGTCCTAAACACCGAACGGGTAGAAACCCTGTATAATTTTTCTAAGGGAAGAAAACTAGAGGGGATGAACTCTCGAACAAGGTAAATCACCCTGCGAGGATGAATCCTATTTCAATCTCATGATAACCATAAATGAAAGAATAAAGTCTAACAAGGATAATTTGATCATAGCGCAAAAATTATTTATGAATGTAAGCAAAATAAGTGTCTTGTCACCCTATTGCAATGACCAAATAAACTAAAATAAAATTTAGATAAAGCAAGTGTTCTATCACCACATCCCGAAGATTTTGGGCAAACCATGCAAAGTAAAAGTAAAGATAAATACAAGAATAAAAAAAGAAGTATGTTCATGCTTGGGTGGTCGGGTCAGTTTCGAAGGCAGACGAACTTCCAACATCGACGCTAGGCTGAGCGGCGGAGGATGGTGGAGCTGACGCATTCTCGACAAATTGAGCTCCAACATTTAATAGGGGTGGTAAGGCCATGTAGGGTGCAGTATCAAAAGTGCTAGTGACTTCTAGGTCGATGGCTTCCACATGGGAATCTATTTCTTGCAACAGCTCCCTCATGCTGGGAGTATCCTCGTCACTAGCCTTGGTAGGGTTTTGGACAGATGGAGGCTTGGGGAAAGGCATCTGCTCGGAATTCCTCAGCGGAGAGTTGTCTGGCACCCCCATGGCTTGAAGAGTAGCCATCCAACCCTCCTCAAAACCAAGTTTTGCGCTTCATGGACTATCGACTCAGCAGAATTCTTGATGTTCGCAAAGCCAGTATTGTACCACTTGTCCTTACATGCTTCTAAGGCTACCTTCAAATTTGCTATCTCATCCGCCTGTGCTAAATTAAGGCTTTCTGCTTCCGCCAGCTTAAGCTCAGTGTCGCCTAACTTCACATCCAGCTCAGTTAGCCTTTTCTTCGCCAGCACTCGAGCCTTCTTGAAATCCATAGCCTTCCTTTTAGCGGCCGCGGCGGCCTCACTCTTGTCATTGGCTATGGCCACAACAACGTCTTTCAATGCCCTTTCACGGTCAACGTCCTTGGCTGCCTCCTTCAGCCGTTTATCCATTATGTAGGCCAATTACGCAACCTGAGAACATAGTAACACCACGTGTGAAAGAGCCAAGTAAAAGTATATTAGTTTAGAGAGAAAAAAGTGAAGAATGTTACCGCTATAGTGTGTCATTGCAACTGGATAGTTAAAGACTCATCTGTAGCATTCGCGAAGAAACGCACGTCTTCGGGCAAGAGAAGGCCCTAAGCCAGACTCTAGGCAACCGACCTTCCTTCACCTTGAGCCTAAGTCCTGACGCTGGCCATTGCAAGAAGAGGCTCACTCTCAAGCTTGAAAGCGGTCTGCCAACACACTGTTGGACGAGAGGAGGATGCCACATTTGAACCTATCTTAACAGTGGGCTGAGTGGTGCCACCAAGCTCCCGGATAACTATTCCCCTCCTACCTAAGTTTGGGGAGTTTTTGGCAGAGCATCCCCTGGACCCTTAGATGGTTAATCAGTTGTTCGTTGCCTTTTTCGAGAATAAGCAGGAGGGAGGGAGGAGGAGTCTGACTTCTACCTGGGGGTGGCTGCTACTGCCTCGATGGACGGGCACCGAGCACAAAACGAGCTAAGCCTATCTTCCCTCCTAACCACCATTTCGTTTTCTCCTTGGCCGGCTTCTGCTTCCAAGGAGTTCACCAACTCGACTATATAAACTAGGGCTTCAGGTACTTCAATGGGTACGAGGACTCTACGGCTTTGAGATATGAGATCTGCCAAACCGTCCCTTATAGGTACCAGAGAATCCACCTTAGTGAACTGGGGACCGAAGTCCCGAGCTTCACCAACAGTTAACTGAGGAAAAAGGTTAGAGTGTTGCACGTCTATGTACGACAGCAAAGGATTGTCCACCAGCAAAGCTTGCCCGAAAGGTTGGCAAGTTGAGTAAACGGGAGTGCAACCGAGTATAAGGTGGGACACCCAGAGCTACTCGCCGGAATTTACAAATATTTCTAACCGAAGCACAAAATTCAAGTCTCTCACATGCACTACTCTAATGTCAGGCTTAAACATTTTGTCGTCTGCATCAAAATAATACAAAAACTGGTTAGTGCTTATTTGAACAAAACAATTACGAGTAAAACATGATTAAAAAGTTAAAGGTGCTCGGTACCCACCAACGTCAAGCGACGAAAGTGGGCAAGTGAGCTCGTCGGCAAGCCAATTGCTGCTCACCGGAACAAATTCCCCCGCTGAATTTCTGTTAGAATCGGGAAGGCATGATATGAGCTGTACCCGTACATCCCTAGCCTTTAAATAATAATTAGACATAATATTGCCACACAAACTATACATAAAATTTATGTCATGGTGGTTTAATTGTAGCCCGTATATTTGATTTAATCTACTGATACAACTTACAACTTAGTAAAAATTGGGAGGAAGTTGATCAGGACATAAACCATAGAACCTAAGAGTACTAAGTTTAAGAGGGTCCACAAGAAACCTAACACCTCCCTCTAGAATAGCCATCAAAGGAAAAAAAAAAAAAAGCTATGTTGGGCCTAAAGCATCGCTGGAAAATGATGTTGCTCTTGTGACAATAAGTGACATCCACATCTCTAGGGATGTCAAAAACTGCTCTAAAGTTAGCCCAAGATGCCTCAGTAGAAAGAAGATGAGAGCATCCCATTCTTAAACTCTAAAGAAGGAAAAAGAGATTGAAAGAAGAGGAAAGGGTAGAGAAACTTACTGTAGACTCTAGGAGTGGGTGATCTTGACTAAAGAATTTATGCACGGGAGAAATATGCTCGGTAGAGAAGGAGTTGAATAAGAAAGGAAGTAAAAAGTGGAATGAAAACTCAGAAAAGACTATTTATAGAGTTGAGGCATTTAATGAAAATGAAGGCAAGAAAACTTCATGAATTCTTTTTGTAACCCCCACACGCACGGCCTCGATTCACAAACCGTCAGGTTATAATTACGATTAAATACGACAGCTTGGCACAATACTTCTTTTGAGAAAGCATTAATGGCCATCTCGTTCGCTTAAGAGCTGGCGATTGAACTTCTTGAGGATCCACTATTGCCAACCACGCTATCCTTGATTTGTTGCCAGTAGTTGGGCAAGAATCAAGGGGGGGGGGGGGGAGGCTATTGTACGGGGTATACTTCTGGGCCCATTGGATCCTGGGCCCTAGCCTCATAGTACGGTGCATGACCCCACGTCCATTGAGCCTTGGATCTTGGTTCAGGCACTCTTTAAGGCCCAATCTCAGCCTGAATACCATACTAGGTCTGCCTGGTCATGATCGTATTAAAAGGAGGCACATGCCGATCAATTTCTAACTTTATCGGGAATGCACTTACTCGGGGTAGTCTATGTGCTCGACAGCTCGGTATTGCCATAGGTAATATTGCTGTCGAATAACTTTTTTGGAAGCTGGAACCAATTCCAATGCCATTATCATTGTTCCCAACAGAGCATATTCTTATTAGAAATGATAGGATTGGACCCCCTTCCGCACGAGTGAGATCAGGAAGTAATCATAACACCTCCACCCATCTCAAGCTATAAATAGGAGAATAGAATGTGAGGAAGGGGTTGGCACTTGGAGAGAGAAAACAAAGAGCAAAGGAGTAATAGTATTAGCATCGCTAGAGGGAGAGCAACATGCAAAGGAAAAAGAAAAAGAGTCTGTGAGAGAGAGGGCGTCATTAGGTTAATTGGCCAAGGACTACCCATAGTAAGAAACATTCAGCCCACTATACAAATAAGTTGTGAACCCAATCCTAGGCCCAGCCCACCTAAAGAAGTTTGGGTACGCACAATTATAAAATAAATGAAGTTTGACATATCAATGTTTTATAATACCCTTGTCATTACTCCCTGAGGTATTTGGATTGCAAACCTTATATATAAGACAATATACAGACCATATGAAATAGAAGATTGATATGTCAATATTTAAAAAAAAAATTAATTCTAAGATTTTGAATTGTAAGATTGACAGGAAGTCGAAATACAAACTAAAATAAAAGAGGAGACATTGTTGATTTACATTGAACAAAGAGTACTAATGTCGTGCGAATTTATAACGATTGGTCATGTCAAGCTATTCTATGATTCATCAATTTAAAACAAGGCTCAATCTTAGTTTATGGTATCGTTTTTAATTTAAAAATTTCACTAACTTTATTGATGCATTGCATGACTACTAGTCAAATAATAATTTCAAGTAATGCGTCAATATGACTGTTATTCAATACTAATTGCAAAGGATGATTCACACACAAAACCAATGTGTCACCAAGACAAGGGACGCCTGTGGATCAAAAATCTTAAAATTCAGTAAAGTTATACATGCCAAAAGAAAAAATCACAATTTGGGGCATGTTTAGCTTTGCCTTTGGTTTGAGGGGTATTTACAAATTACAACCAAAGAAAGGGAAGACAACAGAAACCACAAAGTTAAAACATCAATCAATAGTCAAGGCAGATTCTTCCAAGAAGCTTTTTGGGGTGAGGGTTGCACTCGCACTTGCCTGGTCTCAATCCCTACTGGACTCTCGATTGTTCCGACAGAAGCCTTTTCTACCATCTGCTTATCTTCATCACACTTAAATATGTCCTCTAGAGGATTTAAAAAAATGACACATTCTCCTTTGCTATAAACAACAAGTATGGGTAAGATCTTCAGAAAGATCTTCAGGAAGTCAACAATTAAGCTCTTACCTTATCCATGTTTACAAACAAGAACCAGGGTGTTCTGTATTACATGGTATCTTATAGCCGATGCATCTTCAATTTACTTGATCTTCATTTGAAGTCTGGCTGATCAACCGACATGTGAAGTCTGGCTGATCAACTGAGTGTATCACAAGTTTAGGGCTTGGAGATTCTAACTCAAGTACAACCTGTAATTAAAACCATTGAAAAGTTCAAGCATAAAAATTGAGTGAAGAGTAGGAAAAACACGACATTAATATATCATAATCTAAAAGATGGGAGATAAAATATACATGTTAAAATGAATGACACCAAAGAAACCTCTATTATGAATCTAGATGGTAATAATTTAGCCTACTACAACATTAAAAGAATCACAAAAACAAACATCAACATTTGATAACTAGAAGATGGAAATATTGCTTTAGACATTTCCTACCACAACATTTTCCCTTGCTTAAGAACTGGAGCAGGGACATAAAGGCTGCATTGTGGTCCCCTCATCTGCAAAATGCACCATTTATCAATTCTCACAGAAAATGAGTACAACAATAAAAGTAATATCAAACCACAAAGGAACCATGTAAAATAGGGAAACAGGAAGCTTACTGGCCAATATCTTCCTATATTAAATTCATTGACAAATGCAATGCCTTTACCCCAACCGTTGAATGATATGAATGTGTCTTTAATATCATTTTCTTTGTCAATAGAGAAATGGCCGGCATAGAATGATGGTTCTTTTGAAACATTCTCTGCATATGAAGTCAATGGCTATCCATTAATGTTCTTCTCTCCATCATTATTCATAACCTCACTAATTGATGCTTGGAACATGGATAGGAGTTGTGCTTGATCAAACAAAGAATGATCAGAGATATTTAATAGAGAAAAATAACACAAAGAGTAGAATAGAACATTATGCTTGGTTTTCATCATTATCAGAGAAAAGACTAGACTTACCTTTGGCTTTTCTGCGGGCTGATTTTTCTATGGATTCAGAATATGCAATGACAGGATTGGTTTTTGGGACCTCATTTAGATTGTTAAAAGGAAATGAGAGCATTTTCCATCCATGCAGAATTCTCCCATCCAAATAAACAGAAGACAAAATACCCTGCCAAAAAAAACAAGAAAGAAAGAAAGAAAGACCAGTTGATATTATCTGTTATACTAGGAAGCACTGTCTTTTAAAGATGTCAGGAGGAGAAAAAAGTGCAATATTGAAATTTCAGTTGCGAAGTATAGGAAAGATATAATACAGAGACTTAATTAAGTGTATATATACCTTACATCACTGGATTTTTATTAATTGTATGCGATATTTACTTGATGGAAATTCCTCGTTTAATAATTGAAACCGAATGCGCAGTAATAATAACAAAGATGATGAGAACAAAAATCATATTACTTACAATCTGGACTATGATTCTTTACTCATTTGGCAATTTGATTTAAACAATTAATGTCAGTTCTACCAATTACTAAAACAATTAACTATAGGTGGAAACAATAAAATAAGAAAGACGAAAAGACTCCATATTTTGTTGTTTGGCATTAGTATTGGTATTAGGCATTAAGGCTGCGTTTGGTTTAACGGTAAACCAATTTCAGAAATGATTTTCCCCGTTTGCGTGTGTTTGGTGAGCACAAAAAATTTGGTCAACTGAAATTGTTTTCCAGTTTGACCGTAAAACACCCACTAGTCCGACTGAATTGGTTTACCGTTCCTATTTTACCTTCAAATCGCATTTTCCACGGAAAACAGAGAGAGAGCACGAAGAGAGGGAGACAGAGAACGAAGAGAGGAGAAAGAGAGAAGTGAGGGAGACAGAGAACGAAGAGAGGAGAAAGAGAGAAGTGCCAACGAGCTCACGCCGGCGAGATCGAGCCCCAAGCCCAGACGAGCTCGCGCCGGCGAGATCTAGCCTCAAGCCCAGACCGAGCCCCAAGCCCAGACGAGCTCGCGCCGGCGAGACCGAGCCCCAAGCCCAGACGAGCTCGCGCCGGCGTGATCGAGCCCCAAGCCCAGACCGAACCCCAAGCCCAGACGAGCTCGCGCCGGCGAGATCGAGCCGTGAGATCGCTACCACGCTGGTGAGCTCGCGTCGGCGAGATCGAGCCGCGAGACCACCGTCCCAAGCCCAAACCCACCTCCGTCGTTACCAATCTGGCGCCGTTACCGATCTCTCTCCCTCAATCTCTCAATCAATCCGAACATTGATCTCTGATTTTGTTGTTGTTGTTGCTGCTGTGTGGGTGATGATTTTGTTGTTGTTGTTGCGGTGGTGTGGGTGGTGATTTTGTTGTTGTTGTTGCGGTGGTGTGGGTGGTGGTGTTTTGGTGGTTTTTGTGTTGTGGGTGCTGGTGTGTGGGTGGAGGTGGATTTTTCTGTGGCTGCTGTGTGGGTGTTGTAGATTTTTTTGATATAAAATTTGTTTGGAAGCTGAGAAAATGTGAGAAATCAGTAAAAAATTTACATTTTCAGAATATTACCAAACACCTGAAAATATTTTCCAAAGTATTTTTTAAAATGCCACCAAACATCTAAAAATATTTTCCTTTCCCGAAAATATTTTCCTTTTCTGAAAATATTTTCCGGAATTGCTTTACTGTCGAAACAAACACACCCTAAGGTTCTTTCTTGTTGCATATCCTGCCAATTTTTTAACAACTTGAGGTTTTTAACATTACTCATTAAATTGATAGCTGCTTTCTTATATAGTTAGTGTCAACTTTACAGAAAACAATGAATGAATAGATAACCATGCTGCACAGTTACAAATAATATTCTTAAGGATTTGACTACTGGATAACAGAACACACGAACTCAGTTAAGTGTTTTTTAACATAGAGGAATTAAAACGAACCAAAGTTTCTTCTTATAACCTTCAGTAATATGTTGAGTACATAGGATTAGAACTCAGTTAAAAAATTCTCCAGAATGCAGTCTTTTGGATAACGAAGTAAAAGACTCCATTCTTCATGACTCATAATTTAGAAATACATACATACACACACACACACACACACAATATATGTATATATAATTCTCTATTTTGCAAGATACTTACCTTCCTGTCAAATATGTATGGCCCATAATTTACACGACCCATATTTTCAACCTACAAGAACAGAAAACACTTAAGTAAAAATTGTATTATTTATAGCATCAATACAGAAAATTCACTTTGTGTGTGATTTGGGTATGAATAATACATATGTAGAATATATATATATTGCAGAGAACCCCCTAGCACTAACATAGTAACAAAAGAATTCATTGCATATTGAAATTCTTATGTAGCATGGCTTTACTAATTACTCCAAGCCAGGAAATATAACAACATTCTCATATAATAAGCTTAAAGCCCTAAGTCAAATGATAATTATAATAGTAAAAACAAAAACAGGGTAGTTAAGCACCAAAACATATAAGCTGATGTTGGAGATGCATTTAATTTTAGGAAGGCCAAGCGTTTGATTTGACCATCTTTCCATTGTACCAACAAAAATTGGTCTGCCACCATTATCTTCAGAAGAGCATGATAAAAAAACTTGAGCTCTGTCATGAACCTGCAATAATTTTTAAGAAGAAAAATTCTTTTCCAAACTTTCATAGATCCTAATCCCTAAGATCCAAGAATGATAGTATTGCTTTCGTTGGATAATAAAACAGAATGATTAAATAGCAACAAAGCAAACATCAAATTAATCAGCTTAAATATAAACTTAAGGGAAGGCTGCACCTTTGGTATTGATAGAACGCTTCCATCGGCCTTTGCAGCATATTCGGATACATATAATAAAAACCCAAACATCTGATCATGAAGAACATTCAATTTCAACAACATAGAGCATGCAGCGTTTTTCGATATCCAAAGGAATGTATAAGCTACAAGAAATGATGCTTACTCACCTGGCCCACAGACTCCATTGAAATTGGGTTTTCAGATTTAACAATGTCAATGGAGTTTATCCTATTAAGTATATCAAAAAAAAATTCTTTTTTCTGTAAGTCAATAGGTCCATATCCTGCCTTCTCCTTGTTTTGGCGGAGCTGAAGGAAGAGATTTTGCGCTGTATTCTTTTGCGCTGTATTTCTTTTAAACACTCGAATTGCTGAAAGCAGTAGAAATTTCATAAATAGAACATCTTTTTAACATGATCATAACTTGCAACATAAAATTTGAGTTAATTTAAGTTGGCTCCAAGTGTACTAAATATACCTTTGAATTTTGCATTGTTCACATCACCAGTTTCCCTAATTGGTGCATCCTAGAACAAGAGGCATCAGATCAGTGTGTTTATCATGCACCAGCAGTCAATATAGAAGTTACAACAAGCAAGTTAATATTTCCTCACATAATCATAAGAAGTGAGGTCAGGCTTGTAATCAGACTCATTTCCACCAGTATTCGCTCCATTATAGAATCCAAAGTTTGTACCACCATGTGCCATCTAGAAATTAGAAAGCCAAGATCAAAGTATTACCATGAAAGGGATCAGTTAACAGAAACAAGTACTGGCATTTGAGTGCATACATAAAGCACAGCAGAACCATTTCGAGCCAAAATCTTTTCCAGAGCAGCTGCTGTAAAATCAGCATCAGTCTCTGCAAGCTTCTCTCCCCAATGTGTAAGCCAGCCTGTGTAAAACTCCCTGAAGCAACAAGCATCATGAGAATTGAACCACTGACCATTATATAAATATGAATTACTAGCGAGACACTTACGCTGAAAGTGGTGGTGACTTTCCAGGGGCGTTGAACTCTTTTGTAACTGAAATATTGGCCAAGGCTCATCACCAGTAGTAAAGTCAACAGCTACATACCAGAGTTAGTTAAAGAGTAGGTTATGAGTTACTTGGATGATAGCCAATGTACATATATTCATATGCAAATACACACACAGAGAGAAACATGCTCACAACATACAAAAATGAATTAAATAGTTATGATAACTGAAATAAATAAATAAACAGTAACAAAGAAAGAAAATCACGAGAAAGATTAGTATTCATAACTTAGAAAATGTAGTATAAAAGATTAAACTTTGATGTTGAAATTTACCTGAAAATACTGCATCTCCAGATATTGTTCCTCTCTCAAGAGTTTCCCTAGTACCTCCATCTGTAGTATACCTAAAAACCATTAAAATCCAATCAAGAAAGGATGAATGATTAAAGAAGAAATCAATGACTCAATATAATATAACCTGAAACATTAGTTTGAATCCCATTTTAGGGAAAGTGTTAAAACAATAAGAATGACCAATAACAATAACAATAACAATAACAATAAAAATAAAAATAAAAAAATAAAATAACCTCTATGGAAGGTTTTATACAATAAATTAAGTGAAGGATGAAACTTTACAAAATGTAGACATAAACATATGAGATTAACATGATATATTTCTACATAGAACCAAGATGATCAGTCTAAAGACAGAAAAAACATCTTACAAAATTATATCATCCCCGAGGTGACTACGAGCGAAGGTGACAAGTTGATGAAGATAAGCTTTGTCATTTCCATATGAACCATATTCATTTTCAATCTGACAAATTAATCTCACATTAGTAGAATCTTACTGACATTGAAATCTAAAACAATCCCACTTCAGTGGAACTTGAAGTTAACAACTTTGACAACCTAAAAAATCTGAACAATGATTAAGATGCAATCATAAATTTTCAGTTATCCCATTTAAATCGATTTATTTGGATTCCCTGGAGGATGCATATAGAAGAGGAATGTAATTATCATTCCCTTTCCATTTTAAAGACAATACATGTGTCCATATTTTTAACCCAATGTCTACATAGATATTTGTAAGTTCTTATATAGCCCTTTTATGTTATTTATTTCCCTTGGTCATATGGTTGAAAGATGGATAGAATATTACCAAAAGTTGATAGAAGAGGAACTACTTATGATCCATGATACCATTTTTCAAGGGGGGGAAAATGACAAAATAACTACACCTTAAATCTAATTGTTCAATTATAATCCTTAAAAGTTTTCCCACTCATTATGTATAACATTGGAAGCCCAGAATTTGAATTTATTTTACATAATTCTCAAAACTTAATGACTAGCACCTTCCATCTTTAATTTAAAGTCTCTAACATGAGATGGTGCTTAATTTTTGCAAACAGGAAATCTAACCCTAATTATGTCCTCATTAATTTTTTACATCTTTTATCAGTTAAATGTCATCAAAACAAGTTCTAGTTAAGAGTAATATATCCACATACTTGAACCATTATAACAGGGCCTCCATTTTCGTAAAGAAGAGGAGCTACTTTCTGAAGCAGGATTGCCCACCATCCTTCAACCTTGAATAGTTCACAATAGATATGATTCCATAGTAAACATTGCATAGTAAAAAAGAATATAAAGAGACAATTAAGTGATTTACAATGCGAAAGATAGTTCAATCAAAATTTAAATCATTTTGATTTCACAGAATCTACAAAACATTATTAGGTCAGCAAAAGAGAGCCTTGTTATGAACCCAAACATTTTAGGACCTCCTAGATGGACTTATAAGGCCATACCTTATGACAGAACAAAAAGATTACACCCAGCATTTGCAATATAATTTTTTTTGGGTACAACATAGAGTTATGGTACAATTAACTTGTAAAATAAAACAGATGAAGATAGAAAAAATTGCTTCAACCTTTTTTCCCTATATTTTTCAAGAGATCTATCATATGTCAAACAATGGACAACAACAAAGCCTTGGTCCAAATTTTTTGGGGTCAGCAATCCTCAACAAGATTAGTTAGCATCAGCCACATGTATACTTTTCCTCTATGCTATTCTATCTAAAGTTATAGCCTCTGTTACTCCCTTAATTGAAATGTCCTTTTTAAGTACCACTAATGTCAAGTAGTGGAAGTCCAACGAATTAAATATTCAATCTTTAAATTCTGAAGAGAAAAATAAAACAATCAGGAGAGAGGTAAAAGAAATAACATAATATGAAAGGCATACAGTTTGACTACTATGTATTTTTCCTGCATATTGTAGTGTCTTTAATATATTTTTTCTTACTTATATATATATATATATATATATATATATATATATATATGAAAGGCATACAGTCACTACTTTACTTTCTTATCTAGCTGAATAAAGAATTTAAGAAGAAACCTAATTAAGGCTATAAGATTTAGCTCAAAGGTTACCTCCCACATAAGAATGGGTGGAGGGAAAGGTCAGGGGTTCAAAAACCATTAGGTATGTGTGTGATTACCATTCACAACAACAACAACAAAAGGAGAGAGAGAAAGAAAAAAAAGAAACCTAAGAAACTATTGCTAGGTTGCTTCCTCATTTAGAATAAACTGTTACCGTCTATTCAAATGAAAATGACATCCATGAGACCTAGTTACTAAGCATGCAAAACGTGCCAAAAAAAAAAAATTGATTGTGCTGATATTTGTAACTTATTAAACAGCTATGAAAAAGAAAACATACTAAGTGGAGGAAAGCAGGATCTGATGATCTTAGTCTGATAGCTGGCTCTATGGCAAGTAACCAGGCAGGGAAACCCCCCAAATCCCACTCTGAGACAGAAATGAAGAACAGTAATTGTCATGTCAACAACATATTATCTCATCGTCAAGTTCAACAACAACAAGAGAAATACAAAAATGATTTGTTGGAAGAACAGCCAAGATTGATAGATGGAATAGGAGCACCTCTAACTTTTTTGGGTCAAAAGAATGACAGCACCTCATAGGAAACAAATTTATGCCTTTTATCAATCATCTATGAGGATTTGATATATTATATGCTAACTAAATTATAATACCATAGCTAAGTGAGGACACTCATTGAACAAGAAATACAAGCCATTTCACCCTTTTGTATAAATCAACCAGCAATGACTTGCAGGAAAATGTTTACTTAGCAAGAAACATATTTACAAATCACAAGTTTTATAGTCTAAGAATTAATCTCTCAAAATTGGGGGTAAGGAAGCCTACCATGATTTCTCCCAAACCCTGCGAAGAGTGGGAGCTTTATGCACTGGGTAAAACTTTTTTTTCTTTTAAAAAAGGACCAAGGATTGGGAGAAGTACTTGGCATCATTATGTAATTAGAACTTCCTAAAGACCCCTAAAAATTATATGAATCATCACCTGCAGGAAGTGACTAAGGTTTTGTTTGTTTGTTAAGTGGAAAATTAAATAAGTAAAATCATTTTCCACAAATGGAAATATTAAAAAAAAAATTTATTTGATACTCATAGTCTCTCACCAAGAATAATACAGCCTAAATTTATATTATTTAAAGAATTTTTTTTTCTACTTAATTTTTTAATTTTAAATCAACCAAATAATCATAGATCATAAAGTAATTATCCAGCTTCAGTATGCACTGATATTAGAAATTAAATATGAATATGTATATCTAGTAACCTAGTCATGTGCAGTAAATTTCAAAATGTCCAATAACAAATTATAAAGCACCTAGATTTTACAGTAATGCCTGACCTGCACATACATAAGGCCCAGGCCGAAGCATAACAAGGAAACCAAGTTTGTGGCAGAGTTTGAGAAAAGATACTATATCTGCAATCCCCTCAAAAACTAGCTTTCCAGGTTTTGGTTCATGCAAATTCCAAGGAACATAAGTTGGATAGTATTCAAGCCCAAAGCCTTTGCTTTCAACAGTCTATCTTCCCAATACTGCAGTGATGAAAGACAAACAGCACATCACAACAAGCAAGAGTTAACTTAAACAGAGAAATATTTGTGTTCCACAAAGACTTCCAGTAGACCAAAACTACAGAAAGCATAATCAGTTATTAAAGCATATTAAGGGAATAGTTGCACATATGTGAAGCTTGAGGAGCTCCATAAGTTTTTAATTAGCATGTTAAATATTGGATATCTGTATATTCTCTATGTCAAGTATAAGATTTTACAGAAGCTCATTAAAGTTTATCTTTCTCTGTCATATCATATTAAATTATAATTTTGTTTTTCAACAAATCAGCAATATCTTATTGTTGTCTCTATTGGTCAATATTAAGGCTGGCTTGTGTATTTTTATAAATCTTTTGCATCTTATTAGGTAGCATTGACTAATAGAGGTACCCTTCTCTTACAAATAAATTGATAAGGTACTAATTTCTGAAAAGTTTACTATAAGAACACCTCTGGAAGAACCCGGAAATAATGCAAGTCGCCACCAATAATTTGGAACGGTTGTCCATCTTTCCAAAACATGTCATTGGCAATCTCGAATTTTTTAGCAGTATCCTGAAAACAAGAGAATAAAAGCCTCATCCCTTAAACTCACAGGCTCTTTCAAAATCAAGAGAATAATTGTCAAAATCAACACAACAATTGAATGCATATGGCATGAAAATCAGCTATAAGTCTATGATTGACAGCCAAAAGATCATTCCAACCAATTCCCCAGCAAAAAAAGGCAGTACAGTTCCAAGATTTAAGTGCAAATCATCAAGCTAGAATATTTTACTATGATCAAGTTGTTAGCTAAGGAAGAAAGAAAAGCCACAGATAAAGTAAATTATTAAGCTTTAATTTTGACTACAGTACTGATTTCTAAATTAGTTAAATTTTGACACATTCCTCATTAATATCCAAAACTTGAAGTTGTTTCTCATTTCAAACGCTCCTCTTGACCTACGTACTAATAATTCCTTCCAACGAAACAAACTAACCAGAACTCAAAACCCCAGAAACAATACAACCCAGTATTACATTTACAAAGACAAAACTTATCAACACCCAAAATCTAAATTCTCTTACTTTCCTACACTTTCCCATCAACCAACCACACTGTGCTACTTGTTCAGCATCAAACTCAAAGCTCCATACGAAATGAGTCAAACTAATCCAGAAGCAATATCACATAGAATTGCATATACAAAGACAATATTATCAACACCCAAGAACTAAATTCGTTTACTTTCCTACACTTTCCCATCAAAGCAAAACACACTGCATACTCAAACATTTCATATGAAATAATCAAACTAATCAATAAATCAAAAACCCAGAAATAATATCACATAGAATTGCATTTACAAAGACAAATGAGCACAAAAAAGAGAGAGAGAAAGAGACTCACTTTCTTGTGTCGAGAGTGAGAAAGGTCATGGGGTGAGTGAGAGGAAAGAGAAGGTAGAGGAGCAAAGACAGGGACGAAGGCACACAAGGCAACGATAGCGAAGAAGGTGCAGAAGAAGAAAGTGGTTCTGTTTCCTGATCTTCGATTCCTCGCCATTGCTGAGAATTTGGAGGTTGACTATTGATGTTACAGACACTGGGACTCTATATCATGGTTTGTGGGACCGTTAGACGTTACTTGGGAAAAATTCTTAAAACTCAAAAAGAAAAAAAAAAAAAAAAAATCTAATCAAAGTTTGTCTTTTTTTGACAAATAAAATCTGCCTGTGTATCTATTAAAAATATAAAAATGAAATCTGATTGGACGGTTTAGGTTCTCTAACCTTTTCATCTTAACTCCGGACTTTAGTTGTGTAGACCTTCATCATGAAGTGAACAAATGATTCTTCGACCTATAATTAGGTGACAACTCTTTTCTTATCTTCTCTTTAAATACACTTGCATGTCAATGGATTTATACCGACTTTGAATCCAAACCACGAGAAATTATTAGGTTTATCGAAAATACCGTTGAAGGAGTCTACTAAGAGAACTGCTGAAGTGGTCTTTTTTGGTCCTGTAAACTAATATGACATCACATAATGGTTTTTTATATATATTCTTTCTATTGTTAGATTGGAAACTAACTCACATATCTGCATAGGTGACAGAGTTTAATTAGTTGAGATAACTATTTTAGTAGTCCTTTCTACTAGACCTAATAATTTCTTACGAGTTGCATCAAGTGAGCCTAAAAGAATGATATAATCGATAGGGCACACTTCTTATAAAAAAAGTTACAAAGTTTATTGTCTATAGAACCCCATGTTTGTTTTAATAAAAACCTTTATGTGAAGACAGTTTTTTGCATTTTCATATGTTTGATAGTATTAGAAAAAAAAAATAGGATAAAAGAAAAGTATCTTTTAATTTTCTTTATCTAGCTTGGCATGAGATAAAATTGTTTTTCACTAAAATTTTATGGATAAAAACCTTATCTCCGGCAAAACTATATAAAGAAAAGAATTATTCTTCATACGAAGCTAAATATGGAAAGTCAATAGATTTTTTTTTAAACTCATTTTAAGGCCTTACCAACTACCAAGCATAAGAAAATAATATAATTTTTTAGAAAATGCTTTTTGAAAAATGATTTTTTTTTTTCATTGTAAATCAATCTCTCTCTCTTTCTTAGACACGGTCACACCTGGATGGCCACGTTTCTTTTGTTGGTCTTAAGAGAGTAGAATCATGTTTCTCCCCTCTCTCTCTCTCTGTATGTTTTAAATATACTTAGTCCTCTTAAAATAAAATAAAATAAAATGAAATAAAGGGATGTTATTGTTTGATGGATGACTACAAAGGGCAAAAGGGAAGGCCACTAATGATCCCATGCACTGCAAATCTAGATGCATGATGGGGGACGATGCTTACAGTATAATAATATATATATATAACGCCATATTGTTCAACATAACATGTGTACAGACCATTGATGTATTTGAACAAGTCTTATTTTTACAAGTTTGTTGCGGACACAATTTCTACCCCAATTCTTTTTTCCATAACATGTTGTGAGTGGTGGACAATTGTGTTCATATGGATCTTGTAGTGATATTACTTTTTATTTTCCACTAATCATAACCTACACTTAATTGACAAGTAATTTCAATGGCATGATTCAAATTAAGACAAATAATGCAATAATAACTTATTATTGTTTAGGATTTGTTGTAAAAGTGTTGTGAAAAATGTTGACTTAGCAATTCTCTTTAACTTAACAAAATATGGATTTCCTTTTCTTGTTTATTTTTTGTCTAAATATGAAATTCTACAATACAGGATACATTCAAGGGCTTAACTCTTGAATGTGTAATGCAAGACTTTAAACTCACACACATCACTCTTTTTACACACATCAGTACTTACCAATCTTACGTGACACAATATGAAGAGGTTGCCCAAAAGCCAAATTTTTTTAGTTTTATATTTATTATAGATTTAAGACGAAGTACATTTTTTGTCTCGTAAATATGAGAGTTCGATTTTATTTCCTCAATTTTAAAATGTTCTACTTGGTCCTTCAATATTTTTAAATATAACAATTTAGTCCCTTTTGTCTATCTTTTCATTACGCAATTAACAGAAAACTGAATCACTCCAATATTTAAAGAATAAAAAATTGAACCAATGCCATACCTATGAGACTAAAATTGAACCAACCTATATTTTAAGGACTAAAACAAAAAAAAAAGTACAAGCAAGAAATAGGTAGAAAATAAATAGTGGGACTACTGTAAATTTTCCATTTCGTTCTAATAGGCCTGTTTCTAGCCTTAAAATTCAAACCAGACACCTCCGAACTTTTCACATGCTCACATTTGAATACTAATGTATCCTTATTTTAATATGAATAATTTTGTTATTCATATTGAATGATATGATGAATTTTTTCTAAGTGCAATCGGTAACCTTGAAATAATGAGTTCAAATAGCTCCTATGCCCCCCCTTCCCCCCCCCCCCCCCCCCCCCCAAAAAAAAAACCTTCCTATCATCAAGAGCCTAAAATGTACCAATTTTGTTACACGACCACAGGTTATGGTTTTCTGCTTTTATAAGCCAACAGAAAATTGTAATGCTGTTTTCCTCTTGGTCCAATTTTCTATTTTGCACACTAAATATGCAGTTTTTGTCTTGTGCTTCGCCCTTATGTCTAGTTAAAGGTCCCTTGCTGATACCAGTTTTCAATTGCACTGTGTAATGAATATTATTGTTAGAAATTTTCATCGTACTTGCTTTAAAAAATATAGAAAGGGCAAAGAAAGATCAAACTTTGTAATAGTATATATGAAGATGCTGCATATATGATTATAGGGAAATAACATAACATTCATAATGGAGACTATATAATATATGTAGATAGGTCTGAAAAAACAAAAATAAGAAGCACTAAAACCAAATACAATACTAATTGTAATCATATCACTAATCTTCAATATATATATTGGAATTCAAGGTAATGCAGCCCCTTCTTTTTCCAACTTTCTGAAAAGACCTTCCATCACCGAAGTTCCATAGTATAAAATCTTCTCTTATCTTCATTATTTATAAATTTTAGCTGCACAAATAATGTCATATTTTAATATGTGAGACCTCAATGACTTTTGTATTGAAGAAAAAACAGACATCCCAATAAATCAACTTGCCTTTAGTATTTACCACCATCCATGAAATCAAACAAAGGTGGCCAAAAAATCCATTAATAAGAAATGATAAGATGGCATGACTAAAATGCATGGATGATATAACAAGCAGGGAACTAATAGAATAGAAGAAACCAATTTCATTAAACTTTCCCAATTACTTCAACTCAAGTAATTATACATTTAGCAACAAAAAAAATTTAATTATACATCACCTAAAACTCCTTTATTCACTTTATCTCTCTTGTTAAAAATAGTATATTTTATTTTGATATTGTGCCTAAACTACACTAGGACTAAAACTGAAGATCCTGCCCCTTTCTAATTATAACTTGATATCTCTCTTGAATATAATTTTTTATATCTTCAAAATTTTCTAAAGATGAATATATATATATATATATATATATATATATATATATATATATATCACAACTTCAGAATTTGTAACATATGTGAACAAGCAGGACCCCGAAGGTGACAAAATTGAGCCCAATGGAGCTTTGGTTTCGATGTCACTTGATAGTACTTATGATCAACATCAATGTATTGGCTATAAGTCTAGAACTAGATTAAGTTATTTAGATAGAAATAGAGGTGAGGAAGCCTCCTCATAATATTTTAAAATTTTCGTGCACATGCTATATCATCATTCTTTACTATTTTGTGGTTTATTTGTAAAGAAAGTATATATTATATTAATTGATAACACTGTCAACAGAAAACATTTCAAACCCAAACCTGTGGCTGAAGAGAATAATATGCAAATAGAACAAACGCATGTCACAAAACAATAAGCAAAACTAATGTTTAGAAAATTAAAAATAAGCCAAACCAAATTCTTATGACCAAATTGATTAAGTAATTACCATCTTCTATCCAAACCTTCTTGCCTCGCCTACTTCTTGGACTTAGAATTATTAGAGCCACGTTGTCCCAAATTAGGATCATACTCCCACACCACAGTGAAAGCATAATCATCCTCCGAGCCTCGACCACTAGTACTAGTACTTGCACCATCATGACCGTGTGTACATAACAATCCAAAGCTTTGAAGCACTGATTCCAAAGAAATATGGTAGACTTGTGGAGTAGGGTTCTCCTGTGACCTCACAGTTGCACCAGTGTTCACCTGTGCTGCACTTGTTTGGTGATCATTTTCCTTGACATTATTCTTGGAAGTGGGACTCTTCTTTTTTGTGCTTTTGGAAGTACCTTCAGCCTTGTTTGTTTCAGTTTCTTTGGTAGTGGTTTTAGGAATAGGGTTATGGCTATGGCATTCACAGGTACACAATATCAGGTTGCAAAGAGAGCAATGAGGGTGTGAAGATTCACAAAGTGCGACAGTGACAGTACGCTTGCAAGAGGGGCAGTACGAGCTCTTATTTCCAGAAGAAGACATTTTTGCTAGCTTCAAGAGATGTAAGAGAGAGAGAGAGAGAGAGAGGCACAGAGAGAATTAAATTTGTGTGACAAGTAGTTTTGGCTTTGTGTGTTTCTTTCTTGGTGCCTATGCCCATATATATACACACACACCAAGTAGAGAGGGATTAAGCCAATTTTCAACATTGTAATGATTAACACTTCTAGGCACACACGGAATGTACATTGTGCATGTGTGCAAAGAAAATGTGGTAACATATCCTACACCATCCAGGATCATTGTAAATAATGTGGATGCATGTGTGTGAGAGACGGGTACAATAAAGTTAATAATCTCTAAAAATGGTATGACTTCCATGTTAAGGAAAATAAAAGCCCAAGTACAATGTTTATGAACAAAAATAAGGTCCCTCACATGTCACACGGATTGTATTATTTACAATTTTACATAGTCAATGATTTTAAATAATTAATCATATACAAATTATGAAAAATATTTTTCCAACAGCAACAATCTCATACCACCATTATTCACGTTGTAAAACCTACAATATTTTAAAGAAATTTTATATTTTCTTTTTGGGTACATATGAAATTAAGATTTTTTATTTCTAATTTCTTAACATTTTGTTTGTAAAATACAGTTCAAGAGGTGCAAGGCTTTTCTTTGAAACGTAATTGGTTTCCTCCTTTTTACCGTGAGTATTGGTAAATTAGTCCATATAGGTTTAGCAGTGAGTACAATGATAATTGGATGCATGTATCCCTACCCATACTGAATTTGTTTGTCATTGTATGCATTTGTGTATCAAAGAGTACTTTGTTGATTTGTTAAAAGAGTCCTATTATTGAGTGTTCTAAAAGCAACCATTAAGGTGGAATTTTCAATGCAATCTTTCCATTTTGTCTAGGCAATGGATTGGAGACACTTTTGGCATTAAAACAAAAATAAAAAATTATATTTACTTTTGCTACTCTTTTTTAATTTGGTTCTTGATAATATAGATATAGCCTATTTTATTTTTCTTCAACAATTGCTCTAAAAACATCCATTAACATACTTCTTGTTTCGGTCCAAATCAGTACACTTTGGTCCATTTAGTTCAGTTTAGATCCACTTTGTCCATTTTGGTCTATTCAGTCTATTTTGGTCCACTTCAGTCCGGTTTGGTCCACTTCATCCGTTTTGTTCCATTTCTAATTTTCTATTACAAAACTGTGCCTACACAAGGACTAAAACATAAAACCTGCCTTTTGCTCAAAAAAGAAAAATTAATAAATAAAACATAAAACCTGCCTCAACCTTTTCGATCCAAACCAATCCCCTTATATAATGTCTTTGATATGTAATAATAACTTGCATATCTCTCTTTAATATAATTTGTTTATATCTTCAAAATTTATAAAATTATTTATATCTTCAAAATTAATAATATAATTCATACATATGTATATTAAATATATACAATTTTTCAAAAATTATATAAAATTTTGTAAATTTAACGTGCACAATTTTCAAAGAACATATACTGATGATGCAAAGAAAATCTGTAGGCTGAATGCTTCGGACTTGAAAGGACTACTGGTTCTCTGCAGCCTGAAAAAAAAAGAAAAGCGAATCAAAGGCGACCGGGGCTTCCGGCCAAAAACCCTCCGATGGCAAAGTTAGTTTCTCTCTCTATGTTATCTGAGTTCCAACTTTTTTGGAGTAAAAAATGAACATACCTTGGCCTTGTCTGAAACAGCCTTTATATAGTGTTCTTATAGGCGGTTATCAAGATTGGAACTTCTCCTGGATTCAAGGAGAGGTAGAAATCAAACGTAACTTGCATAACCGTTTAGAAGTTATGCTTCTATTCCACAACGGATACCTGGCAGTTATGCGTGGGATAAGGGATTATCACGTCATATTCGGAGATTTTCCTAAGTATGATACCCTCGTCCTGGAGTTCCTTAGTTGAGTGTGCTTTGGTACACGCTTAGGGGCTGTCTCGTCTAACAGGCAAATTCTTTCAAGACGAGGTTGTCGGCACTCTGGACGAGTGCATCACTCTGGTGGTGCTTACCTCGTCTAGAGCTCTTCTTCCTTGGACGAGGTAATTGTAGGTAAGTTTTTGAGGGTGTTTACAATAGTAGGTGGGTTATGGACGACCTGTATGGACGACTCGGAGATAGGCTAAATCATTTCCCTATCATATACTATTCTGTATATTCAATGTATATAATTTTTTAAAGATCGTAAGCAATTTTATATATTTAATTAACACACATAATTTTTCAAAGAATGTTTATTGTTGGACCGTGAGCTATGTCATTCCACCTCAAAACCAATTGGTGATAATTAAGGAAAATACACTCAAATCTTTTAAGGCATTCGACATCACGCCACGCAGGTCTGTTTTTAAATATTTGTAAGGAATCAAATTGTAGTCTCCCAACATTTATAATTATGTATTTTAACATATACACAATTTTCAAATAACATACACAATTATACATAACTTTTAAATATATATTTTAATTCATAATACCATGAATTTAATTTGTTCTCCATGTATTTGGGTCTCTCAAAATAATCCATTCGACAATGATCAACAAAGAAAAAGCAATAACTCCTGTGAAGAGCCTAAGAACTAGTGCACACTATGTGCAAATCTTGCTACAAGTTATATGGACCCTTTAATTATCGCTAATAGCTTTGTAATTCCAAATTTTTGGCACTTCTTGACGTTTTGAAAGTATCCAAAGTTCAAATTCTCCATCTCACATTGTAATTATTAATATTAATAAAAAATAGATCATTTAATTATTTGGAAAAAAATAATTTTAATGCTGTTTTCCTCTTGTTCCTTTTACGTGCACAATGGTTTTGCCGTTTTAGTCTTGGTCTTCGCCCTTATAACTCGTTAGGGAGGGCGGTACCAATTTTCAATACCCCTGTATAATATGTTCTTAGACATTTTCTGTTGCAATCAATCATATATACTTGCTCAAAAAAAATACAGAAAATGGAAGAGAGATCGAACACAGTAATAGTATAAATAAATGAAGATGCTCCATTCAATATTAATTATAAAAGAAATAACATAGCATCCATAAAGGAAACTATAAAGTATAAGTAGATGTTCATACTCGATAAGAATTGCTAAAAAAAGAAAGAAAAGAGGGTAGCACTAAAACCAAAAACTTAAATATTTGCCATCATATGATCACTAAACTTCAATTTGTATTAAATAGAATCCACGGTAATGCAACCTCTTCTTTCCAACTTTCTGAAAAGGCCTTCCATATATCACCGAAGTTCCCAGGATATATAATCTTCTTATATAATTATTTTGAGCTGCATAGATAATGTCATACTTTAAAATGTCAGAAATAAATGGCTTTTGTATTAAAATAAATATATATAAAAACAAATTAACGAAGATGATGAGAGACATCGTAATAAATCAACTTGCCTTTAGTATGTATCTCCATCCAGGAAATTAAAAAAAGTTGGCCAAAAAATTTCATTAATAAAAAATGATAAGATGGCATGTCTAACATGGATGATGAACTAAAAAAATACCAGTCTCATTTCACTTTCCCAATTACTTCAATTCACATTATACATTACCTAATACTCCTTTATTTACATTATCTCTCTCTCTCTCTCGCTCTCTCGATCTTGAATAGTACTTTTTTTTAAAGAATAATAGTGCTTTATGCTCCTATTAAAGCAATTATGTTCTATTAAAAAAAAAAGAGTAAAATGGAAAATCCTGCACCTCCATTTTCTCCAAATCAAAATCCCCTCGTATGACCCATGTCTTCCCTTATTACAACTATTACAGCTAGATAGTTTTTCTTGAATATAAATAATTTTTATATCTTCACAATTTGTAAATGATGCATATAATATATATATATATATATATATATATGCACACAGCCTCTAAATTTGTAAAATATAATATATGCTTGCAAGCAGGTCCAGGAGGTGACAAAATTGAGAGCATGGAACCTTTTTTTATCAACCTTAATTTGATACAATATTTGATCAACATCAATCTAATTTTAATTCACAAAAACTCGATTAATTTATATAAAAAAATTGAAAAAAGAGAGTGAACCTTTGTTATATATATAATAAAAATTCCGTCCAAACTAAATCAATATATCTAATTTCTAATTAAGGCTTTGGTTTATGTTTCTAATTAAATATTTAATTATTCACAAAAACTAGATTAATTTATATAAAAAAGAAAAAAAGAGAGAGAACCTTAATTTATTATATATACTGTAATAAAAATTCCGTGCAAGCTAAATCAATATTTCTTATTTTTAATTAAGGTTGTGGTTTATGTTTCTAAAATTTATAATCAACATTGTTTTTAATCATTGTATATCCACATGTGCCCTCTATCACTTAATTTCATTTCCTTTATAGCTGAATAATTTCAGTATAATAATATCACTATCAACTCCAAATTAAAAACAAAGCATACATTAGTAATTGCAAAGAAAGACAAAAAAAAATATATCAAAACCCAAAGCTATAGCTAAAGAGAATAAATTAATATGCAATTTAAAATTTTAAACACACACACACATAAAACAATCCAAACCAAGTGCTTACGAACAAATTAATTAAGTAATTAATTACCATCTTCTATAGCTTCCTCGCTTACTTCTTGGACTTAGAATTATGAGACCCTCGTTGCCCTAAATTTGAATCATATTCCAACACCACAGTGAAAGCATAATCATCCTCCGAGCCTCGACCAGTAGTGCTAGTACTCGCACCGTCATCGCCATGTGTACATAGCAATCCAAAGCTTTCAAGCACTGATTTCAAAGAAATATGATAGACTTGTGGAGTAGGGTTCTCTTGTGACCTCACAACTGCACCAGTACTGTTCACTTGTGACTCACTTGTCTGGTTATCATTTTCCTTGACATTATTCTGGGAAGTGAAATTCTTCTTTTTGGTGCTTTTGGAAGTACCTTCAGCCTTGTTTGTTTCAGTTTCTTTGGTAGTGGTTTTAGGAATAGGGTTATGGCTATGGCTTTGGCACAAGCACCAATTGCAAAGAGAGCAATGAGGGGCAGAGCATGAAGATTCGCAAAGTACGATAGTGACATAACGCTTGCAAGAGGGGCAGTAAAGGCTCATATTTCCAGCTGAAGACATTTTTGCTAGCTTCAAAGAGAGATGTAACTTGTAAGAGAGAGAGAGAGAGAGAGAGACAAAGGGAATTAAATTTGCATGACAAGTTGTTTTGGTTTTGTGTATCTTTCTTGGTGCCTATGCCCATATATATATACACACCAAGTAGAGAGGGATTGGCATTTTTCAACATTGTAATGATTAAACTAGCCATACATATGCAAAGAAAATGTGAGTACCATATCATCCACCATCCGGAGCATTGTAGTTAATGTGGGTTTTGTGTGTGAGAGACGAGTGAGTACAAGATAGAGTTAATGATCTCTAAAAATGGAATGCCTTCCATGTTAAGGAAAATGAATGCACATGGACAATGTTGTTGAATTTTTTTTTTTAATAAACATGGATTGTATTATTTACATTTTTTATTTTTTGAGAAGGAATTGTATTATTTACATAGTCATGGATTTTGAATGAATCATATACGTGAAGTTAGGACAATTTTTTAAAATATTTTTACTACAACAATTCCATGCGATTATTACTCACATGGAAACCTACAATACGCCCTGCTATATAAATGAGAGTAGAGTGAAAGTAACCTTATATGACAAGTAACACTATATATATATATATTATCTTTTGGAAGTCTTCCTGTGAAATTATGATTTTTGACATGAACGTCTTGCCATTTTTTTTTTTTTTTTTGTAAATTACAGTTCTAGAGTGTGCAAAGGGTTTGCTTCAACTATAATTAGTGTTTTTCCTTTTGCTATGGCAATCACATAATGGTAAATTCATCCAATCAAGTTTAGCAGTGAATACATGTTCCTTTTTAGATGATAAGTTCTCCCAAGTGCTAAATTAATTTGTATATTTTTTCTTTAAATGGGGCAACGGATATTTATTTAGAAAATAAAATTTTATAAATTGTACTATTTATTAACTTTATTGCTTGGAGATAAAGTTTCATTCACAGAAGCATGTTGTAAATATGAGTCCAAAACAATTTGATATGCAAGAATACTATAAATTAATCTCTCTCTCTCTCTCTCTCTCAAAGAATCCTTCACACTTAGTTGGCCACGTTTCTTCTTCTTTTTTTTTTTCTTTTTTTTTTTTTGGTCCTAAGAGAGAAGAGAGAAGGGAAGCAATGCGTTGCAATTGCAAATCTAAATGGAGGGGAGAGAAGGGATGCTTACATTACAATTATATAAAAAAAATTTGTTCCATTTTTTTTTAGGTGTTATACCCTATGTTCTCAGTTAAATTTGAACACATAGTTGCATTGAGCAATACAATATAAACATGATTTTTTATAGAAAAATTTAATCCAATTCAGTCATATATATATAAAGTTAATTGGAAACTTATACAATATATAAGTAACTTTAAGTAAGTTTTATCCGTACAAATAATGTTACAAATATACCCTGCGCACGTACCATTAATGCATTTGAACAATTCATGCGTGACAAGAAGCTAATCAATTTATATTCTCAACTTCACACCATTTTGATTTAATAGTACTTTTGTTATGGAGCTTGTTAATTTTTTTCTCTCTTTTTTTGTGTAATAGCATTTTTAACTTAATAACTACTTCCCTAAATATAATTTCAACAATGCTACATATAACAAATTTTACAATTTTTTTAGAATTTATTAAGATATAAATTTTAATTAGTGCAAATAACCTTCATTTTGAAACACCACTAAAATCACATTTTTTACTTTATTATACAACATATACACATCAATCTATATATATTTAAAAGCTACGTAGCATTTATTATTTCTACGCTCCAGTTAAACCACGTTAGCACCATGTCATCATTTATTTTCTTTCTTTCATTTTTATTTTACAATTTATCGATTGACATTTATTGAGCATCTCCTTAGATTCATGTGTTACTCTATCTCCAACTCTACTGTGTGTCTCTCCATTAACCCAGACTCTTCAAATGCCCGCTATTATATGGAATTCCAACACTCACCAACAGATTACAACCTCTTCACCTCTCATTTCTTTCTTTATAAATTATCAGTTGTTCTCTCTCCACAAATTAATCGATATGGCCTTCAATGGGATAGTTTCTTGAGTGTTTTAACTGTTGTTTCTGTCATGATTCAAGTATGCCTGCCAAAACCCAATCAAATGAGTGCAAGAGACAGAGAATAACTCTAGAGCTTGCCTATGAAATTGAAGCACATGAGAGACAAAAATTAGTAGCCCAAGTACAAAGGGTATGAACTCAAAATGAGTTTTGTTATTTTTATTATTTATTTATTTCCATCTCATTACTTGAAAAAAAATGTAATTCAATTTTAGGATTTCATAATGATCGAGCTTGAGTTTTCATGGCCTCAAAAATATTCAAATATATTTTTTCTTTTTCAAAATTGATTTGAGTTTGGCATTAGATCATGTTTGTTATAAATTGCTTTATGGTTTCCCTTCTCCAGGCCGCAAGAATGTTACTCTCAATATGTTTGCTATAATATTTTTCTATTTGATAATTAACTTCAATGTGATGTTTTCATTTTGTTCTTTGTTTTACAGTAAGAGTGTTATCTATTTTCACCAAAGAGAAATTACTATTGTTCTCTTTTTCTTGTCATTTTATGTGATGAACTAAATTTCTTTTTATCTTTATTCTGTTTGTCCACTCATTGATAGATGTCAAAAATCAAGCCTCACAATCACTGGAAGCTTTTTATTCTATTGAAGATCATACCAATTAATTGGTAACCATTCTTTTCTTAGAAACTTTTGAAGGAAGGGGAATAAATATTTTGTTTTTCTTGGGTGGTGTTTGATAATTTGCTTTTTATGGTTCAATACACATCAGTTATATTAGATTTCCTTTTTCTTATATTAATAATTTGTTGTATACTGTTTCTGTAAGTGCACAATTGCACCTGGCCCTAAGAACAGTTATGGGCTCAGGCCCAATGAGCCTTGAACAATATGAATTTGTAGAGTGTGGGCTTGAAACCCAGGTTAGAAGTGTTTAAGGATTATATGACAAGCTAAAAATTATAAACACTTAAAAACGATAAGAAATATTGCAATTCCACCTCCTCGGAGATAGGCCGAGGACTGTTCTTATATAATTTTTCTTTCCTTTCTTTTTAGGTTCCAAATAGGGAATCCTCCCTTTTTCTGTTCCAGATCCCTCCTTAAATACTACTCACTTCGATATTTGTGACACGTGTTGCCCTCACCTCCCTTTGACCTAGATATTTCCCTTCCTAGTGACTTTGAATAGTAACCAGAAATTTCACTTCTACTGTTCAGGCGTCACTTCCCCATAAATGCGGCCAGGGTGGTAGGTGCAGGGTATTTAATGTGGAGGTGACAGTCTTCAACTTGAGTATATCTCCAACATCGGTGCTTCTAGGTTGTTTAAGGGTTCACCCCCTAACTGTTGGTCTTTACCGTGTCATTCCCTAACCTTTACAATGAAGTCCCGGGTTCTCCGGTGTCCGTCCGAGGGGAAAATCACCCTCGGCTGGATCCTCGGATCCTCGGCGTATCGGTCGACCCGTAGTACTAACAAGTTCTAAACCCAAAAGCAGGTCGGCCTACCTTAGCATGGCCCAAAGGCCCACCAGGGTTTTTTTACTCCTCACAATAGCCCCTCAAATTTCTAATTTTTGACGTCCGAGGAGAAAAATAGGTTTTGATCCGACAAGAACCTACTCCACACACTTGGTAAATGACTACACGTGTGGAAACCGTTTCGTGTCCCAGAAGATGCCCCCTGGCGATTTTATTTTCAAAATCGCGCGCATTTATTACCGTAAGTTACATTTTGTCCCCCACATTCAACGGCAAGATGGACATCTAACGGCCCTCGTTTCTCCACGAAAATTTGGGCGGGATAAACTTAATTTCGAGGCCGCTTTTCCGCACGTCGTGAAGCTTCGGGAACCCGCGCCTTCATTTAATTCGCCAGGGACTAATCCCATCAAAACATCAGCAATCATACTTTACCTTCAAAAAACCATGGAAATTTGCACATCCTCAAACTCCATAAGTTCTTGCTCATTGCTCATTTCATTCTTAACCTTTTTATCCTCGAACTTTGTCCTCGGGAAGGATGTCATTCTTAAGAAAAGACACGACCGAGTCAATCCAGCTTGGACCATGCCTTATTAGATGAATGCGAGGTGCGTTGGTAATGACAAGAGTGGGTTCCAGCAAATCCTCAATGAGGATAACCCTAGGCAAACCTTGATCCGAGGACGTTGCCAGCGTGGCTAAGGAGTCTGCATGAGTATTTCCGCTCCGAGAAACATGAGTTAAAGTGAAAGAGTCAAATTCAGTTTGCTGGCGCTTGATCTGGGCCAAGTACTCCTGCATCCTTGGGTCCCTAGCCTCCACGGCTCCCGTGACCTGGCCAACTACCAGTTGAGAGTCCGAGAAGACATGGACTTCCTTTGCTCCCATTCTATGCACCATTTTCATGCCCACCAGTACCGCTTCATACTCGGCTTCATTATTAGTGGCCGAGAATGCCAATCTCAGGGACTTTTCGAAAATAATTCCTTCGGGGGATACCAGGACAAGTCCAACACCGGACCCTCTCTGATTGGCTGCCCCATCCACATACACTTTCCAAATCAAAGGTACTGCAACTGTGATCACACCAACTGATTTTTCACCCATGGGGGCGTCTTTTAGAGTTTCTTCCAACAATGGCTAAGAAAATTCCGCCACCAAGTCAGCAAGGACCTGACCCTTCACCGAGGTGCGAGGCTTGTATTTAACATCAAAAGCCCCCAGGATGGTCCCCCACTTTGCTATTCTTCCTGAATAGTCGGCGCTACGCAGCACTGCCTTAAGGGGCAATTGGGTCAGAACAACCACTGTATGGGACTGAAAATAATGGGGGAGCTTTCGCGTGGCATGAACCATAGCCAAGAGCGCTTTCTCCAAGGGCAGATAACGGACCTCGGCCTCACCCAAGGACTTACTAACATAATATACCGGTCTTTGCACCCCGTCGTCGTCTCTTATCAGGACTAGACTGACCGTATGGACGGCTACTGCTAAATATGCAAACAAAAGCTCATATGCCTCCGGACGAGACAGGATGGGTGGTTGAGAAAGGTATTGCTTGAGTTGTTGGAAAGCTAACTCGCAATCCTCGGTCCATTGAAACCCTTTCCATTTATTCAACAATTGAAAGAAAGGACGACAGCGGTCGGCTGATCGCGATATGAACCGATTCAAGGCAGCTATCATTCCTGTTAACTTTTGAATTTCCTTTGGGTTCCGAGGAGGCTGCAAGTCTTGGATAGCCTTGACCTAAGCTGGATTTACCTCTATGCCTCTATGAGTAATCATGTATCCCAAGAACTTTCCAGACCCCACGCCGAAAGAACACTTTGAGGCGTTGAGACGCAACTTGTATTTTCTCAGTATCTGAAAAGTGTCGGCCAAATCTTTCACGTGTGAGGGTATTGTTTTGCTTTTTACCACCATATCGTCCACGTAGACCTCAATGGTTTTCCCCATTTGCTCTTCGAACATTCTGGTCATCATTCTTTGGTAGATAGCCCCAGCATTTTTCAAACCAAATGGCATGACCTTATAATGGTAGTTTCCTGTTGGAGTAACAAAAGCAGTCTTTTCCTGGTCCTCCACCGCCAAAGGAATTTGATGGTAACCCTGGAATGCGTCTAAGAAACTCATCAGAGGATGTCCAACAGTGGCATCCACCAATTGATCTATACGCGGCATTGGGAACGAATCTTTGGGACATGTTTTGTTCAGATCAGTGAAGTCCACACATACTCTCCATTTCCCATTCTTTTTCTTAACAACCATAGTATGGGCTAACCACTCGGGGTAAAAAACTTCTTTAATAGCTCCAGCCCTCTTGAGTTTGAGAACTTCTTCCTTTACAGCTTCTGAATGTTCCCTGGAAGATCGCCGAGGTGGCTGCCTCCTCAAAACAACGGCTGGGTTGACATTCAAGTGATGACAAATGAAGTTTGGATCCACGCCTGGGGCTTCATAAGGATCCCACGCAAAAACGTCAATGTTATTCTTCAAAAATTCTAACAACTTCATCTTCTCCTGGCGTGGCAGAAGTATACCAACTTGGAAGAACTTCTCCGAATCAGCAGCCACCGGAAACTTCTCTAGTTTCTCACAATGTGTCTCCTCTCCTGTCAGCATTCGAGATGCGTCAGGAGCTGTTAACTGCTATGAATTTTTAGTGACCACAGCCGAAAACTCGGCTTCTGTTTGATGTAACACTGCAGCAGATATGCATTGTCTGGCCACAGACTGGCTGCCGAGGATTTCCTCAACGGAATCTCCCTAGGGGAACTTGACTTTCACATGCAAGGTAGAGGAAACAGCCCCAAGCGCATGCAGCCAAGGCCTAGCGAGAATGGCCGTATATGGAGAGTACGCATCAATGACAATGAAGTCCACTTCCACCGTTTCAGAGCCGGATTGAACGGGCAAACGAATTTGTCCTCTCGGCATAACCGATCTCCCTTCAAAGCTTATGAGCGGTGAATCATAAGGAGTAAGGTCTTCCACCTTCAACCTTAGCCCCTTAAATAGATCTGGGTACATGATATCCGCGCCGCTATCCTGGTCTATCATCACCCTCCTCACATCATAATTACCTATCCTCAGCATAACTACAAGGGCATCGTCATGGGGCTGGATAGTCCCCGCTTTATCCTCCTCAAAGAAACCTAGGACGGGCAAAGTGCCCCTCAACCTCTTCGGCCTACTGCCCATCCTCAGAACGAGGGTGGGAGACAGTCAGTACCCTAGTGGGACCTGAACCGGTCCTTTGGGCGCAGCAAAGATAACATTAATCGTTCCTAATGCTGGCCGAGATGAATTGTTCCTCTGGTTGTTAGAACCAACTTGACTGACATGACCAGTAGGCTGACATAAGTGCTCCTTTAACTTTCCTTCACTGACGAGCTGCTCCAAATGGTTCCACAAGGTCCGACAGTTCTCAGTAGTGTGGCCCACGTCCCGATGGTACTGGCAGAAGAGGTTTTGATTTCTTTTCGCAGGCTCCCCTGCCATCTTACTGGGTCATCTGAAGAAGGGCTCTTTACGAACTTTCTCCAGTAACTGATGCACTGGTTCTCGGAACACAGTATTGACAGTCTGAGGTGCTGCCGAGACTGATTGCCCAAAGTAATCCCTCCTTGGCTTGTTGTTGTGATATCTGTCCAACCTGAAATCCCTTCTCTCCTGAGGGATAACCTTCTCCTTTCCCTTGCCTTGCTGCTGGTCCTCCTCTACCCTCTTGTATTCATCAATACGATCCATGAGGCGACGTACACTGCGGACGGGCTTTTTTGTCAAAGACTTTCTCAGGTCATGGTCAGTAGGAAGACCTACTTTAAAGGTATTCAGTGCCACCTCGTCAAAATCACCGTCTATTTCATTAAACATCTCCCAGTATCGGTCGGAGTATGCTTTCAACGTCTCTCCTTCTTTCATGGTCATAGATAGTAGCGAGTCCAATGGCCGAGGAACTCTGCTACAAGTAATGAATCGCGAGGTAAACGCCCTAGTCAACTCCCCGAATGAACCTATAGACCCTGATTTGAGGCCATTGAACCACCTCATAGCCACGGGCCCCAAGCTAGAGGGGAAGACTTTACACATCAGAGTCTCATTGTGGGAGTGCACGGCCATCCTTTGGTTGAAGTGACTCACATGCTCCACCGGATCAGTCCGGCCATTGTAGATGGTAAAGGTGGGCTGGGTAAATCTCCTAGGAAGCCTCCCTTTCTCAATCCTTCGTGAAAATGGAGATTTGGAGAGTTGGTGCAACGCCCTACTCATAGCGTCATTGCCTAAGCCCCTAGAAGGAAGGCTTTTGCGTCTGCGAGCTGGCTGGTCGTCCTTCTCACCGGAAGACGCTGAGCTGGCAGGTGAGCACGACCTCGAACTGTAGCTACCTCGCCTATCCTCTTCCGAGGAAGAATCCGATAAGGACGGTGAAGGCCTACGCTTGGCGCGGCATAGCTTTCTCTTTAAACGGTTGATCTCCTTCTGCATGGTTTTAGAACCATCCTCTTGGGGGGCGCTACCCCCACCATGAGTACGGCTGACATTTGGGTACTCTATATGGACACTCCCCTCGCGATCCCTTTGACGTTCAAGACGCTCGAATTGATCCTCCGGTTGTGATCCTTGTGACTTTGCATGGTAAGCACCTAAGCCTGCCATAGTATCCCTACCTCTCCTAGACTAGATTTCCCACAGACGGCGCCAATTGTAAGTGCACAATTGCACCTGGCCCTAAGAACAGTTATGGGCTCAGGCCCAATGAGCCTTGAACAATATGAATTTGTAGAGTGTGGGCTTGAAACCCAGGTTAGAATTGTTTAAGGATTATATGACAAGCTAAAAATTATAAACACTTAAAAACGATAAGAAATATTGCAATTCCACCTCCTCGGAGATAGGCCGAGGACTGTTCTTATATAATTTTTCTTTCCTTTCTTTTTAGGTTCCAAATAGGGAGTCCTCCCTTTTTCTGTTCCAGATCCCTCCTTAAATACTACTCACTTCGATATTTGTGACACGTGTTTCCCTCACCTCCCTTTGACCTAGATATTTCCCTTCCTAGTGACTTTGAATAGTAACCAGAAGTTTCACTTCTACTGTTCGGGCGTCACTTCCCCATAAATGCGGCCAGGGTGGTAGGTGCAGGGTATTTAATGTGGAGGTGACAGTCTTCAACTTGAGTATATCTTCAACATCGGTGCTTCTAGGTTGTTCAAGGGTTCACCCCCTAACCGTTGGTCTTTACCGTGTCATTCCCTAACCTTTACAATGAAGTCCCGGGTTCTCCGGTGTCCGTCCGAGGGGAAAATCACTCTCGGCTGGATCCTCGGATCCTCGGCGTATGGGTCGACCCGTAGTACTAACAAGTTCTAAACCCAAAAGCAAGTCGGCCTTCCTTAGCATGGCCCAAAGGCCCACCAGGGTTTTTTTACTCCCCACAGTTTCATTGGACTGTTTGGTGACCTAGAAATTGTGAAAATGGAAGAGAAAAGAGAGTAGAGTTTGAATCTTAAATTTTTTTGGCTGTATGGAACTTGGGGTCTAACAGTTTAATATATTTTTTATCTTAATATTTTAAATGAAACTTAGATTCTTCAAAGTACATCAGTTACTTAAATTGTTGTGTTGTGGCTGGAATTTTTGTGTTTGGTTGATAAATAACTTTGTGGATTGTTTAACTTTTGAGAAATTGTTTGGGATTTTAGGAGTGAAAAAATTCAAAGAACTAAATTCCTTTTAAATTCGATTAGTATCTAACTTTAAGCTAATTGTTGTGTGGATGGAAAAATTAATTGGTTCTTGATTATTGAATATCTATCTATAAATCTTTGCGCATGAACAATAGTTGGGTTTGTAGTTTTAGATTTTGGGTTATGTAATTTTTTCCAACAACTTGATTTTTTTTTTAGCATTTTCTTCTCTTGAATATCTAAAATACTGTGTACATGAGTATTAGACAAAACTTAACAATACTATTATACGCTGAGTTTTAAAATTTGAATTTTGCTATTTCTTTTATTATTAAATACGGTATGATATAGTTGATATGATCCAATGAAGGAAAAAACAGCTACTATTTTTGGGGCATAGCAATTGATACAATCCGATAATTTTCCATAGCCATTTAAGGTTCATGAGCTAGAATGCTATTAGCCATCTTCTTTGAGGCAAGAACAATTAGCCAAGCTTGGCAAGTTTTTGCCACCAATTTTGACCACAACGTGTTGGAAATTTTTTATAGAATTATTATTATTGATTAAATGGTCATTTAAGTGGAAAAATCAAATTAAAATTTTTTCATATCCTTTTCATCAATTTTATTTTTTACTAACTTTTGAGATTTGTAAATTACTTTCTATTTAACTATTAATTTCATATATACAGCAATATAACATATGGTTTAGTTGTTTTAATTTTACCACAAACTTAAAGGCTTAGGCTGAAGCTTTTTAAATCATAGAATTGATTGTCATGCATTAACTACTTTTAGGACAGACGTTTTGAATTCTTTAACTTCATAAACATTGCCTATACAACTATGAAACAACGGGTAGAAAAAGCTACAATTCAATTAAAATATGGACTTAATTTGATAAGGCTACATCTGACCACAATATTATTTGGATGTACGTGGTCAGGTTAATTAGTAAGATATAATTTATATGTCTATGTTCTTAACTCACTTACTTACAATTTGTATGCACACTATTTTCACTCTTTTGATTCTTTGTGGGGATTAAGAACATTTGATAAAAATGAATGTAATGGCAAGTGGATGATTTGTATATGGACACATCAATACATGTGTGTCGTGAACTAGACATGGGTGGAATCAAGGGCACATTATTGTTTAACAATATGGTCTTTGATGGAAATTGGTATAAGTGAGGTCCATTAAATTTGATCATTTTGCTTAAATAAGGTTTGTTTAAAACATATTTTATTTATTTACTTTATTGTAAATAAATTTTTGTACATGATGATTCTAATGTGTTAAACCCAACTTTAGCTTCTTCTTCTTCTTCCTTTTTTTTTTTTTTTTTTTTTTTTTTTTTTTTTTGTGGTCATATCAATTTCTGTTGGCAACTAATGTTCAATTTTTGAGGTGAACAGAGATGAACGGATTATCTTCAATTAAGAAATTATAGATTATATCATTTTAAAAAATAATTATATATTCTCACGCATTGCGTGGGTCTGCGACTAGTTATAATATAAAAACAGTACTGTTACAAATACAAAATATTTCTAAAAAATTTCACAATTAAAAAAGTGATTGACACAACTGATAGTAATAGATCTATCACTGTTTCTCCATCACTTACAATTGACTAGTTCAATAATCGTAAAATTTATGTAAAAAATTTAAAAAGAAAAAAAGAAAAAGAAAGAGTATAATTTTGTTGTTTCATTAAACTTATTCGAGACCATTTAGTTCCAATAGGCCATTCCTGATCATTTAGTTCAAGCTCACATTTGAACGGGCCTAAACTAACTCACTCCAGAATATTATTGGACAATAAAGCCCACTGAAATTCAAGCACCGTTTCTTTCATAATTGTTGGGCTTTCTCTCTTTCTCTCTTTAAGTTTAATATTTGCTAGTAGTTTTTAACAAATATGGACTAAGTTTTTAGCTATGCTCTGTCCTTGTTACAAACAAGCCCAAAATTATCATCGGTCCATATAGCTTGGGAGCAAGTCTACTTGGCACTGCTGGGGTACTACTCTTTTAAAGGCCCACATATTGGGCCGTAAATTATTTCAAGAGTTTTATATTATTTTAACATAGAACCTTCTCTCTCTCAAAAAGATAATAGGCATTTTATTATTAGGATATAAATGATGAAATTTCAACTTACAGTTTCTTCCTCATAATGATTTTTCTTTATCATTATGCCAAGACATCAATCTATTTTGATGTAGACAAGATCTGAATCTCAAATTTCTAATTCAATAATAAAAAATTTTACCAATTAAGTTAATTAAAATCTACAAAAATAAGGAGTTTTAATTTCATGTTAATAATTTATTGGGCCATAACATATGAGAGGGAATCCCCATCTTATTTCACTCCTCAATTTCTAGGTAAGAGGCCCATTGCAAATAAAAGGTCCCATCATCCCATGCATGCAATATAGCAATGTGATCCGTAGTCCGCGTCACATATGATGGGCCTAAGCAATACATGCAAATACATTCCTACTTGGATCGAGGTGCATCGAAGTGGGGATGGCCAATTCTTTTAGAAGAGGGATAGTCAATTAATAAACTCTAAGTTTCTGCTAGTAAAATCGTCTGTTGTTATAATCATGGTTTAAAAGCCAACCATTTAAAAATATAATTAAAAAATAATATAAAAAAAGGAAGAAGGATGTTCAAGAAAAAAAAAATTTAAAAAACATACAAGCCTCACAATTAAGAAGGTCAGATGTTATCTTCAATTTATTATATGACGATTCATAAAAGAGCAAAATTTTTATACAAACCCAATTGAAGAAATTTCTACCAACTCATGAGATGACAGTTCATAAAACCATAAACAATTATTAAATCATATGTCCCATTAAATTATGTAAACAAGTGCATGCCTTATTATATAAGTCGTATGATTAAAAATATAAGTGAATAATTTATTAATCCCCTTGAAAGAAGATACTATTATTCTTGCTCAAGAAGTATCACAGGGTCCTACGTCAGAAAAATAAAGGAAGATCTTGCACTTTTTCTTTTTCCTCTGTAAATAGCATATTCCTTGAATTATTGAATGCACTGGCTAACTTTTATTGGGTCTAATATTCTTAACTTAAAATTTCAGTCAAAAAAAATATTCTTAACTTAAATGAATGATTTACTCCATTTGATAATTTTTTTATTATAGAAATAGTAAAAAAAAAAAATTAATAAAATGACTGGTCGAAGTTGGTTATGGTTCACCAATATGACCTATTTCACTGGTTTTGATTGGTTCTTTACACAAGTTTAATTTCCTTGTTTTGGTTCTTGGATTGGATCAGTCTAGGCATCGGTTCTTAGATAACTGGTTGGTTTAGTTTGGATTTTGAAGCTATTGAATTATAATAGGGTTTTGGAATAGAACCCATTTTAAAAGGGTTTGGATGACCAATATGTGGAAGGTCTTGTTTAGATATGACCATAATAGTACTACTCTTTGAAGAACCATCTACTTATGATTTATTTTGTTGCTCATAGTCATATGGGCATGATTGTCAAAATTCCGATCTGGATCTTACGATCCTATGATTTTACGATCCCACCTGCCCAAAATGATCTGGATCTTTCAAGGATTTTTGCGGTAATTCAAGATCGGTAGGATTGTACAATTCTGATAATTCCAAACAATCCTAATTTCTTATAATCTTTTTTAACTTGATAGAAGACTTAGTTGGACCTAAATAAAAAATAAAATCTCAATAGATCAAGTTTTTCTACTTTAATGTAAAGAGAGTGTCAGTTGGATTCAAATAAAAAATATCTCAATAGAGTGTCACATTTTGAGATTTTTGGTTTCTTTAAATGTTGCTTACAAATGGATGTAGTGATATATAGTAATTATATCAATAAATGTATAATTTTTGTGATTATTTAACATACCAATATGTATTTTTTGTTTTTTTCTCAAATAATGTAGGATCTTACGATTCACAATCTGATCCTACGATCTACGATCTACGATCTCATCTACCTCCCACGATCTTACGTAGGATCCCGATTTTGACAACCTTGCCTACCGGTGCATCCAGGGGGGGAAAAAGTAGCAGCTAAGGGTGTATCTTACCCCTAAATAGTAAGTTAATTTTTCCTTAAGAGGGAGTAATTTCATTCAGGTAGTTCCTTTAATATTTTTGAAAATGAATAACAACAAACAAAAGATTGACACATTTACAAATGAAAATCA